>CM060202.1:32230746-32253600 GCA_030562195.1 Nipponacmea schrenckii | reverse complement strand
TTTAGTGATTTTAAACTTCTTCTAATTCTTTGGAATCTTGTGACTTTAATTCCTGAAAAAAAATAAAACATGTAGTTAACAAACCCTACTGCTTTTAATTTGTGACCTGGGCCAGTGCTTTTATTAAACTACGTTCTTCAACACTATCCAACACTACTCTTTTCTGAACTTTAAGTAAGAATTTTTGCAAGAACTTTATTTCTAATTCAAAACTAACCTGTTTCAGAAGAATTACTCTGGAATTCATGATCTCCATGTTCAGCACCAAAATCTAAAGAGTCTAGAAGATCTTGAAGTATTGAAGCTACTATTGTCTTGGAGTTAACATCTAGCTGGTGTTGAAGTGGTTTTATGAGATATTTAGAAAGATCTATTGGCGATTGAATCAAATAAACAGACAGATCTATCTCGGGATTTCTATTTTTGAGTTTTTTCATCAGTTCTTTTTCTGTAGGCGTAAGTCCTTCGGGAATTGGAACGATATCAGTAGTCGTACTTGTAACCGTAGTTGTAGAATCCGTTGTTGACATTTTTCCTATAAGATAAATAAAATGTTATTTTCAAAAAGTTCAAAAACATAGTGACCAAACTATCTGAATAGACCTCATTCGCATTGAACAAAATGTAGCTTAGAAACTGTATGGAAACATATTTCTATTTTTGTGTCTTTAAAAACTGACAAAATTTACCTTAGAATTTGACTATTTTTTGATAAAACTCAAACGCCATAAAAATACAATAAAAACTCACCTTTTTACCACAAAATTCGTGAAAAAAATCAGGAAATTTGTTGAAATGTGATAAAAATGGAGTCGAATGTGGAATCTGTGTTGTTTCTGGTTGTAATACAGAACAATCAGTGATGATAATGGTTATGACGTCATAGTAACAATCACGTTACGTTATCACAGTACAGTACAGTTTTCTATTTTTAACTTTTAAAAACTCAAAATTTTTATACTGTTTTAGCCCTTTTTCATAATTATAATAAATGATAAATATATAATATTTTACATGGGTCAGAATTAGGCCCAATACATAAGGACATGGTCCTGTCTCACATTCAGCCCATTTGGCAATACATTGGAGAAAAAAAGGGAAAATACACAAAACTTCAATATACAATTCGTCTAAAAGTACATGTGCATCAAATGGACAGATCTATGTTCCGGCGATCAAGTACATGACCACAAAATAAATATACAATACTTCACGAACAATTTGTTTAAAAATACGCAACCATATATGCATCCAAATACATATATAAAACTAAAAAAAAAAAAAAAAAAATTGCCAAAGTGTCAGTACATGTGTTGCGAGCGAGCTACCCAGCCCTACTCCATTTTATGTTCTTATTTTCCTCTGGAGGGGGAGGTAGGATTTGTCCATGCTCCAGACTAGTTTTAAGTATGTTTACTCATTCCCCGACAGTAATAATTTAGACAAGTTGTTCAGAGTTTTACACATAAATTTATACGAATTAAAATTTTGCCTGGTTTTAATGTCAAAAATATTAAGCCTTTTAAGATTCAGTGACAAATCAGTATTATACTAAGAACCAAGAATTAATTTAAAAGCAATTTTTTGTTGCCTGTGTAAAATATCTATATTTATAAAAAATAGATCTATATTTTTCAGGCATGATCTTTCTTAATTGTCGCAGTTGAAATAACTTAGTATTTAAAATTTTAGCAACGAACTTTACGTGCGGAGTCCATGAGAGATTTTGATTCACAGTAACACCCAGTAATTTAAAGTTTTCAACTTGTTCAATAAATTGATTATTAAGTTCAATTGATCAATCTGATGAATATTTTTTTTTTTGAGAAGTTTTAATTAACATACATTTGGTTTTTTTTTCATTTAAAATCATGACATTAAAGGAACACCAGTTTAAGATTTTTAATTTTAATTGTATGTCAGTAACCGATTTACTAGAAGTATAAATCGTAGTATCATCCGCAAAAAGATCACAGTTAGAGTTAATATGCAATGGCAAATCATTAATATAAAGATTAAACAACAAGGGACCTAAAATTGATCCTTGTGGTACTCCATACTTTATACTGCGAGAAGACGAAAGAGTTCCATTGACGTAACATCGCTGAGTACGATTCGACAAGTAAAAATTTATGAAGATTATTAATGCATTCGAAAATTTGTATAGTTTTAGTTTTTCAATAATTATCTCATGGGAAATCAAATCAAATGCTTTTGTAAAATCAAAGAAAATAGAACCAACCATAAGATTATTATTTCCTGCATCATAAACGTTTTCAATTATGTTAGTCAGAGCTGTTTGAGAAGAACTATTAGACCTAAAACCAGATTGGTGCGAATACAATAACTTATTATTATTTAAGAAATTATTTATATGTTTTGAATAATGTCTTTCAAGTGGTTTAGATACACTAGATAATACAGAAATTGGTCTATAATTATTAGGATCAGATTTAGCGCCGGATTTATACAGTGGTAAAACTTTTGCTTCTTTGAATTTATCAGGAAATATATTTGCATCAATGCATAGATTATATATATGTGTCAAAGGACCACTTAACGTAAAAGCACCATATTTGAGAAATGGGGGATTTAATTTATCTAAACCAGCACTTTTGGTTGCATTTAACGATGACAACTGTTTAAAAACTTCATGGGAATCGAACAATCTTCATTAGAATTTAACTTAGAAGTGACAAATTCTTCTATTTTATTTACGTAATAACTTTTATCAATATTTCTATTAACATGCTTTTGATTAATCAATTTGGATGCAATATTTGAAAAATGATCATTGACTACCTCGGGTTCTAAAGGAATCAGATTAGTTGAATTATTAGCCTTAATAGTTAAGGAGTTGACAACTTTCCAGATATGTTTTGAGTTTTTCTGATCTGAAGCAAGTTTTATGTTAAACTGCTTTTTGGCTTTATCGATCATTTTAATGACCAAATTTCTACACTTCCGATATTCCTCATCTTTGCCTTTCTTTTTCAAACCGTCTCTTATGCGCATTAATTTTAAAATTTCAGAGTCTAACCAAGGTGACTTTATTTCATTTTTGACACGTTTTAACTTTAATGGTATCAATTATTGGCTGGATAATATTATACCAAGATTCTAACGCAATATTGGGGTCAGATTTTATCAAAAGGGGCTGTTGCAAGATCATTATTAAATAAGCCTACATCAAAATGTTTTATACTTCGGTAGTAAATATAAACATGCTTAGGTTTTGGAATATGTGAGTGTCTTATCGTTAACGGTAGATGTGGATTAGAGAGTGGCATAGGTAGATTAACTTTTTGTTCCACAAGAGGATCAAGCACAATAGATTACGTGCTCGCAGATAAGAGTTCATTTAAATACATTCGTAACTTTCAAGTTTTAGAATTTACAGAATTCTCCGACCACGCTGCTCTAAGCTTTACTTTAGAAGGTGAATGTGTCCCTGGTGATGCTAAAGTTGATACAGGATCTACTAAAGTTGAAAATGAAAAAGACTGCCATTAGATGGGACTCAAATAAACAGTGTCAATTTAGAGAGGAACTCGTGGCGAATTTAAATAACCTTAATGAGAGTTTGAGTGTGATACCACGAATTTTTTATAGAAGGATCTGATCTTCTTATCCCATAACTAAGCCAAATTTTTAGTATTATTTATAGATCAGGATGCTATCCTTCGGGGTGGTTTGTTAGTTTATTGATGCCTGTTCCCAAAAATGTAGACCTTAACAAGGTTAACAATTTTAGAGGAATTTCTATTATGAGTGCATTTGCTAAGCTATTCTTATTAGCACTTAACTGCAGACTAACTAAATGGTGCGAGTCTAATAATAAGCTTATTGATCCTCAATTTGGTTTTAGAGCTAAACGTAGCACGTTAGACACAATCTTTATTCTTAACAGAGTGATTAAACATTCGATTAATAATGGCAAAATTTTAAGCATTTGATTTAGTTGATAAGAACTTCCTACTGGCTAAGCTTCATTCGGTAGGGGTCAGCAGTAAAATGACAAATATGATGAGATCAATGTATCAACAAGTAAATAGTGTGATCAAGTTTAAAGGCCAATTATCAGAAAAGTTCTATAGTTTTTCAGGAGTGAAACAAGGTGAACCACTTTCACCATTGCTATTTTTGTTATTTATTAATGACATTGAATATTGTCTTGATAGTGATGACCAAGATTAAGTTAAAATATGTAATACTATCATTTACTGTTTGCTTTTTGTGGATGATACTGTGCCCTTGCCAATAGTGAACGAGCCCCGCAAAATCTATAAGATAAATTTTTATTTTATTGTAGTAAATGGAAACTTGAGATAAATGCCAATAAATCTAAAGTGAAAGTATTTCATAAGGGGAAGCTATCCCAGTTTTAAAATTGATAACACAACGCTAGAAATTGTAAAAGAGTATGTATATCTCGGAATATAATTTTTTTATTACGGAAAATTCCTTAATGCTGAGAAAAGACTGGCGTATCAAGGGAGAAAATCCTGGGTACTGTAATTTCATCTCTTAATAATTCGTATATAAACTCTAGAAATATGTGCGTTGTCTATAAATCCTCTGTGGCTTCGGTTTTATTATATGCCTGTGAAATATGGGGATTTCTATATGTCTTACGCGTTGGAAAAAACGCACGACTATCAGCTGCAAGAGCCGAAATTGATTTACCACAAACCTTCTCCAGTTGCTACTACTATTCCAAGATTCAATGCAGTGGTCGACGTAAACTCGGATCACGTCCACTGGACGGCCCCCACTGCCCGAAGTATCTGTGCTAAATGGATCTCCCATTTAAACTGATCGCGGGGGGAAGTATTCCGAGTGTAGGTAAAACTGTAGTTAATCTCAGTACACGAAAACTTTCTCCCTTAGAAAACCAACTTTAAGATCGCGGACTTACCTTTATTCCTACGTCAAAACCTGTTTCAAACCAACCAATTTTGTCTTCAGTTAACGAATTGTCTCGAACCTTTAAGCTTAATTACTTCTTCCGTGAAAATCTAGGCCGCGGTAAACGTACCAAATTTATTGAAAAACCCGGTTGGATTCCTCCAGAAAGCGCTATCGACGACGGTATAATTTCAATTTGCGAAAATATGTACGAAGAAGTTTCTCGGTTGCCTATTGTAAACGAGAAGAATAATCTTACCAATTTTGAGAGAAAAACATTAAATGAATTGAAAAACGATCAGAGCATTATCATTCGAAAAAGCGACAAAGGCAGTTGTTGTGTCGTACAAGACCGCGTTGACTACATTTCTGAAATTGATCATCAACTTAATAAAACACATCATTATCGCGAACTTGAGATACCAATTTTCATGGAAACGGCGAAAAGAATCAATGATATATTAAAAATTTTAGTCTCAAAAAATTTTATTTCTGAAGCTCAATTTGACTACCTTTCCGCAGATCAAAATATCAGACCACGGCATATTTACACTCTTCCCAAAATACATAAAGATCCAGAAACCGGATGGTTTGTTCCAAATAAAATTCCAAAAGGAAGACCCATTATTTCAGACTGCGCGAGCGAATCATACCGAGTTTCCGAGTACATTGACCATTTTTTATTACCATTGGCATGTCAGCACCCTTCCTATCTAAAAGATACTACCGATTTTGTCGAAAAAATAAAGCAATTAAATATTCCTCCTGATGCGAAATTTATTACATTGGACGTGACTTCAATGTATACTAATAGGTCGTAGACAACAAGACCGGTTTAGACTCTATCCGAAAAGCCTTTGAACGAAATCCGTGCGAAGAAAGACCTGATAAGGAAATGTTAGACCTTTTGCAAATTTGTTTAACGCGAAATAACTTCAATTTTAACGGAAAAACTTATCTTCAAATATCTGGTACTGGTATGGGGAAACGCTTTGCCCCAAGTTACGCGAATATATTCATGGCCGAATGGGAACGCGAAATAGACCAAATTTCACCTTTTAAACCTTTCTTCTATGGAAGGTTTCTTGACGACATTTTTATCATTTGGACCGAATCGCTTGAAAATTTTTGGCAGTATTTTGAAATTCTGAATAACCATCATCCATCAGTAAAATTAACAGCAAACATTACCGAAACAAGTGTGAACTTCCATAGAATTTGTACACAACAGACCGACTTTGATTCCGCGTGTAGACTTGTTTTTGATAAATTACGAGAAAGGGGTTACTCAAAAAGTTTCCTGTGCCAAATTAAAAACGACACCCTTTTGAACCTTCAGAAAAAGAGTAACCCCCCCCCCTCCCCCTTTTAATGGCCTTGGATCAGCACCGTGTAGAGGTTCTGCGTGTCGTACCTGCGTTCATGTACCTATTTCTCATTATTTTCAAAACAAAAAGACCGGCAAATATTTCATCATGCGTGACCAACTTTCTTGTGTTGACCAAATTTAATATACCTAATTTCTTGTAAAAAATGCGAAGTCCAATATGTTGGCGAAACAAAAAATATGTTAAGAACCCGTTTTAATGGCCATCGTTACGATTTCGTACATGGCAAAAACAGACCTATTGCGAACCACTTTAACCTCCCCGACCACTCCATTGAAGACTTGGTAATTATGCCTATTGAGGCGGTTATGTCGATGCCTAATATTAAGCCAAAACATAGAAGATTGCAGCGCGAGAGCTATTGGATGGACCAGTTGGACACAGTATATCCGAATGGCTTAAACCTTCAGCATGACAACCAAATAATCCCCTTCATCACCACCTATAATCATACTGCTACCAACGCATCGGTAATTGTAAAAAATTACTACAAAACAAGAATTGTTACCGCGTTCAAGAGGAATAAAAATCTTAGTAACCATTTAGTCCATGGCAGACTTGAACCACTGCAAAACGTTTTTTCAAATCCATAACTGTTTTATATATATATATATATACATGTATCACATATTACCTTAAATAATTATTAGTCAAATGTCATCAAGAAAACACTTTTGTTTATTATAGGTCAATGGGCTCCAGTATTTAAACAGGATAATGAGGACCAAAATTAAAAAGTTATTTTGTTTTTTTAGATTTGGATTTCAGAACCGTTGAAAGATCAAGACTTCCATACTTTTCATGATTATAACCTTCACCATTTTTAACTATTGTTTACACTAACTATCTCATCCTATAATGTTGTTTTTACTTCATGACCTAGGCCAGTGCTTTCTTGAGAATACAATTCTCATCTCACCCTAACACCAATGTCCATAATTCGAACACTAAGATTAATAAAATATTGAAGTAAGATAGCACATTCAGAAAATCTCCTTATTTCATCCATTTATAAAACCCTCTGTATAGATGATTGTAATGATAAAATCAATTTGGTCTCGGGTTTCAGGTCATTGTTCAATGAAACAGGGTTTTCATACGTCTTTCAAGAACCACAATTATTCAACTGTTCTTTAATTAAAACACGTATTATAGACCAATTCCACCAAGAATTGTTCGCATCCTTGGATCTATCTAGCAAACTTCGGCTTTATAAAAATTATAAAATTAATTTTGAATTTGAATCATACCTAGATTCTTATATTTCTGCTAAATTCATATTACTTATTTGTCATTTCCGTTGTGGTAGCCTTAAATTAAGTGTTGAAACTGGTTGATACATTGAAATCCCACACGATAAAAGATATTGCTTATTTTGTAACTCGAAATATATTGAAGATGAATATCACTTCTTACTATGTTGCCTCTCGTACATTTCGCTCCACAGAAAATATTTCAACCAACGTTTCTGGTCGTTTCCCTCCCTTTACAAATTGAATCGATTATTTTCCCCCCTCAAACGATAAGAAATTTTGAACTTGGATAATTATCTCTTTCATGCTTTTAAACTTAGAAGTACACTTTTAAACTTGAAATCTGTCAACCCATTGGGAATTCCTGTTTAAATACATTAATTCTTCACCTTTAATAATTAATAGTTAGATTCGGTATATAATTCATGTTATTGTATTTGTTATAGGTATTGTCATTAGTTTTGTATTTGTGTGTTCGTGTTATTTTGTTCTTTTCTCTCTCTATTTCGTTGTATTTTTGTACTATTTTTTGTATTATATGTATCCAGCTGCAGTATGTATTTACTTTGCTGTCAAATAAATAAATAAGTATGGACCCCAAAACCTTGCGGGGTGAAGGTGGCGGGGCAAATGGGCAAAGGCGTTGTCCATTCCGTGCTGGTCAGCTGGTCCATCTGGTTATTCTTTTGATCAAATGGAGAAAGGGACATAACTCAATATAAACTGGTTTTAAACCAGACCACAGTGCAACTAGCAATTTGTTAAAGTCTAAGTCTATCCATACAAAAAAAACACACAGGATTCGTTGTTAAAATCTTTATCAAAAATATAAATAGCCTAATTTATAAAATATATTTAAAAACCAATAATCATATTAATTCAAATATTTGATACAGATTCGTCGCTGTTGTCGGTCCATTCAAATCTAGTGGTCAATAATATTCTGAACCTAACCTCAGGGTCAATCATACTTTGAACTCTGATCTCTATCCTGGATTTAATCTGAAGCTTGAGAAGATTTAGATCTAAAACAACATGTTAATGACGTCACAAATCTTGTCTTCAGTGACTTTAAACTTTTTCTAAATCTTTGGAATTTTGTGACTTTAATTCCTGGAAACAAAAAATAATAAAAGCATGTAGTTAACAAACCCTACTACTTTTAATTTGTGACCTGGGCCAGTGCTTTTATTAAACTACGTTCTTCAACACTATCCAACACTACTCTTTTCTGAACTTTAAGTAAGAATTTTAGCAAGAACTTTATTTCTAATTCAAAACTAACCTGTTTCAGAAGAATTACTCTGGAATTCATGATTTCCATGTTCAGCACCAAAATCTAAAGAGTCTAGAAGATCTTGAAGTATTGAGCTCTATTGTCTTGGAGTTAACATCTAGTGGTGTTGAAGTGGTTTTATGAGATATTTAGAAAGATCTATGGGATTGAATCAAATAAACAGACAGATCTATCTCGGGATTTCTATTTTTGAGTTTTTTATCAGTTCCTTTTCTGTAGGCGTAACTCCTTGGGGAATTGGAACGATATCAGTAGTCGTACTTGTAACCGTAGTTGTAGAATCCGTTGTTGACATTTTTCCTAGAAGATAAATAAAATGTTATTTTCAACAAGTTCAAAAACATAGTGACCAAACTATCTGAAAATATATAGACCTCGTTCGCATTTAACAAAATGTAGCTTAGAAACTGTATGGAAACATATTTCTATTTTTGTTTCTTTAAAAACTGACAAAATTTACCTTAGAATTTGATTTTTTTTTTGATAAAACTCAAACGCCAAAAAAATACAATAAAAACTCACCTCTTTATCACAAAATTCGTGAAAAAAATCAGGAAATTTGTTGAAATGTGATGAAAATGTAGTTGAATGTGGAATCTGTGTTGTTTCTGGTTGTAATACAGAACAATCAGTGATGATAATGTTTATGACGTCATAGTTACGTCACGTTACGTTATCGAAGTACAGTACAGTTTTCTATTTTTAACTTTTAAAAACTCAAAATTTTTATACTGTTTTAGCCTTTTCATAATTATAATAAATGATAAATATATAATATTTTACATGGGTCAGAATTAGGCCCAATACATAAGGACATGGTCCTGTCTCACATTCAGCCCATTGGGCAATACATTGGGGAAAAAAGGGAAAATACACAATACTTCAATATACAATTCGTCTAAAAGTACGCAAGTACATGTGCATCAAATGGACAGATCTATGTTCCGGCGATCAAGTACATGACCACAAAATAAATATACAATACTTCACGAACAATTTGTTTAAAAATACGCAACCATATATGCATTAAATGGACTGATTTTCAACAAAATGGACAGATCTATCCTCCGGCGATCAAGCACATGACCGCAAAAACTATATATCATTTCAAGGTACAATTCGCTTTAAAATACACAATATATATATACATGTGTATAAAATGGACGGATTTATCTCTCGGTGATCATTACATGACCGCAAAAACCAAGGAATAGACTATTACACGTGCATGGGACGATTAGACATCCAAATACATAATAAATATACTAAAAAAAAAATTGCCAAAGAGTCAGTACATGTGTTGCGAGGGGGGCTCCCCAGCCCTACTCCATTTTATGTTCTTATTTTCCTCTGGAGGGGGAGGTAGGATTTGTCCATTCTCCAGACCAGCTTTAAGGATGTTTACTCATCCCCCGACAGTAATAATTTAGATTTTCAAAATGGTTCAGGTTATGCCAAAATAGAATCGTTGGTGAAACATTTCGTGATATACCTGTGGGAAAGGGAAAAATAAAATTAATAATTTACTTGAATCATTGAATCATGGAGAAAAACAATTGTTAAGATAGTTATTAGTAAGTAAGCCTATAGTTGGTGAAAAGAATACCTTTTGTAACAGGAAGTCTGCTTCTGTTAATGAAAGATTACCAAGAATCATCATTCGAAAAGTTTTAAAATCTGATGCTGATTTGAAATTTTCGTCTAGACCATTCCATAAAATTGATCCTTTGTATTTAATACTTTGTTTAATTAAATTGATTCGTTTTTTTTTTTACCACAAGTTTTGAATTTATGCTAGAATAAGGCGTCTGTTTATAGTTAAAGAGGCTTGAAAGGTAGGAAGGAGACTAGTTGTTTAGAGTTTTATACATAAATTTAAACGAATTAAAATTATGCCTGGTTTTAATGTCAAAAATATTCAGCCTTTTAAGATTCAGTTACAAATCAATATTGTACTTAGAACCAAGAATTAATTTAAAAGCAATTTTGTGTTGCCTATGTAAAATATCGGCCGATGCAATGTCGTGCGAATCCCAAATAGTTGAACAATAATCCAAATATAACTGAAAGTGACATTTATAAAAATAGATCTATAGTTTTTTAGGCATGATCTTTCTTAACTGTCGCAGTTGAAATAACTTAGTATTTAAAATTTTAACAACGAACTTTACGAGTCCATGAGAGATTTTGATACACCTAGTAATTTAAAGTTTTTTAACTTGTTCAATAAATTGATTATTAAGTTCAATTGGTAAATCTGCTGAATATCTTATTTTTTGAGCAGTTGTAATTAACATACATTTGGTTTTATTTTCATTTAAAATCACGATGTTAAAAGAACACCAGTTTAAGACTGCATCAGTATCTTCTTGCAATTTTAATAATGTCAGTAACCGATTTACCAGAAGTATAAATCGTAGTATCATCCGCAAAAAGATCACAGTCAGAGTTAATATGCAATGGTAAATCATTAATATAAAGATTAAACAAAAGTGACCTACAATTGATCCTTGTGGTACTCCATACTTTATACTGCGAGAAGACGAAAGAGTTCCATTGACGTAACAACGCTTCGATAAGTAACAATTTATGAAGGTTATTAATGCATTCGAAAAATTGTATAGTTTTGGTTTTTCAATAACTATCTCATGGGTATCATATCAAATGCTTTTGTAAAATCAAGGAAAATAAAACCAACCATAAGACTAGAACTGTGAACAGTTCCGAGAGTGGCAAACAACCTCTATGGGTTCAAAAAATATACGCGAAGTTTTATTATGTAATATTGTTACACCACAGTTTAAAGTTAATTGCATATTAATGAGAAAGTTTTTAAGGTTCCATCATAAAAATAATTAAGGTCAGAATTGTCAATAATATTTATTTTTGTGAATAAAACAAGAGGTTGAAATTTATCTACTATATCAAACATGGATCAGATATTAACTTGTTCATTGTTGTATAACCCATTTAATATTTAGCAATTGCAATTTCTGTTTACAAAATATTTTTAGGTTGTCGAAATACGTTCATAGATGTAAGCAATCTTAGTTTAAGTATTGTTGTTGTTAAAATATTCTTGTTAATGATTTTTGTTTAATGGTCCGATTGAACGCGGCTCTTTCTCAAAGTTGACTTTTCATTATTTGTTATTTGAATACTCATTTCGAGGCACGATTCAAATATTTTCTTTCCCACCCTCCTCTCCCGATTTTGTTTCCGTTAGTATGTATTCGAATGGTTTGAGCAAGGATATTGTTGACAAAATAATCTGAATCCATTTATTGATTTGTAGTAATTGTATATAGTTAAGTTAAATCCTGTGGTTTTTTAATTACTAGTACTTATTTTTCTGAATTGCAAATCGTACTGTATTTGTTTTACATATATTACCATTATTAACCATTACCGTATGATTATTTGTATAGCCTCGTGGTAGCTATAATAAACAGGTATATGAGATATTTTGACATTGTGTGTCGGTATGTTTCTACTGATATAAACATGATCTATAAGTGTACCACCTTCGGTAGTGTAATGCTGGACAGGTTGTTTGATGCCAAATGTTTTAAAACATGATAATATAATCTGAACCAGATTCTTCTATTTCAACCAGTAACTTTTGTAACATTGATAGAAACAAATCTAATCTATAAACAGGAGGCCTGTAGATCACGATAACGTTAAGATTTTTTTCTGGGATATTAAAGGCAATATGCTCTATATTTAGAACTCCTAATTTCAAAATAGTATAATTCAGGTTTTCTTTAAGATATAGAACTACTCCGCCATGATCCTTTTGTTTTAAAAATTCAAAATCTTTATTGGTAGAATAGCTATTGCTTCGAGGATTATGATGAAAACGAAAACCATTTAACTTTAGTTTTGCCGGTGTTATAGAATTATTTAGCCATGTCTATGGTGGCCTAGAGCTATCAAGTAATATTTTAATAAAAATTGGACAAAAAAATGTTTTGGAATCAGTTTCAAAAGAGATTTGAGAAGTTTTTATTTTTTTTTTTTAAATTAAATTAAATTGAAATTTAAAGTCGTTTATAAAAACGAAAAATTCTTTCAAATTAAAACTATTTTTAAAGATTAAATTAAATTAAATTAAAATCAATTCACTTCAAATTGATTTCAAATTAAAGTCGTTTATAAAAAAGATTCATTTAAAAAAGAAAAATTTATTTAATAATAAAATTTAAATAAAAGTAAAATCATTTTTATACCAGCCTACAGCTATCAAGAAATCGTTAGCCGACAACTATCAATTGAGTCTGGATAAACCCGACTTGTTTCGTTGAACATAGTTATCTCCCTTCCAAATATGGCAGCCTCCACAGGAGATCACCGGTAATAATAAAAAAAAAACACACCATGGCTTCCGAGTGGGCTAAATTTAAAAACAGAGTGAAAACAAAAAGAACAAAATCGAAGCAGCCGTCCGGAGAAGAACATATTATCCAGGAAGAATCCCTGGTGGTTCAGAGGTTAAGTGCCGGTGTGTCGGGGAAAGCACAAAAATACACGAGGGTAGGCGCAAGGGAATTCGTTGCTTTTCCCTATACTGAAGTCACAATTGGCAACATAAAAGAAGCATGCAACAAACACTTCTCAGATTCTTTTGGGGAGAGGATTTGTGTGTGATATTTTAGCATCAGACCAAGGCCCATCATGTTATGCAGTGAGCCAAATACCGGATTTTAAAGTGATTCATGTACGATTTATTGAAGACGTACCTGTAGTCGTAGACGTAGATAGACCCAGACCTTCAAAGATCGCAAAAATGCATTCTGATCATAGCGGCAGCATCAACTCAATAGGGAGCAGCAATGAAAGTGATAGACCTACCAGTAGGCCTATAGGCACAACAAAAAGTAAATTTATCCCAAAGAGCTTATCAGCTGTGGAAATGATGAAGCTCGGCAAAGTTATAACAAAAAAAAAAACATCAAAGCAAATTCAAGTGTCAGAATTTCTAATTGATGGAATGTGCTGGTCTTCACCAATTGTTGTTAATTTTGACATTGCTAGTGAAGCGTTTGGTGAAGGAGGATTTCGTCTGGCCTACAAGGCCAATAGTAATGAACCTAAATTTTGTGAGAAAACTTGGGTCTTGAAGAGATATAATCAAAAAACTGTCAAAGAAATTGGTGAATTAAATCAAACGGTTGAACAGCACACACGTAAGCAGGTCCAGATGCACTGTCTGGCCAGGAATATCACTGGAAAATTGCAAGAAGAATTGAGTGTCCTCGATGGTTTTGGTGAAACATTTAAATATAACAAAATATATCTTGGTTTGATTGAAGAAAACGACTATGTAACCATTGAAGAGTTCATTCCTGGGACTTTTTCAAAATATATTAATAATGATGGTTGTGTATGTGAAGAAAATGAAAAAGAACTTATTGACAAGGCTCAGTGTCTTGTACACTATTCTTTTATAAAATCTGAAAAAGAACTCGCTATTGTTGATATTCAAGGATCTGGGTACTTTCTTTGCGATCCAGAAATAGCATCAAGGACTATTTTCGAACAAGAAGAACATCTTTTTACCACTGGAAATCTGTCAGAATATTCAATCAATAATTTCATAGAAAATCATGTCTGTAATTCATTTTGTAAAATTCTGTGTCTTGATTTGTTATAAGTTTTATTATTCTTGACATATTTGTTAACTGACCATATCTCAGGTAGAGACAAGTTTTTATTTTAATATATGATATCCTTAATGATTTGTTTTTATATGCCCACGTGAAAAAATACATTTGTATGTTTCAATAATCAAAACAACTAGTTAATTAGTATTTTTTAAAACATTGTGCATCTGTCAACTGCTCTTGTGTGTTCAATATTTCTCATATATTAATCAAATCAAACTGTTCTGACTTTAAAAAAAAATTGAAGTTGTCAATTTTGTCTATATATACAATTTTTAATGAAACTTGATATGTATATGTATATATATTTGTTACTGCTTTCAGTGTTTCAAAAGCCTACGTGAGGTGGGTATATTCTATGTTGCCGTCAGCCTGAATCCATCCATCCAGCAAATTTGCTTGTGTACACTCTAGAGACTTGATTGATAATACATTTCTCCTATGTAGACAGTATAAAATTTCAATGACATTTAGGAGTAGGTAGAACATAAATATTAACACTATTTTTTATGGTATAATACTACTTCTAATTGGAATTTTGTTGAAACGTTGTGAATAAATTCCAATTTGAAGTAGTATTATACCATAAAATATCGTGTTAATATATATATATTGACAGTCTTGGTTTAATTCAATATCAATAATAATTGTTTACATCAAATAGTGTTGTATTTTTTTATTTCAGTAAACATTTTAATTATTCAGTAATGGTCTCATTTATTTTTTCCTTCAGAAAAATGAAAGCATCATAACATTCTGCTGGTTCTATTTTGTCAGTTGGGGGAATGAAAGCCTCACACTTTTGACGAAACTCTGCATCTAAGTAATCATTTGGCACATTGAGCACACCCGATTGCTTTGATACTTCTTCTAGCTCTTCTTCAGTAAGATTCCACCCTATTAACAGAAATAGGAATCATATTTTATAACATTATGAAACCAAAGTTATGTTTCCTATACAAAGTTGCAGTTCCACATCCCCAAACTATAACCTTTTACTCTTTCTGCCAACCACATCTACAACATTGACATATTTTGCTATCAGTATCACCTATGTCATGTTAGCTATATTTACCACAGCAGCCAATGACAGATAAATCTAAAGAAAATCAGATAAACCTTCCATTATCAATACAGCATATCAAGTTGTTTTTGCCTATATTTTCATGCGTGTATAAAATAATTATTCCTTCTTACCACAATCTTGCATCTCGTAATTCTCTGGAAAATTGTAAATATGGTCAGGAATGCCATTAGGAAGAAATGTGTTCTTTTGTTTCCTTATTCTGTGTGAATTCCACACTACCTCTTTGAAAACATCAAACTCTCTCTGAATTACAGGAATCATTATGAAAGCTAGCAACATTCTGAAAATATAATAATAAATAATTGGCAATTGATATAATTGAGAATTATAAGACACAATAATTTATCAACCAATGTTTAAAATGCTGAAGTTAAAATGATAACAAATCTAGCGACTATAAAATCCAAATTCAAATTTTCTATCAGGCCTTCAAGACTACTGACTGTGAATATAAATATTTTAAAAAAAACATCAGCCCCAAATGTTGTATATTGAACGCAATAAATTGAGAAACTCGGTGAACACTGAACCCTGTTTGGATGTAGTATGGCATCTGAAATAGACCAAACTTACCTATCCTCTTCATGATCTGGTTGGTATGCTACATTTTCTTTCAATCGGTATAAATGCTTCTTAAAAAATTTCTCTAACCGTTCGTGCAACTCTTTCCACCATCTTTCTATCTTCAAATGAATATATCAGTATCATTAGTATACACAAACATATAAAAGGGGAACTATCACCTAAAACTATATTTTAACATCAGATAGAGCTTTCCAGTGTACAAATTGATTTTCTTCTGAGACAAATAGCGACATCACAAATCAAGTCTTAAGTTGAATACATGACGTCTTATAAAGCCAAATATGGTCATTTTATCTGAAATTACGCCATATTACCAGAAATGACTTAATTTTTTCAAAGTTTTCGCAATTAATTTGCGAATGAACCTATTGTCTCAATTAGTCCGTTGGAGAGCTAAGAATGAGCTCTATCTGATTTTTAAAGATAATTTTAGGTGATTGTTCCCAATTAAGTATCATTATGATTCGAAAAAATAAATGTTCACAAACTGAAAGAATATATGACCACTTGGGCTAAAAAATGCCAATACTTACATAAATAGAGAGTAGAGGTGTTCTAATGACTTGGAAAAATAGTAGCTTGTCTCACAGGTCCTTAGTTAAGTCATAATTAATCTATTTACGACAATAATTTCCTCTTTAGTACCCTAAATTACCATTTAAAAGAGGAAAACCTTGTTGTAATTCGCTTAATTAAGACTTAACTAAGGACCTCTGAGACAAGCTACTATTTTTCCAAGTCATTAGAACACCTCTACTTTCTATTTATGTAAGTATTAGCATTTTTATTTTCATCAATGAAAAACAAGGGAAGCCATCTTTAAGTGTAATGTAATTTTATGTTAAATAACCATGTGTAAAGTAAATTTATACTAAAGAACCATACCGGAATGAACATTAAGATATCCATTGGTTGCATTTTGCTTTTATCTAATATTGGTCTTTACTATGTTAAAACTTTCATAAAGTATAGACTACCTACTTGATTTGATGTTGATTTGCCATATATAACTGTGTCAGTAGGATCCATTTCTATTTCATGGTGTTGATGTAGAAAAGCATGAATTGTAGCGAGTACTCCAGTTTCCGTACTTGTCCGATGTCCATACGTATGTATGTTGGCATCATTTTGGTTTCATACAAATGTTCAAGATACCACAATCCAACCAAATTTGGATCACTGTTGCTAGTCCACACTTTAAGCCACATAAGCTTCCTACTAGCCGTGTCCAAGCAGCCATACACTGCCAAGGGAAATGTGCTGTTCTGGAAGCCCATGAGCTTGTCATGTCCATCTAGTGAATGTACCCAATTTGGACCCTTTGATATAAAAGATTCACGTTTTTTTTCTTTTCTTGAAGCCAACAGCTCTTTCCCTTAATCCGGTTTCATCTAAATCAGTCATTACAGAATAAACCAAATCACGCGGAACATTTAGCCGATATTGCTGCCTAATTTTGGTATGCATTGCACGATATCCGAGAAGTCGACCTGGACCATCTATTTCAGTTTTTACTGCCTCCTTTACCGTGTCTATATCAATACTCCTGTCTGTATACGTTATGCCAAACCATCGGAGCCGTCTGTCCAGTGTTGGAATACTCCATTGAAACTGTGAGAAATCCCTCTCTACATAATTCAGAATTTCCTTTCTCTGGTAACCTTTTCTCACATATTCAGACAAACTTTTCTGAAGGTCATTGTCTTGTTTCCACATATTATGAAGTCTAAGCTTTGTTGTACTGATTTAATCCATGGGGGCTGCCATATTGGGAAGGGAAATAACTAGGTTCAACAAAACAAGTCGGGCTTATCCAGACTCAATTGATAGTTGGCTAACGATTTCTTGATAGCTGTAGGCTGGTATAAAAATGATTTTACTTTTTATTTAAATTTTATTATTAAATAAATTTTTCTTTTTTAAATGAATCTTTTTTATAAACGACTTTAATTTGAAATCAATTTGAAGTGAATTGATTTTATTGTAATTTAATTTAATTTTTTAAAATAGTTTTAATTTGAAAGAATTTTTCGTTTTTATAAACGACTTTGAATTTTAATTTAATTTAATTTAAAAAAAAAAAATAAAAACTTCTCAAATCTCTTTTGAAACTGATTCCAAAACATTTTTTTGTCCAATTTTTATTAAAATATTACTTGATAGCTCTAGGCCACCATACATGTCTCTGTTAAACAAATAATATTTCCTCCTAACATTTTTGTGTGGTTTCGAAGATCCTTTATATGAATATTTAAACTTTGAACATTATGGAGAAATAGCCTTGTGAATTTTCAAAAAACTAAAACGGGTACCAAAAAAATTGTTGTCGATCATAATAGGCATATGTGTGGATAGCTTAGGTCAAGAACATTCTACTTAAAAAAATTCAGGGTCATTGAAGCTCAAGGTCATTTGATTTGGCCTTTTGAATTTTCAAAAATATCAAATCGGGCATTAAAAATTTAATAAAATTAAATTTGAAAATCAAAATTCTGTTCCCAACAAGTTTTAGATAAAGTTACAAGGTTTCGAAAAACACCAAAATCGGACAAATCGGATAAAAATTAGCGGACTTACCAAAATTTTGCTGAATGTTACCGTTCTGTGATGACACATAAAGTATCACTTCCGGTTTGGATTTTTTATTCTAAAAGGGTTCTAATTATGTCCGATAGTATATATGCATAGCTTTTGTACTGATTTCTTACATACACCGGAAGCTGGGTGACCCAACGAGGTTCTAAAAAAAGGGAAGTTCTCACGCAAGAACCGGAAGTGGTAGAAATATTTTTATAATGCGTTTTTTTTTCTATAGACGACTTCTCTATATTCTGTTATTTTCAAAACGATCGGATAATTAGCAACAAAGTTATGCAATTAGGCATATTATTATTATGCAATTACTAACTACTGATGCGTAAAAGTTATAATATTCATTTTCTATTCCAGTACGTATCTTATCGTATTTTTCAAACCAAATTTTTATATCATTTTCGAGTTGGGCTAGGGAGCTTCCCGAAAAAAAAAGTCTAATGAAAACAAAGAGTGGCAAATTTGCAACTCAATTATCATTTACTGCATCATAAACGTTTTCAATTGTGTCAGTCAGAGCTGTTTGACAAGAACTATTTGTATAAAACAAGATTGGTGCGAATACAATAACTTATTATTATTTAAGAAATTATTTTTTGATCAATGTCTTTCAAGCGGTTTAGATACACTAGATAATACATAAATTGGTCTATAATTATAGGATCAGATTTTAGCGCCGGATTTTATACACATTGTTAATTTTTCTATCCGCCTTTGGAAATTCCAGCGATTGGTATACGTAATGTAGCGGTTGTCCTCTCTCAAGAAAGTTATGCGTCTTTTGAAACACTTGATGCCAATTTTAGACTCGGACTGGCAGCTGGACTCAACATCCGTTTAAGAAGGTTATAATGTTATTTATTTGATATATTACGGTAGGCCATGATTTGAAACGCACGAACTACGCAGCAGCCATTTCAAGGTTACTTTTTGACGAGTGTTCATTCGCATTGATTTTGTTTTCATGAACCATCCAGATTGGAAACTTACCATTATTAATTGCATGAAGTATGTAAATTTTTTCTCCCTGTGATTAGACATTGAGTTTATCTCAATATCCTGTTTTGTTGAATAACCTCCCTTGGAGAAGAAATTGCTTGTGAGATCGGTTATCATCATACAGTTATATATAGAAACCAGAGTGTCTATTGATCATGTGATCACTGGCCTTTAAGGAGCCTTGTCCACCATTATGAGTCCGGGAACTTCGCTTGACGTTGAATCTTCACCTACATATGTACTAAATGTTTTGTACACAAAAAGTGTTATAGAGAATGCAATAATTATATTTTTGCATGTCCGTCTCTACGAATGCATCACTGACAAGGGGAAACCGAGTTGAAAAATCCGAATGTTCATCTCGTGAAAACAAGTGAGATGCAACGAAGGTCGCGCATTAATTGGTAATGTCAGCATATATTGGAAGGATGATTAGACTTTACTTGAATCTATCGTGGAAAAAACGTGGTAACGGGAAATATGGGAAGACACCTGCAAATTCCAATTCGACACAGTTTGACCAGAATGAATGGTTCGATTTCGATTGTAAAAAATCCAGATCAGTTTTTTCAAAATGTAGAAATCGCTTTTTATAAAAATCGATATCTCGAAAACCAAAAATCATTCTGTGCTAGTCGAAGTTCATATAATAAGGTTAAACGAAGAGCTAAGGTAAATTATGGGAGAAAGGTCGATCAAAATATAAATAAAATTGTCAAATCGAATCCTAAACTTCTCTGGAACCACTTAAAATTTCAAAAATCTAGTGACTAAGACAAATTTAACTTCTTTGTCATTTTAAGGAAATTTACAGCTACCGGTTATCAGATGAAATATCTAACGATAAAGCAAATTCTCATATCTACATTGAAAGCCTAGAAAGGGATATTTCAGAAAGTGAAGTCGAGCTAGCCATCAAAAACCTCAAATATGAAAAAAGTACGGGTTCCGACCTTTTATACAACGAATTTTTTTAGAAGGGTCTGATCTTCTTATCCCATTACTAAGCCAATTTTTTAGCATTATTTATAGATCAGGTTGCTATCCTTCGGAGTGATCTGCTAGTTGATTGGTGCCTGTTCCCATAAAAGGCGACCTTAACAAGGTTGACAATTTTAGAGGAATTTCTATTATGAGTGCATTTGCTAAGCTATTCTTATTAGCACTTAACTGCAGACTAACTAAATGGTGCGAGTCTAATAATAAGCTTATTGATCCTCAATTTGGCTTAAGACCTAAACGCAGCACGCACGTTAGACGCAATATTTATTCTTAACGGAGTGATTAACCATTCGATTAACAAAGGCAAAAAATTATATTGTGCATTAATTGACTTAAGGAAAGCATTTGATTTAGTGGAAAGGAACTTCCTACTAGCTAAGCTTCAGTAAAATGACAAATATGATTATATCAATGTATCAACAAGTAAATAGTGTGATCAAGTTTAAAGGCCAATTATCAGAAAAGTTCTATAGTTTTTCAGGAGTGAAACAAGGTGAACCACTTTCACCATTGCTATTTTTGTTATTTATTAATGACATTGAATATTGTCTTGATAGTGTTGACCCAGATTTAGTTAAAATATGTAATACCATCATTTACTATTTGCTTTTTGCGGATGATACTGTGCTCTTTGCCAATAGTGAACGAGCCCTGCAAAATCTATTGGATAAATTTTACTTTTATTGTAGTAAATGGAAACTTGAGATAAATGCCAATAAATCTCAAGTGATAGTATTTCATAAGGCCAAGCTATCCCAGTTTTAAAATTCATAACACAACGCTAGAAATTGTAAAAGAGTATATATGGAATAGGTCTATCCATATCAGTTAATTGTGGTCTGTAAAAGTATAATGTACTGAAGGGAAGTAACCCAATTATTGTTTTAGTTAATAGCCAATCAGTGATTTGCTCAATTGAAGTTTCCCCTGTATGTAAAAAGAGAATAAAAAATGTCTAGATGAAAATGACCACGTTTTCTTTTAAAATCGACGAATTACCTCAATTTGTCAAGAGGTGGCTATAATTGTTCGCCTCAGATGGTGAATTATACGTCACAGTATATATCTCGGAATTTTATTTTTTTTATAACGGAAAATTCCTTAATGCTGGGAAGATACTGGCGTCTCAAGGAAGGAAAGTCCTAGGTTCTGTAATTTCATCTCTTAATAATTCGTATATAAATACTAGAAATATTCTTTATATAAATGATTTGCCTTTGCATATTAACTCTAACTGTGATCTTTTTGCGGATGTTACTACGATTAATACTTCTGGTAAATCGGTTATTGACACACAATTAAAATTGCAAGAAGATACTGATGCAGTCTTAAACTGGTGTTCTTTTAACATCGTGATTTTAAATGAAAATAAAACCTAATGTATGTTAATTACAACTGCTCAAAAAAGAAGATATTCAGCAGATTTATCAATTGAACTTAATAATCAATTTATTGAACAAGTTGAAAACTTTAAATTACTAGGTGTTATTGTGAATTAAAATCTCTCATGGACTCCACACGTAAAGTTCGTTGCTAAAATTTAAAATAATAAAGTTATTTCAACTGCGACAGTTAAGAAAGATCATGCCTGAAAGATGTAGATCTATTTTTTAACCATATTTGGATTATTGTTCAACTATTTGGGACTCGCACGACATTGCATCGGCCGATATTTTACACAGGCAACAAAAAATTGCTTATAAATTAATTCTTGGTTCTAAGTACAATACTGATTTGTTGCTGAATCTTAAAAAGCTTAATATTTTTGACATTAAAACCAGGCATAATTTTAATTCGTTTAAATTTATGTATAAAACTCTAAACAACTAGTCTCCTTCCTACCTTTCAAGCCTCTTTAACTATAAACAGACGCCTTATTCTAGCATAAAACTTGTGGTGCAAAAACCACGAATCAATTTAATTAAACAAAGTATTAAATACAAAGGGTCAATTTTATGGAATGTTCTAGACGAAAATTTTAAATCAGCATCAGATTTTAGGACTTTTCGAAGGATGATTCTTGGTAATCTTTCCTTAGCATAAGCATACTTCCTGTTACACAGGTATTCGTTTATAT
>CM060202.1:32202608-32230246 GCA_030562195.1 Nipponacmea schrenckii | reverse complement strand
CTTAAGAATAGATTCAGTAAGTTTAGGAGCAAGCTTTAATTCACTGTTTCTTTGGAACTTTTCTAGAACTTCAAATGCTTCTTTGCTGACTTTGTTTGAATACAAATCAAATTTATCAACAACTTCAGTAGGTAAAGTAATAACATTTCCATTAACAATGGCAGCTTTTAGATTTTTAATTATGTGTGGCACATCTGCAAGGAAGTATAAATATGAGTTGGAATCACATGGATGAACGATCTTGTTGACTGTCTGACTGTATTTTGAACAAATAACTCCAAATGTTCTCCACATAGCCTGATTTGAAGAGCCCATATCACTTGTTACAGATATGACATGTAATCCTATTGAAGAGGTTCTTTCAATTATATCCAAAATCAAAGTATGCAGAGCAGACGGACAAATAGAATTGCCAGTAAAGTGATAAGCAACAGTTTGCTTCCATCTGGTACTTATTCCACAAAGCATCAAAACAAGAGCATGTGTAGCTGTACTTTTTCCTCCCTTCGGATCCTCAATACTTACATCTCCAAGTAATTCACCAGAACCAATATCATAATCAATTCCAGGGGATATAGACATCTCATCCAAAGTCAGACTACATATCTTTTCATTTTCTTGCATGGAAGAAACTTTCAGCTTCATGAATTTAAAAACATCTTCCAAGATACCACACCTAAACTCAACCACCTCCATTCTTCTCCTGAGTGTCCTCATCGATGGCAAAGGTTGGCCCTGTGACAAAAGTAACTGGTAACCAGTGGCACCACAAGCAAATCGCAGTTGTAGAGCTTTTTTTACAGTCTTGTTTGACCACTTGCTTCCCCGGTTAGATATTCTTCATAAAGCCATCAGTTGATCAGAATTAAAAACTCCAGTCAGCTTTAACTCTTGTTTTCTTTTAGCCTCGACATGAAAGGATTCAAAATTAAGTAATAATAAAAAGGTTTAATGTTTGCCCTTCTAGAAGTTACTAACCTCTTTAAAACAACTTTGTAAGTTTTCAACAACAAAACTAGAACTGATCAACAAAAATATCTTCAGACAACAGTTTATGATGGGTCGATAACCATTTAAAATCCTTAAATAAAATAAATTTAACACATGCTAAGTAATGTAAAAAAAGGCAATAAAAATAAACACTTTTAAAGTAGAATAAATTATAATAATCATGGACATTGTCGTATGTATAATCACCTGGCATAATATTGAATACTGACCAATTTATTCTCTTAGTTTTGATTTCCCATATTCTTCTTCTGTTCTGATCTCTGGGAAAGCGGTGCACTTTCATGGTTTTACCTGGTCGGTTGGAACAGCCAACAGCAGCACAACAAGGCATTTTGTTAATATGCCCCGGTAACACTAAAATAAGACATTTTAAATAGAATTTAAGTTGCCACTCCAGGGATTGTAACATTTGCGCCATAATCTCCAAAAACAAGATTATAAGTTCGGTCACGAAAAGAACGTACCCAAGTGTTCAAAACATTGATTGCCAATCAAGCAATCTCGTTTATCTCATCACCTGCAAATCATGCAATAAACAATACACATGAGAAACTAAAAGAAGCCTCATTGTGAGAATCACTGAACATTTAGCAGATATCAGACTACGTCGGGAAACACTTCAATTTACGTGGTCAATCACACAAAGATTTTAGTGTGCAAGTCTTATCCTTAATATCTAGGAATCCCGATTTGGGAACGACCACAGACCACAGACGCACTTTGGAATTGGATTGGATCCATCAACTCAAGTCCATGGCACCGAAAGGCATCAATGAATTTTATTAGTAGGCAAACATAACTGGCCCTTATCTCTAGAATTAAAGTATGTTATGATATAACAAAATAAGAATTGAAGATGTTGATTACCACCAAATAATATTTCAAAGACTAGACCTAAGCTACATGGTTAGACTAGTAGGCCTAGTGAAAAACAACAAAGATGTCGTCTGCTTCCGGTTAAGAATCGGTCAACTTGGTAGTAGCTATGCCACCTGTTATAACGTGATAGCACGTGATCTCTATTAACCAATCAGCGTTGAATATTAAAAAGACCGAATTGTCCAAACTCTCTCAATATATGGCTCTGGGACCGCAATAGTCGCCGCGCCCCCTACATCAAGGAAAGACAACTCGCGAGTTTGGTTCCCCATTGAAATGTTCGGACTTAGTCCGCTAATTCATTTGCCATCTATTTCCATGTTAAATCACAAAATTCAACCTTCTAGAACTTTTTCCAGAAATCTCGTTGAAAACTTTCTTATATGCCACATGAAAGCCAGGCCAATACTTGGTTTCTGTACAAAAATCCAATATAGCATGACCATGAAAATTTTGAACTAAACAAAATGAAAGTAAACCACTACATTTTATCAACATCCGCTTGACTGTCACTGCACACAAAACCACTATTTTTAGAAATAACCTTCCGCCAATTAAATTTCTCATTATCTCAGAAATTCTGAAAGAAAATGCAATTTCAGACATCAAATTTCAAATCTAGACCAAAAATTAGTCCAAAATGGGCATGCAAACACCCCCAAAGGAAGGGAGAAAGAGGATTTCTAAAAATAGAACGGACTCAATTCATACAATCATTAGCATAAAATGTTTTAGTGGTCCGAGTCCGTTCCTTGAAGAATTTCAACTTTTATTAAATTCAATAATCAACTGTCATCAAAATATTCTTATAGTGGGTGATTTCAATATACATGTAGACGACACATGTGATTCTAGTGCCAAAGAATTCCTTTCTATTCTCAAATTATTTGAACTTAAACAGCATGTAAACAAAGTAACCCATAGAAATGGTCATACTATTGACCCTGTTATAACACGTGAAAATAGCAGTCTTATCAGTTCAATTGACGTTATTGATGACCTCATCTCTGACCATTCTAGTGTTGTTTTCGATCTGACAGTTCCTAAACCAGCATCCCAAAAACAAGAATTAACCTACCGGAAAACCAAAAATCTTGATATCAACGAATTTAAAAGGAGTATTTCTGAATTGGATCTTTTAACAAAAATTAAAAATTTACCAAATTTATCAGACCAAGTTACACTATACAATGAAACTCTTTCGACCATTCTTGATAGACAGGCTCCAAAGGTAACGAGAAAGGTTGCTGTTAGGCCTAACACCAAATGGTATAATGATGAGATTCGCGACATGAAGCATAAAAGGCGGACAGCCGAAGAAAAGTGGCGGAAGTCAAAATTGGAAGTTGACCGACAAACCTACAAAAATGTCCGAACAAAAAAATAATAACCTTATAAGAAATAGTAAGCGGAAATATTATAAAGACATTTTGTCAAAAAATAAAAACAATCCGAGAGAAACCTACAAAATAACAAATAACCTTATGCATTCTAAATCTACTGACAATTTTCCACCTAACGTTTTTTCAGAAGATCTGTCTAATAGTTTTGCTAGCTTTTTCATCAATAAGATTAACAATATACGAACTGGTCTATCACAATCTACAACTACGGAACGACAAAGTGAGCGAACATTCAATGGCGATATCCTTAGAAGCTTTGAACCTGCAACCGAAATTGAAATTAAAAACATCATAAGTAGATCCTCATCAAAATCCTGTCAGCTTGACCCGATCCCCACATGGCTACTTAAACAGTGCATTGAGGAACTGCTTCCTGTTCTTACAAACATCATCAACACATCTTTAAAAACCGGATCTATGTCGTCTACATTAAAATCAGCCTTGGTTAATCCACTTATCAAGAAATCGAACTTGGATCCAAATGAACTTAAAAATTTTCGACCTGTATCTAATTTATCATTCTTATCAAAGTTAATCGAAAAAATAGTTGCATCTCGCCTGAAAGATCATTTAGCCAGAAATGATTTGGATGAGAAATTTCAATCAGCATATAAAAGTTTACATAGTACTGAGACAGCTTTACTTAGGGTTCATAATGACATATTATTAAACTTAGATAAGAAACAATCCACCGTTCTGATACTACTTGTTTTGAGTGCCGCCTTTGACACTATTGATAAAACAACATTAGTCAATCGTTTAAGTGAAAGATTTGGAATCTCTGGAACTGCTTTACAATGGTTTTCTTCGTATTTATCGGAAAGAACTAAATCTGTGATTATTAAAAACTCGATTTCAACACCACTAATAATGAAGTATGGAGTACCGCAAGGCTCTGTCCTGGGTCCGATACTGTTTACAATGTATACTACCCCCATTGGTGATATAATCCGAGAGAACGGAACTAACTATCATGTATACGCTGATGATACGCAACTTTATTTAGCTCTTGATAACCTCTCAGTATCTGCTAAGATTGACCAAATTGAGAAGTGTGTTTTTAACATAAGACAATGGATGAAATGTAATTTTTTAAAACTAAACGACGACAAAACTGAAGTGATACACATTGGCAGTAAAAAATCTCTTCAGTCTGTTGACCTTAAGTCTGTTTTAATCGGTGATTTTAGTATAACTCCTACTTCGTCTGTAAGAAATCTCGGTGTAATGTTTGACTGCAAATTTGACTTTGATAATCATACCAATTTCATGTGTAAAAAAGTAAATTTTCATCTGTATAATATTGGAAAGTTACGTCCTTACATCAATATGGATACAGCCAAGATGCTTGTTAATGCCTTCGTTCTTTCCAATCTGGATTACTGTAATTCACTTTTGTTTCATTTGCCCGACAATAAAATTGACCGACTACAGAAGCTTCAGAACAGAGCTGCTAGAATTATTACGAAGACCAAACAATCTGAACATATCACTCCTGTTTTAAAAAATCTCCACTGGTTAAAAATCAGAGATAGGATAGATTTTAAAATCAATGTTTTAACCTACAAAACCCCACATTAAAACTCTCCAAAATATCTTTCAGAACTTATCGTACCATATGTTCCATCTCGTACTTTACGCTTGTCTGCCCTGCTGTTCTATCTAAGTTTGGTGAACGTTCATTTTCATATGCTTCTCCCACCTTATGGAACACTTTACCGAAATCAATCAAACTTGCGAAAGACGTACATGCTTTTAAGAAACTTTTAAAAAAGGAACTTTTTATCAACTCGTATCAGTAACTAACATTAATTTTAACCACATTCATTTTTCCGACGTGTTTTAGCGTTTTTAGACTTTCCTGAAGGAGATACCATTGTTTTTTGTGTTTTTTGTGTTTTGTGCTGTTAACATTATGTGCGCTACAGAGCAACTTCAATGTTGGAATGATCAGCGCAATATAAATAGATTATTATTATTATTATTATTATTATTATTATTATTATTATTATTATTATTATTATTATTATACCTAGATTCTTATATTTCTGCTAAATTCATATTACTTATTTGTCATTTCCGTTGTAGCCTTAAATTAAGTGTTGATCTGGTTGATACACTAAAATCCCACACGATAAAAGATATTGCTTATTTTGTAACTCGAAAAATGTTGAAGATGAATATCACTTCTTACTATGTTGCCCCTCGTACATTCCGCTCCGCAGAAAATATTTCAACCAACGTTTCTGGTCGTTTCCCCCCCTTTACAAATTGAATCGATTATTGTCCCCCTCAAACGATAAAGAAAATTTTTAACTTTGATAATTATCTCTTTCATGCTTTTTAAAATTAGAAGTACACTTTTAAACTTAGAAGTACACTTTTAAACTTGAAATCTGTCAACCCATTGGGAATTCCTGTTTAAATACATTAATTCTTCACCTGTAATAATTAATAGTTAGATTCGTTATATAATTCATGTTATTAATCTGTTATAGGTATTGTCATTAGTTTTGTATTTGTGTGTTCGTGTAATTTTGTTCTTTTCTCTCTTTATTTCGTTGTATTTTTGTACTATTTTTTGTATTATATGTATCCAGCTCTAGTATGTATGTACTTTGCTGTCAAATAAATAAATAAGTATGGACCCCAAAACCCTTTCGAGGTGAAGGTGGCGGGGCAAATGGGCAAAGGCGTTGTCCATTCCGTGCTGGTCAGCTGGTCCATCTGGTTATTTTTTTAATCAAATGGAGAAAGGGACATAACTCAATATAAACTGGTTTTTAAAACCCGACCACAGTGCAACTAGCAATTTGTTAAAGTCTAAGTCTATCCATACAAAACAACACACAGGATTCGTTGTTAAAATCTTTATCGAAAATATAAATGCCTAATTTATATAAATATATTTAAAAACCAATAATCATATTAAGTCAAATATTTGATACAATTCGTCGCTGTTGTCGGTCCATTCAAATCTAGTGGTCAATAATATTCTGAACGTAACCTCAGGGTCAATCATACTTTGAACTCTGATCCGGGGTCAATCATATTCTATCCTGGATTTAATCTGAAGCTTGAGAAGATTTAGGTCTAAAACAACCTGTTAATAACGTCGCAAATCTTGTCTTCAGTGACTTTAAACTTTTTCTAAATCTTTGGAATCTTGTGACTTTAATTCCTGGAAACAAAAAACAATAAAAACATGTAGTTAACAAACCCTACTACTTTTAATTTGTAACCTGGACCAGTGCTTTTATTCAACTACGTTCTTCATCACTATCCAATACTACTCTTTTCTGAACTTTAAGTAAGAATTTTAGCAAGAACTTTATTTCTCATTCAAAACTAACCTGTTTCAGAAGAATTATTCTGGAATTCATGATCTCCATGTTCAGCACCAAAATCTAAAGAGTCTAGAAGATCTTGAAGTATTGAAGCTGCGATTGTCTTGGAGTTAACATCTAGCTGGTGTTGAAGTGGTTTTATGAGATATTTAGAAAGATCTATTGACGATTGAATCAAATAAACAGACAGATCTATCTCGGGATTTCTATTTTTGAGTTTTATCATCAGTTCTTTTTCTGTAGGCGTAACTCCTTGGGGAATTGGAACGATATCAGTAGTCGTACTTGTAACCGTAGTTGTAGAATCCATTGTTGTCATTTTTCCTATAAGATAAATAAAATGTTATTTTCAACAAGTTCCAAAACATAGTGACCAAACTTTCTGAAAATATATAGACCTCGTTCGCATTTAACAAAATGTAGCTTAGAAACTGTATGGAAACATATTTCTATTTTTGTGTCTTTAAAAACTGACAAAATTTACCTTAGAATTTGACTATTTTTTGATAAAACTCAAACGCCATAAAAATACAATAAAAACTCACCTCTTTATCACAAAATTCTTGAAAAAAATCAGGAAATTTGTTGAAATGTGATGAAAATGTAGTTTAATGTGGAATCTGTGTTGTTTCTGGTTGTAATACAGAACAATCAGTGATGATAATGTTTATGACGTCATAGTTACAATCACGTTACGTTATCGAAGTACAGTACAGTTTTCTATTTTTAACTTTTAAAAACTCAAAATTTTTATACTGTTTTAGCCTTTTTCATAATTATAATAAATGATAAATATATAATATTTTACATGGGTCAGAATTAGGCCCAATACATAAGGACATGGCCCTGTCTCACATTCAGCCCATTGGGCAATACATTGGGGAAAAAGGGAAAATACACAATACTTCAATATATAATTCGTCTAAAAGTACGCAAGTACATGTGCATCAAATGGACAGATCTATGTTCCGGCGATCAAGTACATGACCACAAAATAAATATACAATACTTCACGAACAATTTGTTTAAAAATACGCAACCATATATGCATTAAATGGACTGATTTTCAACAAAATGGACAGATCTATCCTCCGGCGATCAAGCACATGACCGCAAAAACTATATATCATTTCAAAAAAAAAATGCCAAAGAGTCAGTACATGTGTCGCGAGCGAGCTACCCAACCCTACTCCATTTTATGTTCTTATTTTGCTTGGAGGGGAGGCAGGATTTGTCCATGCTCCAGACCAGCGTTAAGGATGTTTACTCATCCCCCGACAGTAATAATTTAGATTTTCAAAATGGTTCAGGTTATGCCAAAATAGAATCGTTGGTGAAACAATTTGTGATATACCTATGGGAAAGGGAAAAATGAAATTAATAATTTACTTGAATCATTGAATCATGGAGAAACACAATTGTTAAGATAGTTATTAGTAAGTAAGCCTATAGTTGGTGAAAAGAATACCTGTGTAACAGGAAGTATGCTTATGTTAATGAAAGATTACCAAGAATCATCCTTCTAAAAGTCTTAAAGTCTTATGCTGATATAAAATTTTCGTCTAGACCATTCCATAAAATTGATCGTTTGTATTTAATACTTTGTTTAATTAAATTGATTCGTGGTTTTTGTACCACAAGTTTTGAATTTATGCTAGAATAAGGCGTCTGTTTATAGTTAAAGGGGCTTGAATGGTAGGAAGGAGCAAGTTGTTAAGAGTTTTATACATAAATTTAAACGAATTAAAATGATGCCTGGTTTTATATGTCAAAAATATTAAGCCTTTTAAGATTCAGTGACAAATCAGTATTATACTTAGAACCAAGAATTAATTTAAAAGCAATTTTTTGTTGCCTGTGTAAAATATCGGCCGATGCAATGTCGTGCGAATCCCAAATAGTTGAACAGTAATCCAAATATGGTTGAAAGTGACATTTATAAAAAATAGATCTATATTTTTCAGGCATGATCTTTCTTAATTGTCGCAGTTGAAATAACTTAGTATTTAAAATTTTAGCAACGAACTTTACGTGCGGAGTCTATGAGAGATTTTGATTCACAGTAACACCCAGTAATTTAAAGTTTTGAACTTGTTTAATAAATTGATTATTAAGTTCAATTGATAAATCTGATGAATATTTTCTTTTTTGAGAAGTTGTAATTAACATACATTTGGTTTTATTTTCATTTAAAATCATGACATTAAAGGAACACAAGTTTAGGATTGCATCAGTATCTTTTTGCAATTTTAATTGTATGTCAGTAACCGATTTACCAGAAGTATAAATCGTAGTATCATCCGCAAAAAGATCACAGTTAGAGTTAATATGCAATGGCAAATCATTAATATAAAGATTAAACAACAAGGGACCTAAAATTGATCCTTGTGGTACTCCATACTTTATACTGCGAGAAGACGAAAGAGTTCCATTGACGTAACAAGGCTGAGTACGATTCGACAAGTAACAATTTATGAAGGTTATTAATGCATTCGAAAAATTGTATAGTTTTAGTTTTTCAATAATTATCTCATGGGAAATCAAATCAAATGATTTTGTAAAATCAAAGAAAATAGAACCAACCATAAGATTATTATTTACTGCATCATAAACGTTTTCAATTATGTTAGTCAGAGCTGTTTGAGAAGAACTATTAGACCTAAAACCAGATGGGTGCGAATACAATAACTTATTATTATTTAAGAAATTATTTATATGTTTTGAATAATGTCTTTCAAGTGGTTTAGATACACTAGATAATACAGAAATTGGTCTATAATTATTAGGATCAGATTTAGCGCCGGATTTATACAGTGGTAAAACTTTTGCTTCTTTGAATTTATCAGGAAATATATTTGCATCAATGCATAGATTATATATATGTGTCAAAGGACCACTTAACGTAAAAGCACCATATTTGAGAAATAGGGGATTTAATTTATCTAAACCAGCACTTTTGGTTGCATTTAACGATGACAACTGTTTAAAAACTTCATATTTGTTAATGTAGGGAATCGAACATTCTTCATTAGAATTTAACTTAGAAGTGACAAATTCTTCTATTTTATTTACGTAATAACTTTTATCAATATTTCTATTAACATGCTTTTGATTAATCAATTTGGATGCAATATTTGAAAAATGATCATTGACTACCTCGGGTTCTTAAGGAATCAGATCAGTTGAATTATTAGCCTTATTAGTTAAGGAGTTGATAACTTTCCAGATATGTTTATAGTTTTTCTGATCTGAAGCAAGTTTTATGTTAAACTGCTTTTTGGCTTTATCGATCATTTTAATGACAAAATTTCTACAATTCCGATATTCCTCATCTTTGCCTTTCTTTTTCAAACCGTCTCTTATGCGCATTAATTTTAAAATTTCAGAGTCTAACCAAGGTGACTTTATTTCATTTTTGACACGTTTTAACTTTAATGGTATCAATTATTGGCTGGATAATATTATACCAAGATTCTAACGCAATATTGGGGTCAGATTTTATCAAAAGGGGCTGTTGCAAGATCATTATTAAATAAACCTACATCAAAATGTTTTATACTTCGGTAGTAAATATAAACATGCTTAGGTTTTGGAATATGTTAGTGTCTTTTCGTTAACGGTAGATGTGGATTAGAGAGTGGCATAGGCAGATTAACTTTTTGTTCCACAAGAGGATCAAGCACAATAGATTACGTGCTCGCAGATAATAGTTCATTTTAATACATTCGTAACTTTCAAGTTTTAGAATTTACAGAATTCTCCGACCACGCTGCTCTAAGCTTTACTTTAGAAGGTGAATGTGTCCCTTGTGATGCTAAAGTTGATACAGGATCTACTAAAGTTGAAAATGAAAAAGACTGCCATAAGATGGGACTTAAATAAGCAGTGTCAATTTATAGAAGAACTCCTTAATGAGAGTTTGAGTGTGATACCACGAATTTTTTATAGAAGGATCTGATCTTCTTATCCCATAACTAAGCCAAATTTTTAGTATTATTTATAGATCAGGTTGCTATTCTTCGGGGTGGTTTGCTAGTTTATTGGTGCCTGTTCCCAAAAAACAATTTTAGAGGAATTTCTATTATGAGTGCATTTGCTAAGCTATTCTTATTAACACTTAACTGCAGACTAACTAAATGGTGCGAGTCTAATAATAAGCTTATTGATCCTCAATTTGGCTTTAGAACTAAACGCAGCACGTTAGACGCAATCTTTATTCTTAACGGAGTGATTAAACATTCGATTAATATTTCAAGCATTTGATTTAGTGGATAAGAATTTCCTACCGGCTAACAATGGCAAAATTTTAAACATTTTTCAGGAGTGAAACAAGGTGAACCAATTTCACCATTGCTATTTTTGTTATTTATTAATGACATTGAAAATTGTCTTGATAGTGGTGACCCAGATTTAGTTAAAATATGTAATACCATCATTTACTGTTTGCTTTTTATTGTAGTAAATGGAAACTTGAGATAAATGCCAATAAATCTAAAGTGATATTATGTCATAAGGGCAAGCTATCCCAGTTTTAAAATTCATAACACAACGCTAGAAATTGTAAAAGAGTATGTATATCTCGGAATTCTATTTTTTTTTTATAACGGAAAATTCCTTAATGTTGAGAAGAGATTGGCGTCTCAAGGGAGAAAATCCTAGGTTCTGTAATTTCATCTCTTAATAATTCGTATATAAATACTAGAAATATGTGCGTTGTCTATAAATCCTCTGTGGCTTCGGTTTTATTATATGCCTGTGAAATGATAGGAAGATGGCGGACGGGGTGTCAGCACGTGCATTACGCTCTCAAGAAAACATGAGGTTTCCACATAATAGTAGTAGGTGACTTATTATTACGATGTGGTGACATCGAGAGCAACCCAGGGCCTCCAAAAACTAGGCATACCAATGCTGGTAATGATTCCGCCTCAGACGATGATACAAATATCCTTGAAGCCATCAAAAATCTTCATCGGGAAATGGTTGATATAAAAGTTTGTGTGAAAGAGATAGCTGAAATAAACAAGAAAATGGTTCAAATTTCTGACAATGTGGATGGACTATCTGCACAGTTGAAATGTCTACAAGAAGAGAACAGCAAAATGAAGATAGAAAGAGCAAGAGACAAGAAATGAAATGAAATGTATTAAAGTGCATCAGCACCAAAACGGGCTATATAGCACTTGAATAAGATTTAAAATAAAAACAAAAATTAAAACTAGAAAATCAATACATTAAAAATAAAAATTATCACAAAAACCCCAAAAAGGGCAACAAAACAATGCTAAAAACTATATCACAGAATGGTTGTAACCCAATATGGGCTAAAAACAAAATAGCAAAAACAAAACTATAACACAAATATATTTTAAAATTTATATACAGATTAGTCTGTTTTAAAAACGCGACAACCAGCAAGAGACAAGAAGAAAATGTGTGAATTAGAGAAGAAATTAGACGGCATGGAGAACGACAACAAGCGGTACAACCTGATTATTACAGGCCTCGATGTAAACAACGGCGACAATGCAGACACGCTTGAAATAAAGGTGGGAAACTATTTTTATAATGAGCTTGAATTGCCAAATATATTGATAGAAAAAACTATTTTTCTAAACAATAGAAGAAAATCTGTGCTGGTCAGGCTCAGAAATTTGAAATATAAACAATGTATTTTCGAGAAGGCAAGAGTTACTCGCGAAACCTCTCAGGTCCATATTGCAAATGACTTTAGTTTTTCCGTAAGACAAAGGCGCAAGGAATTAATTCCATTTATGATCAAGGCCAGGGAATGTGGTAAAAGTGCTGGATTGAAATTTAATAAATTGGAAATTGATGGCAAAATATTTACTATGGACCAACTACAAAACGAGAATCAGTGATATGTAGGTCAACCCTGTCTGACACGTGCATTTTATAACTCAAGTGTAAACATTAACAATGAATGTAACTCGATTTATGAAAGTGACTCCCCTGATTCAGTAAAATGTATCTCTTGGAATGTCCATGGCCTCAAAGGCAAATTAGCAGAAACCGAATTTATAAATTACTTGTCCCAGTTCGATGTAATATGCCTTTTAGAAACATGGTGTAGCAATGACATTGACCTAAACGTGTATTCCCAAACTATCGTGCATATTGGTGTGTAAGGGAAAATGGACGTAATAGAGGCATTATATGTGTCTTGTTTAGAAATCAACTTGCATCTGGTATACACAAATTAAATTATGATTTCTGTGAAAAATTATTCTTGAAATTTGATTGTTCTTTTTTCGGCTGGAATGAAGATGTTGTGTTAGGCATAATTTATGTTGCTCCCGACTCGTCACCTATACATCAGGAAGTTGATGGGTTTGACCAATTTGAAGAAGATTTATTGACTGTACGAAGCGATTTTCCAACAAAAAATGTTATTTTGACTGGGGATTTCAATGCCCGAACAGGTAATGGCCCCTCTCCATGATTTTGTGTATGATGACTCAGTGAAAGTGAATTACATTCCAGGACTTGACGATGCTGACTATGAGGTAGACTCATTTAATCAAACCAGGCAATCAAAAGATAGGGAGGTAAATAAACACGGCAAGAAACTGTTAGCATTGTGTGCTTATAACAACATTCATATTGTCAACGGTAGACATAACGGTGACTGCGATGGCGAGTTTACATGTATTAAGCATAACGGTGCTAGTGTAGTGGACTATTTGGTAGTCTCTTCAGAATTTTTTTCACACATTTCAAATTTCTGCATAGGTATCCGTACCGAGTCGTACGGACGCCTTTGATTTTGACTACACAGATGATTCTGATGATTGTGAATATTCAACATATGAAAGCAGGGAAATCCCCTGGACCCGATGGAATTTGTATAGATCTCATTAAATCATCACCATCCCTATTTACAACGATCCTAACAAAATTGTTCAATTCTGTGTTTAGTTCAAACTCATATTATCCTAGTTCTTGGTCTACTGCCATGATAGTACCATTGTACAAGAGAGGTAATAAATGTGAGACTAGTAATTATAGAGGTATATCTCTTTTAGATAATATTGGTAAATTATATGCATCAGTTTTAAATTGCAGATTAAAAGACTGGTCGGAATGTTATGATAAGTATGAGGAAGCTCAGGCTGGCTATAGGCCACATTACTCAACATTTGATCACATATTTACTTTGAGTGGCCTTGTGGAAAAGTACCTTTCAAAACCCAAAGGCAGATTTTACTGTCTCTTTGTCGATTTTTCTAAGGCTTTTGATAGTTTAAATCGGGCAAAATTGATGAAATTGCTTTTCCACAAGGGCATTCATGGCAAAATGCATAATGCACTACGAAATATGTATATTTTATTATTATTTTATTATTATACATTTTTTTTTTATCGTGCACTTTTCACATACGTGTTCAAATACACTGTACAATAAAGGCCCTAATACATAAACTGAAAATCACAATATAAAACATTCGAAGTAAAATAAACATACAATAATAAAGAACATGAAAATCAAATAACAAAAAGTACAAATGAACAAGGACACAGATAAACAGCTCAATACATTGGTAATAATTCAAAAGGAATTTTATTCTTATCACTTAAAAGCCAGATTGAAAAAATGCGTTTTTAATTTTTTTTTGAAACTATGTACAGATGTTACTGATCTTAAGCTGAACGGTAGATTATTCCAAAGGAGAGGCGCCTGTACAGAAAATGAACGTTGCCCATAGGAAGCAAGTTTAGCAGTTTTGGGTTTAAGGAGCAGTTTGTTGGCACTGCGTAGCGTCCGTCCAGGGGAATATATTTCCAAAAGCTTTGTTAGATACATAGGGGCAAAACCGTTTAAACATTTGAAAGTTAATAATAATATTTTAAATTCTATTCTGTATTTAACAGGGAGCCAGTGTAAATCATATAAAACTTGAGTAATATGTTCATGGAGTTTGGTTCTAGATATTAGGCGTGCTGCAGTATTTTGAACTTTGGTTAATTTTTTCATAAGTTTTTCAGGAATGCCAATAAGAATAGAGTTAAAATTATCTAGACGTGATGTTATCAATGAGTTAACAAGTGCTTTTGTTGCATCTTCAGATAAATATTTACGGATTTTACCAATATTCCTTAAATTGAAATAGCAGAGTTTAGTAATATTATTCACTTGGGATTCCATGAGCATATTGCTGTCGAAAATCACACCTATATTTCTTGCTGAGGCTGACGCATTTATATTGGAATTGCCAATCACTATAGATGATATGCTTGCATTCTTTAGATGATTTTTTGATCCTAAAAGCAGATACTCAGTCTTGTCATCATTTAATTTTAGAAAATTTTTGGACATCCATAGTCTTATTTCATGTATACATTCTTCTAGTTTTGATTTTGAAAATTGGAAAGATGAAGAGTCTAAAGGAGAGAATGAGATATATAGTTGAGTGTCATCAGCATATAGGTGGAAGTTCAGACCATGTTTTCGCACTATATCGCCTAGAGGAGAGGTGTACAATGTAAATAATATTGGACCTAGAACAGATCCCTGAGGTACACCAAATGCAAGCTGAGATGGTAGAGAGACTGTCCCATCCACAACTACACACTGGCTCCTACCAATCAGATAGCTACTCAAAAGATCAAGGGCAGAATTCCTGATTCCAAATCTTTGACTAAGCCTTGTCAGAAGTATTTGGTGGTCGACAGTGTCAAAAGCGGCCGAAAGGTCTAGTAGTATTAAGAAGACACATTGTCTTTCATCCAATTCACATACGATATCATTAAATACACGGGTAATTGCTGTTTCAGTACTATGGAATTTTTTGTAAGCACTTTGGAACGGTTCATATAAATTATTACAGTCAATGTGGTCGTGAAGCTGAGAGGCAATACACTTTTCAAGAATCTTGGAGATAAAACTTAAATTTGAAACTGGCCTATAGTTTTTATACGCCCACATATAATAAAGAGTTTACAACTTTATATAGTTCCTTTTGCTTATTCTCACTTGTTTCAATCTTACTGGAATAAAAGTTAATTTTAGCTTCATCAATTAGTTTATTTACCCGATTCCTTTTTGCTTTATAGATTTCTCTATGAACAGTCAATTTTGATTTTCGCCAATCATGTTCTGCTTTGTTTCTGTAACGCTTTGCTTCGAGGATTTCTTCGGTAAACCATTCTGTATTTGGACGGATTTTGATGGTTTTTGACGTCAATGGGCAAACATTATCTAACACATTAAGAAGCACCGAATTATAGAGATTTGCCTTCTCGTGAATATCGTCACAACTCAGGATACTACTAATATCTGACTTTTCTAGACTCTCTTTAAAGGCAGTATTATCAAGATTCTTATAGTTTCTGTATGTTATGGATTTTTGAGGAGGATCCGGTTTCTTAATGTCAAGCTTGAATTTAACCACAAAATGGTCAGATATCAGTTTGTCCTCGACAAGGATTTCTTCAATCTTCAATTCTTCAGTGGCAATAACAAGATCTAAGATATGACCTGCCTTGTGGGTAGAAGACGAAACATATTGTTTTAAGGATCGATTATTGAGTATTTCATTGAAACGTAGCGTATCTGAATCAAGAGTATTATCAACATGGATGTTAAAGTCGCCAACTATAAGCGTATCAGTTTTTAAAGTCACTTTGCTATCAAGAAAGTTTGAAAATTCTTCATAAAAGTTTGTCGTCGTTTGTATAATTCAGTTAAGAGCTGTGTCAAATTAGGCAGCCAAATAACACCTTCCTTTGAGTGTCATACAGGTGTCAGGCAAGGGTGTAATTTGAGCCCGATCCTTTTCTGCTTTTACATTAACCAACTGTTGGAAATGTTGGAAAACAGTGATGTCCGTGGTATTTTCACCATAAGTGAAGTGAAAGACATTTTAGCTCTTTTTTATGCAGACGACCTCAGTCTTGTCTCTAACACTATTGGTGACCTTCAAAAGAAAATAAACATTCTGGATAGATTCTGTGAGCTTTCTGAATTATCTGTCAATATTGATAAAACTAAAATTGTTGTATTTGGAAATGGTGGTGTTATCAAGTCTATTGAAAAATGGTTTTAAAGGAGTAAGACTCCAATGTGTAACCTATTATTGCTATCTAGGTATCCTATTTTCTTCAAGGTTAAAATGGGTAAGTGCCTTATAAACCTGTCCCTGAAGGTAGAAAAGGCTCTTATACCAATTAAATCATTTATTTCAAAAATCGGACACCCTCTACCACATGTTTCCTTCAAAATTTTTGATTCTATTATAAAACCTATCTTGTTGTATGGTGCACAACTTTGGGGCTTTCAATATCGACCTGACATAGAACGGATCCATACAAATTTCTGTAAATATGTGCTAGGCATACACAAATCGTCATCTAGTGATGGTGCTGTTGGTGAGTGTGGCCGATTCAGCTTAAGTATTTATTATATGTTAACATGTGTAAAATATTGGTGTACCTTAGTTAATATGTCAATTGAACGTTATCCAAAACAGGTGTACCTGATGTTAAAAAGATTAGATCAAAATCTAAGTCGGACCACTTGGGTAACTCATCTGAGAATGTTGTTATTTTCTCTTGGCTTCGCATTTATGTTTTACGTTGAAAACATTGGAAATGTTAATCAATTTTTGCAATCTGTGAAATTAAGACTCAAGGATATAAATATCCAGGAGTGGTCAGCTAAGGTCATGTCACACGATAGTCTCACCGAGTACAATTCTTTTAAATTTGATTTAAGCCAAGAATTTTATTTAACATGTCATATAGGTATTAAATTGAGAAGAAATATTACCAGGCTGCGTTTAAATTTGCTACCCCTGACAGAAAACCTTTATAGGCGAGGTATTTGTAGGACCCCAATATGTCCTTTATGTGAGTGTGGAAACGAAAATGCTTATCATTTCATGTTCACATGCAAACACTTAAGTAATTTAAGAGCTGATTTTCTGCCGGCAAAATATATCATGTAAACCTTTTCCACCATATATGTACCTCAACAGATAGATCGTTATTATTATCAGTCGCCAAATATATAGAGGCAGCTCTGCTATTACGAAAATCTCGATTATAATCACCGTTGTTTGTACACCCCCCCCCCCTCATCTTGTTATCAATCATCAATATATTTAAATTTACACTAGTTATATACATATTGAGAATATTATATATTGTATTAATGTATTATGGGTCTATGACCTTATATCACTGAATAAAGTTATTATTATTATTAATTATAGATGTCATATTTACCATACATATATTAGTTGTTACTCTGTTTTGCTATTATTATTGTTTGTGCTTGATAAAGATTCCTGTATGTGAATTGAAACGTTGCAAAAATTAAAGGAAGGAGTAGTATATCCATAAAAGTTATCTTATTTGTTTAAGGTTGTTTGATGCCAAATGTTTTAAAACATGATAATATAATCTGAACAAGATTCTTCTATTTCAACCAGTAACTTTTGTAACATTGATAGAAACAAATCTAATCTATAAACAGGAGGATTTAACTCTAGTTTTGCCGGTGTTATAGAATTATTAGCCATGTCTCTGTTAAAAAAATAATATTTCCTCCTAAAATTTTTGTGTGGTTTCGAAGATCCTTTATATGAATATTTAAACCTTGAACATTATGGAGAAATAGCCTTGTGAATTTTCAAAAAACTAAAACGGGTACCAAAAAAATTGTTGTCGATTATAATAGGCATATGTGTGGATAGCTTAGATCAAGAACATTCTACTTGAAAAAATTCAGGGTCATTGAAGCTCAAGGTCATTTGATTTGGCCTTTTGAATTTTCAAAAAAATTCAATCGGGCATTAAAAATTTAAAAAGATTAAATTTTAAAATCAAAATTCTGTTCCCAACAAGTTTTAGATAAAGTTACAAGGTTTCAAAAAAACACCAAAATCGGACAAATCGGATAAAAATTAGCGGACTTATTAAAATTTTGCTGAATGTTTCCGTTCTGTGATGACACATAAAGTATCACTTCCGGTTTGGTTTTTTTTATTCTAAAAGGGTTCTAATTATGCTTGATGGTATATATATATAGCTTTTGTATTGATTTCTTACATAAACCGGAAGCTGGGTGACCCAACGCGGTTTAAAAAACCAGAAGTTCTCACGCAAGAACCGAAAGTGGTAGAAATCTTTTTATGATGCGGTTTTTTTTTTTTCTATAGGCGACTTCTCTATATTCTGTTATTTTAAAAACGATCGGATAATTAGCAACAAAGTAATGCAATTATGCATATTATTATTATGCAATTACTAACTACTGATGCGTAAAAATTTTAGTTATAAATATTCATTTTGTGTACTAGGGATTACACAAGACAGACTGGAATGTAGGACTTCACATTGTGTATGTTAAATAACTTTATTACAGTGATTTACATAGGTATTAAGATGGTTACAAGTTCATGTCACGTTGTTGACTGTAGGACGGCATGCTCGGAAGTGTCGAAAACGTGGCTTTGGTGGAAGTTCGTTTACTGTAGTCTACGTTGGGGACACCTTCGTGTTGTTGAGCTTATATTGAGTTAGTCCGAGGCACCGAACTTTTATTGTCACTTTCATAAGATTCCACACATTTTCTATTCCAGTACGTATCTTATCGTATTTTTCAAACCAAATTTCTATACCATGTTCGAGTTGGGCTAGGGAGCTTCCCGAAATAAAAAATTCTAATGAAAACAAAGAGTGGCAAATTTCTAATTTGCAACTCAATTATCATTTACTACATCATAAACGTTTTCAATTGTGTTAGTCAGAGCTGTTTGACAAGAACTATAAGACCTAAAACCAGATTGGTGCGAATACAATAACTTATTATTATTTAAGAAATTTTTTTTTTGATCAATGTCTTTCAAGCGGTTAAGATACACTAGATAATACATAAATTGGTCTATAATTATAGAGTCAGATTTTAGCGCCGGATTTTATACACATTGTTAATTTTTCTATCCGCCTTTGGAAATTCCAGCGATTGGTATACGTAATGTAGCGGTTGTCCTCTCTCAAGAAAGTTATGCGTCTTTTGAAACACCTGATGCCAATTTTAGACTCGGACTGGCAGCTGGACTCGACATCCGTTTAAGAAGGTTATAATGTTATTTATTTCATATATTACGGTAGGCCATGATTTGAAACGCAAAAAACTATGCAGCAGCGTTTTCAAGGTTACTTTTTGACGAGTGTTCATTCGCATTGATTTTGTTTTCATGAACCATCCAGATTGGAAACTTACCATTATTAATTGCATGAAGTATGTAAATTTTTTCTCCCTATGATTAGACATTGAGTTTATCTCAATATCCTGTATTGTTGAATAACCTCCCTTGGAGAAGATATTGCTTGTGAGATCGGTTATCATCATAAAGTTATATATAGAAGCCAGAGTGTCTATTGATCATGTGATCACTGGCCTTTAAGGAGTCTTGTCCGCCATTATAAGTCCGGGAACTTCGCTTGACGTTGAATCTTCACCTACGTACTACATGTAAATGTTTTGTACACAAAAAGTGTTATAGAGAATGCAATAATTATATTTTTCCATGTCCGTCTCTACGAATGCATCACTGACAAGGGGAAACCGAGTTGAAAAATCCGAATGTTCATCTCGTGAAAACAAGTGAGATGCAATGAACGTCGCGCATTAATTGGTAATGTCAGCATATATTGGAAGGATGATTAGACTTTACTTGAATCTACCGTGGAAAAAAAGAATCCCGCCACATCGTTTTGTATCTCATCATGCCTTCCTGATTTTGTTCCGATCTATTACCTCAATTGGTAAGGGGAAATATGGGAAGACACCTGTAAATTCCAATTCGACACAGTTTGTAGTAGAAGAAGAGAATAGTGTTTGTATCATTTTCGAATACCGTTCCTCGTGTTGTGACTTTCTCAGTATTCCACTGTAAAGGTAATCTCTTACCATCGTGAATCATACTTCTTCTACAGTGGTGTTTTTTTAAAAATCATCAGGTGAGGAGGAACAACAGGGTCCTAAAACTTTGCGGGCTGAAGGTGGTGGGCCAAATGGGTACAGGCGTTGTCCATTCCGTGTATGCTATGGTCAGCAGCTCTATCTGGTTATTCTTTTGATCAAACCGAGGAAGGGACATAACTCAATATAAATTGGTTTTTTAAAACCAGACCACAGTGCACCTAGCAATTTGTTATAGTTCAAGTTTATCCATACAAAACAACACACAGGATTCGTTGTTAAAATCTTTATCAAAAATATAAATAGCCTAATTTATATAAATATATAGTTAAAAACCAATAATCCTAAAAATTCAAATATTTGATACAGATTCGTCGCTGTTTTCGGTCCATAAAAATCTTGGGGTCAATGATATTCTGAACCTAACCTCAGGGTCAATCATACTTTGAACTCTGATCCGGGGTCAATTATATTCCATCCTGGATTTAATCTGAAGCTTGAGAAGATTTAGATCTAAAACAACATGTTAATGACGTCACGAATCTTGTCTTTAGTGATTTTAAACTTCTTCTAAATCTTTGGAATCTTGTGACTTTAATTCCTGGAAACAAAAAATAATAAAAATATGTAGTTAACAAACCCTACTACTTTTAATTTGTAACCTGGGCCAGTGCTTTTATTAAACTACGTTCTTCATCACTATCCAACACTACTCTTTTCTGAACTTTAAGTAAGAATTTTAGCAAGAACTTTATTTCTAATTCAAAACTAACCTGTTTCAGAAGAATTACTCTGGAATTCATGATTTCCATGTTCAGCCCCAAAATATCTAAAGAGTCTAGAAGATCTTGAAGTATTGAAGCTACTATTGTCTTGGAGTTAACATCTAGCTGGTGTTGAAGTGGTTTTATGAGATATTTAGAAATATCTATTGGCGATTGAATCAAATAAACAGACAGATCTATCTCGGGATTTCTATTTTTGAGTTTTTTCATCAGTTCTTTTTCTGTAGGCGTAACTCCTTGGGGAATTGGAACGATATCAGTAGTCGTACTTGTAACCGTAGTTGTAGAATCCGTTGCTGACATTTTTCCTATAAGATAAATAAAATGTTATTTTCAAAAAGTTCAAAAACATAGTGACCAAACTATCTGAAAATATATAGACCTCGTTCGCATTTAACAAAATGTAGCTTAGAAACTGTATGGAACCATATTTCCATTTTTGTGTCTTTAAAAAATGACAAAATTTACCTTAGAATTTGAATATTTTTTTATAAAACTCAAACGCCATAAAAATACAATAAAAACTCACCTTTTTACCACAAAATTCGTGAAAAAAATCAGGAAATTTGTTGAAATGTGATGAAAATGTAGTTGAATGTGGAATCTGTGTTGTTTCTGGTTGTAATACAGAACAATCAGTGATGATAATGGTTATGACGTCATAGTAACAATTACGTTACGTTATCGAAGTACAGTACAGTTTTCTATTTTTAACTTTTAAAAACTTCTTTCAGACCTGTATATTATCTGTTATACACAATTTTAAATTTCTATTCATAATTCTAATGTAAGGTCTGTTGTCTTTTGAAATTCCAGGCACTGCGAGTGGTATACGTAACGTGGCGGTTGCCACCTCTGACGAAGGTTATGCGTCTCTTTTGAAACACTTGATGCCAATGTTCGACTCGGACTGGCAGCTCGACATCCGTTTAAGAAGGTTATACTGTTATTTATTTGATATATCCTTTTACGCGGATGGGGGGTGGGGTTTGGGGGGGGTTGATTTAAAACTACGATCTCTTAGGTCGGAAAGCAACCGTTTCGGGGTTACTTTTTGACGAGTGTTCATTTGCATTAATTTTGTTTTCATGAACCATCCAGATTGGAAACTTACCATTATTAATTGCATGAAGTATGTAGAGTTTTCTCGTTATGATTGGACATTGAATTTATCTCCCTGTATTGTTGGATTACCTCCCTTGGAGAAAATATTGCTTGTAAGTTCGGTTCTCATCATACAGTTATATATAGGAACCAGAGTCTCTGTTGATCATGTGATCGCTGGTCGTTTAGGAGCCTTGTCCGCCATTATGAATCCGGGGACTTCGCTTTATGTTTAATTTCCACCTACGTACTAAATGTTTTGTACACAAAAAGTTAAAAAAGCGAATGCAATAATTATATTTTTCCATGCCCGTCTCTACGAAATGCATCACTGACAAGGGGGAAACCGGGCTGATAAATCTGAATGTTTATCTCGTGAAAACAAGTGAGATGCGATGAACGTCGCGTATTAATTGGTAATGTCAGCATGAAGGATAATTATACTATACTTGGGGAAATTGGCGTATTGACATGCTTAACCTTCGAGTAAAATTTCAATGGATTATTCCTATGCCTTGTCGGATTTTTTCACAGGGTCTTCATTTTTTACCTGGTGGGGTCTTCCTTTAATACCCTTTTTTTTACGTCCGTATTTATGTTTCACCCTGTAGGGAATGGAGGGGGTGATGGATTGTGCTCATTTTCTGGGGAAATTGGCGTATTGACATACTTAACCTTCGAGTAAAATTTCAATGGAATATTCCTATGCCTTGTCGGATTTTTGCACAGGGTCTTCGTGTTTTACCTGGTGGGGTCTTCCTTTTATACCTTTTTTTACGCCCGTAGTTATGTTTCACCCTGTAGGGAAGGGAGGGGGTGATGGATTTTGCACATTTTCTGGGGAAATTGGCGTATTGACATGCTTAATCTTCGAGTAAAATTTCAATGGAATATTCCTTTGCCTTGTCGGATTTTTTTTATAGGGTCTTCGTTTTTTACCTGGTGGGGTCTTCCTTTTATACCTTTTTTTACGTCCGTATTTATGTTTCACCCTGTAGGGAAGGGAGGGGGTGATGGATTGTGCTCATTTTCTGGGGAAATTGGCGTATTGACATGCTTAACCTTCGAGTAAAATTTCAATGGATTATTCCTATGCCTTGTCGGATTTTTTCACAGGGTCTTCGTTTTTTACCTGGTGGGGTCTTCCTTTTATACCTTTTTTTTACGTCCGTATTTATGTTTCACCCTGTAGGGAAGGGAGGGGGTGAAGGATTTTGCTCATTTTCTGGGTTAATTGGCGTATTGACATGCTTAACCTTCCAGTAAAATTTCAATGGAATATTCCTTTGCCTTGTCGGAATTTTTCACAGGGTCTTCGTTTTTGACCTGGTGGGATCTTCCTTTTATACCTTTTTTTGTACGTCCGTATTTATGTTTCACCCTACAGGGAAGGGAGGGAGTGCTGGATTTTGCTCATTTTCTGGGGAAATTAGCGTATTGACATGCTTAATCTTCGAGTAAAATTGGAATATTTCTATGCCTTGTCGGATTTTTTCACAGGGTCTTCGTTTTTTACCTCGTGGGGTCTTCCTTTTTTAGGTCTTCGTTTTTTACCTTGTGGGGTCTTCCTTTTTTAGGTCTTCCTTTTTTAGGTCTTAGGTCTTAGGTCTTTGGGTCTTCATTTTTAACACACCCCACGGCAATTAACAATATTACAACTATTTTCTATGATATATCAGTATCTTGTTTTGAGCGTAATGTGAAAGGAAAGGCTACTAATTCTAGAAAAATTACCAGAATGAATGGTTCGATTTCGATTGTAAAAAATCCAGATCAATTTTTTCAAAATGTAGAAATCGGTTTTTAAAAAATCGATTTCTCGAAACCAAAAATCATTTTTTGCTAGTCGAAGTTCATATAATAAGGTTAAACGCAGAGCTAAGGTTGAATATGGGAGAAAGGTGGGTCAAAATAAAAACAAAATTGCCAAATCGAATACTAAACATCTCTGGAACCACTTAAAATGTGACTAAGACAAATTTAACTTCTGAGGACTTTCATTGTCATTTTAAGGAAATTTACCGGTCATCAGATAAACATCTAACGTTAAAGCAAATTCTTATATCTACATTGAAAGCCTAGATAGGGATATTTCAGAAAGTGAAGTCGAGCTAGCCATCAAAATACTCAAATATGAAAAAAGTACGGGTTCCCGACCAATTATACAACGAATTTTTTTATAGAAGGGTCTGATCTTCTTATCACATTACTAACCCAATTTTTTAGCATTATTTATAGATCAGTTTGCTATCCTTCGGCGTGGTTTGTTAGTTTAGCCTGTTCCCAAAAAAGGCGACCTTAACATGGTTAACAATTTTAGAGGAATTTCTATTATGAGTGCATTTGCTAAGCTATTCTTATTAACACTTAACTGCAGAATAACTAAATGGTGCGAGTCTAATAATAAGCTTATTGATCCTCAATTTGGTTTTAGAGCTAAACGCAGCACGTTAGACGCAATCTTTTTTTTTTAACGGAGTGATTAACCATTCGATTAATATTTCAAGCATTTGATTTAGTTGATAAGAACTTCCTACCGGCTAAGCTTCATTCGGTAGGGGTCAGCAGTAAAATGACAAATATGATTAGATCAATGTATCAACAAGTTAATAGTGTGATCAAGTTTAAAGCCAATTATCAGAAACGTTCTATAGTTTTTCAGGAGTGAAACAAGGTGAACCACTTTCACCATTGCTATTTTTGTTATTTATTAATGACATTGAAAATTGTCTTGATAGTGATGACCCAGATTTAGTTAAAATATGTAATACCATCATTTACTGTTGGCTTTTCGCGGATGATACTTTGCTCTTTGCCAATAGTGAACGAGCCCTGCAAAATCTATTGGATAAATTTTGCTTTAATTGTAGTAAATGGAAACTTGAAAAAAATGCCAATAAATCTAAAGTGATAGTATTTCATAAGGGCAAGCTATCACTGTATCCCAGTTTTAAAATTCATAACACAACGCTAGAAATTGTAAAAGAGTATAATGTATATCTCGGAATTTTATTTTTTTATAACGGAAAATTCCTTAATGCTGAGAAGAGATTGGCGTATCAAGGGAGAAAATCCTGGGTTCTATAATTTCATCACTTAATAATTCGTATATAAATACTAGAAATATGTGCGTCGTCTATAAATCCTCTGTGGCTTCGGTTTTATTATATGCCTGTGAAATATGGGGATTTCTATATGTCTTGCGCGTTGGAAAGAACCCACCACTATGCGCTGCAAGAGCCGAAATTGGTTTATTACCATTGTCCATAATTCGAAAACTAAGATTAATAAAATATTGTAGGAAGATAGTACAGTACATGCAGAAAATCCCCTTATTTCATCCATTTATAAAACCCTCTGTACAGATGATTGTAATGATCAAATTAATTGGGTCTCGGACATCAGGTAATTGTTCAATGAAACAGGGTTTTCATACGTCTTTCAACAACCACAATTATTCAATTATTCTTTAATTAAAACACTTATTATTGACCAATTCCGCCAAGAATGGTCCGCATCCTTAGAGCTATCTAGCAAACTTCGGTTTTATAAAAAATATCAAATTAATTTTGAATTTGAATCATACCTAGATTCTTATATTTCTATTACTTATTTGTCATTTCCGTTGTAGCCTTAAATTAAGTGTTGATACTGGTTGATACACTAAAATCACACACGATAAAAGATATTGCTTATCTTGTAACTCGAAATATATTGAAGATGAATATCACTTCTTACTATGTTGCCCCTCGTACATTTCGCTCCGCAGAAAATATTTCAACCAACGTTTCTGTTCGTTTCCCTCCCTTTACAAATTGAATCGATTATTGTCCCCCTCAAACGATAAGAAATTTTGAACTTGGATAATTATCTCTTTCATGCTTTTAAACTTGGAAGTACACTTTTAAATTTGTAATCTGTCAACCCATTGGGAATTCCTGTTTTAATACACCAATTCTTCACCTTTATAATTAATAGTTAGATTCGGTATATTATACATGTTATTGTATCTGTTCTAAGTATTGTCTTTAGTTTTGTATTTGTGTGTTCGTGTTATTTTGTTCTTATCTCCCTTTATTTTGTTGTATTTTTGTACTATTTTTTGTATTATATATATCCAGCTGCAGTATGTATTTACTTTGCTGTTAAATAAATAAATAAATAAGTATGGGCCCAAAAACTTTGCGGGATAAAGGTGGTGGGGCAAATGGGCATAGGCGTTGTCCATTCCGTGCTGGTCAGCTGGTCCATCTGGTTATTCTTTTGATCAAACGGAGGAAGGGACATAACTCAATATAAACTGGTTTTAAACCAGACCACAGTGCAACTAGCAATTTGTTAAAGTCTAAGTCTATCCATACAAAACAACACACAGGATTCGTTGTTAAAATCTTTATCAAAAAAATAAATAGCCAAATTTATATCAATATATTTAAAAACCAATAATCATAAAAATTCAAATATTTGATACAATTCGTCGATGTTGTCGGTCCATAAAAATCGTGAGGTCAATAATATTCTGAACCTAACCTCAGGGTCAATCATACTTTGAACTCTGATCCGGGGTCAATTATATTCTATCCTAGATTTAATCTGAAGCTTGAGAAGTTTTAGATCTTAAACAACATGTTAATGACGTCACAAGTCTTGTCTTTAGTGATTTTAAACTTCTTCTAAATCTTTGGAATCTTGTGACTTTAATTCCTGGAAACAAAAAATAATAAAAACATGTAGTTAACAAACCCTACTACTTTTAATTTGTGACCTGGGCCAGTGCTTTTATTAAACTACGTTCTTCATCACTATCCAACACTACTCTTTTCTGAACTTTAAGTAAGAATTTTAGCAAGAACTTTATTTCTCATTCAAAACTAACCTGTTTCAGAAGAATTACTCTGGAATTCATGATTTCCATGTTCAGCACCAACATCTAAAGAGTCTAGAAGATCTTGAAGTATTGAAGCTGCGATTGTCTTGGAGTTAACATCTAGATGGTGTTGAAGTGGTTTTATGAGATATTTAGAAAGATCTACTGGCGATTGAATCAAATAAACAGACAGATCTATCTCGGGATTTCTATTTTTGAGTTTTATCATCAGTTCCTTTTCTGTAGGCGTAACTCCTTGGGGAATTGGAACGATATCAAGGGGAAAACCCT
>CM060202.1:32183285-32202108 GCA_030562195.1 Nipponacmea schrenckii | reverse complement strand
TTTTTTACCTGGTGGGGTCTTACTTTAATACCCTTTTTTTTACGTCCGTATTTATGTTTCACCCTGTAGGGAAGGGAGGGGGTGATGGGTTGTGCTCATTTTCTGGGGAAATTGGCGTATTGACATACTTAACCTTCGAGTAAAATTTCAATGGAATATTCCTATGCCTTGTCGGATTTTTTCACAGGGTCTTCGTTTTTTACCTGGTGGGGTCTTCCTTTTATACCTGTTTTTTTTTTACGCCCGTAGTTATGTTTCAGCCTGTAGGGAAGGGAGGGGGTGATGGATTTTGCACATTTTCTGGGGAAATTGGCGTATTGACATGCTTAATCTTCGAGTAAAATTTCAATGGAATATTCCTTTGCCTTGTCGGATTTTTTCATAGGGTCTTCGTTTTTTACCTGGTGGGGTCTTCCTTTTATACCTTTTTTTTACGTCCGTATTTATGTTTCACCCTGTAGGGAAGGGAGGGGGTGATGGATTTTGCTCATTTTCTGGGGAAATTGGCGTATTGACATGTTTAAACCCTTTCCCGAGTAAAATTTCAAGGGAAATTATTCCTTTGCCTTGTGGGAAATTTTTTCACAGGGTCTTCGTTTTTGACCTGGTGGGATCTTCCTTTTATACCTTTTTTTTTACGTCCGTATTTATGTTTCACCCTACAGGGAAGGGAGGGAGTGCTGGATTTTGCTCATTTTCTGGGGAAATTAGCGTATTGACATGCTTAATCTTCGAGTAAAATTTCAATGAAATATTCCTATGCCTTGTCGGATTTTTTCACAGGGTCTTCGTTTTTTACCTTGTGGGGTCTTCCTTTTTTAGGTCTTCGTTTTTTAACTCGTGGGGTCTTCCTTTTTTAGGTCTTAGGTCTTAGGTCTTTGGGTCTTCGTTTTTTACACATCCCACGGCAATTAACAATATTACCTCTATTTTCTATGATATATTATCAGTATCTTGTTTTGGGTGTGATGTGACAGGAAACGCTACTAATTCTAGGAAAAATACTAGAATGGATGGTTCGATTTCGATTGTAAAAAATTCAGATCAGTTTTTTCAAAATGTAGAAATCGGTTTTTAAAAAATCGATTTCTCGAAACCAAAAATCATTTTTTGCTAGTCGAAGTTCATATAATAAGGTTAAACGCAGAGCTAAGGTTGAATATGGGAGAATGGTGGGTCAAAATATAAACAAAATTGCCAAATCGAATACTAAACATCTCTGGAACCACTTAAAATGTGACTAAGACAAATTTAACTTCTGAGGACTTTCATTGTCATTTTAAGGAAATTTACCGGTCATCAGATGAAACATCTAACGTTAAAGCAAATTCTCATATCTACATTGAAAGCCTAGATAGGGATATTTCAGAAAGTGAAGTCGAGCTAGCCATCAAAATACTCAAATATGAAAAAAGTACGGGTTCCCGACCAATTATACAACGAATTTTTTTATAGAAGGGTCTGATCTTCTTATCACATTACTAACCCAATTTTTTAGCATTATTTATAGATCAGTTTGCTATCCTTCGGGGTGGTTTGTTAGTTTATTGGTGCCTGTTCCCAAAAAAGGCGACCTTAACAAGGTTAAGCTATTCTTATTAACACTTAACTGCAGAATAACTAAATGGTGCGAGTCTAATAATAAGCTTATTGATACTCAATTTGGCTTTAGAACTAAACGCAGCACGTTAGACGCAATCTTTTTTTTTTAACGGAGTGATTAACCATTCGATTAATATTTCAAGCATTTGATTTAGTTGATAAGAACTTCCTACCGGCTAAGCTTCATTCGGTAGGGGTCAGCAGTAAAATGACAAATATGATTAGATCAATGTATCAACAAGTAAATAGTGTGATCAAGTTTAAAGCCAATTATCAGAAAAGTTCTATAGTTTTTCAGGAGTGAAACAAGGTGAACCACTTTCACCATTGCTATTTTTGTTATTTATTAATGACATTGAAAATTGTCTTGATAGTGATGACCCAGATTTAGTTAAAATATGTAATACCATCATTTAATGTTTGCTTTTTGCGGATGATACTGTGCTCTTTGTCAATAGTGAACGAGCCCTGCAAAATCTAGTGGATAAATTTTGCTTTTATTGTAGTAAATCGAAACTTGAGATAAATGCCAATGAATCTAAAGTGACAGTATTTCATAAGGGCAAGCTATCACTTTATCCCATTATTATTTTAAAATTCATAACACAAAACGCTAGAAATTGTAAAAGAGTATGTATATCTCGGAAGTTTATATTTAATTACGGAAAATTCCTTAATGCTGGGAAGATACTGGCGTCTCAAGGAAGGAAAGTCCTAGGTTCTGTAATTTCATCTCTTAATAATTCGTATATAAATACTAGAAATATTCTTTATATAAATGATTTGCCTTTGCATATTAACTCTAACTGTGATTTTTTACTACGATTTATACTTCTGGTAAATCGGTTACTGACACACAATTAAAATTGCAAGAAGATACTGATGAAGTCTTAAACTGGTGTTCTTTTAATGTCATGATTTTAAATGAAAATAAAACCAAATGTATGTTAATTACAACTGCTCAAAAAGAAGATATTCAGCAGATTTATCAATTGAACTAAATAATCAATTTATTGAACAAGTTGAAAACTTTAAATTACTAGGTGTTATTGTGAATTAAAATCTCTCATGGACTCCGCACGTAAAGTTCGTTGCTAAAATTTTAAATAATAAAGTTATTTCAACTGCGACAGTTACGAAAGATCATGCCTGAAAGATATAGATCTATTTTTTAACCATATTTGGATTATTGTTCAAATATTTGGGATTCGCACGACATTGCATCGGCCGATATTTTACCTAGGCAACAAAAACTTGCTTATAAATTAATTCTTGGTTCTAAGTACAATACTGATTTGTCGCTGAATCTTAAAAGGCTTAATATTTTTGACATTAAAACCAGGATCATTTAATTCGTATAAATTTATGTATAAAACTCTCAACAACTTGTCTCCTTCCTACCTTTCAAGCCTCTTTAACTATAAACAGACGCCCTTATTCTAGCATAAATTCAAAACTTGTGGAGCAAAAACCACGAATCAATTTAATTAAACAAAGTATTAAATACAAAGGATCAATTTTATGGAATGGTCTAGACGAAAATTTTAAATCAGCATCAGACTTGGACTTTTCGAAGGATGATTCTTGTAATTTTCCTTAGCATAAGTATACTTCCGTTACACAGTATTCTTTTATAAGGCTTACTCCATAGCAAAATAAAATGGAGTACGGTTGGGTAGCCCACTCGAAGCACATGCACTGCATGACGCTTTGGCAATCCTTTTTTTTTGAAGGTATATGTTCGTTTTGATGTCTGATCGTCTCATGCACATGTACTTGTCTATTCCTTGGTTTTTGTGGTCATGTACCTGGTCGCAAAAAGATGAATCTGTACACATGTACTTGTGTATTTTAAAACGAATTGTACGTTGAAATGAAATATGGTTTTTGCTTTTCGTTTTGCTTGTTGCCGAGGGGTAGTGTTGTATGTATGTTTTATGCACGTGTGCTTGTTTGTGTTTTGGACGGGTTGGGCATTGGAGTTTGTTGTTTGTTTTTTTTGCGGTTGTTATTGATGCCGAAATAGATCATATCTGTTTTCTGGCATTCAGGTGCATGGCTGTGGAAGGTGTACGGCGTTTCGGTGTGCGGTTTGTTAGAGATGGGCGGGTGCATTTTTTTTTCGGCTGTTTGGTGCATGGTCGGGGGAACTTTATATTATATCCATTTTATAAACAAATTGTACGTTGAAAATCTGTCCATTTCATGCACATGTACTTGTGTATTTTAAACAAATTGTACGTGAAGTATTGTATATTTATTTTGTTATTTTTGTCATGTACTTGATCGCCGGAACATAGATCTGTCCACTTGATGCACATGTACTTGTGTATTTTTAGTATTTTTAGACGAATTGTATATTTAGATATTATGTATTTTCGATTTTTTTTCCAATGTATTGCCCCATGGGCTGAATGTGAGACAGGACCATGTCCTTTTGCATTGGGCCTAATTCTGACCAATGTAAAATAAAGAGTTTATGATTATCTTTATTGAAGAAGGGAATAGTGTTTGTATCATATTCGAATACCGTTCCTCGTGTCGTGACTTTCTCTGTATTCCACTGTATAGGTAATCTCTAACCATCGTGAATCATACTTCTTCTACAGTGGTGTTTTTAAGAATCATAAGGTGAGGAGGAACAACAGGGGCCCCAAAACTCTGCGGGGTGAAGGTGATGGGGCAAATGGGTACAGGCGTTGTCCATTCCGTGTATGCTATGGTCAGCAGCTCTATCTGGTTATTCTTTTGATCAAACGGAGGAAGGGACATAACTCAATATAAATTGGTTTTAAACCAGACCACAGTGCACCTAGCAATTTGTTATAGTCTAAGTCTATCCATACAAAACAACACACAGGATTCGTTGTTAAAATCTTTATCAAAAATATAAATAGCCTAATTTATATAAATATATTTAAAAACCAATAATCATAAAAATTCAAATATTTGATACAGATTCGTCGCTGTTGTCGGTCCATAAAAATCTTGAGGTCAATAATATTCTGAACCTAACCTCAGGGTCAATCATACTTTGAACTCTGATCCGGGGTCAATCATATTCTATCCTGGATTTAATCTGAAGCTTGAGAAGATTTAGATCTTAAACAACATGTTAATGACGTCACAAATCTTGTCTTTAGTGATTTTAAACTTCTTCTAAATCTTTGGAATCTTGTGACTTTAATTCCTGAAAAAAAAATAATAAAAAATGTAGTTAACAAACCCTACTGCTTTTAATTTGTGACCTGGGCCAGTGCTTTTATTAAACTACGTTCTTCATCACTATCCAATACTACTCTTTTCTGAACTTTAAGTAAGAATTTTAGCAAGAACTTTATTTCTAATTCAAAACTAACCTGTTTCAGAAGAATTACTCTGGAATTCATGATTTCCATGTTCAGCACCAAAATCTAAAGAGTCTAGAAGATCTTGAAGTATTGAAGCTGCTATTGTCTTGGAGTTAACATCTAGCTGGTGTTGAAGTGGTTTTATGAGATATTTAGAAAGATCTATTGGCGATTGAATCAAATAAACAGACAGATCTATCTCGGGATTTCTGTTTTTGAGTTTTTTCATCAGTTCTTTTTCTGTAGGCGTAACTCCTTGGGGAATTGGAACGATATCAGTAGTCGTACTTGTAACCGTAGTTGTAGAATCCGTTGTTGACATTTTTCCTATAAGATAAATAAAATGTTATTTTCAAAAAGTTCAAAAACATAGTGACCAAACTTTCTGAAAATATTTAGACCTCGTTCGCATTTAACAAAATGTAGCTTAGAAACTGTATGGAAACATATTTCTATTTTTGTTTCTTTAAAAAATGACAAAATTTACCTTAGAATTTGACTATTTTTTGATAAAACTCAAACGCTATAAAAATACAATAAAAACTCACCTCTTTACCACAAAATTCTTGAAAAAAATCAGGAAATTTGTTGAAATGTGATGAAAATGGAGTTGAATGTGGAATCTGTGTTGTTTCTGGTTGTAATACAGAACAATCAGTGATGATAATGTTTATGACGTCATAGTTACAATCACGTTACGTTATCGAAGTACAGTACAGTTTTCTATTTTTAACTTTTAAAAACTCAAAATTTTTATACTGTTTTAGCCTTTTTCATAATTATAATAAATGATAAATATATAATATTTTACATGGGTCAGAATTAGGCTCAATACATAAGGACATGGTCCTGTCTCACATTCAGCCCATTGGGCAATACATGGGGAAAAAAAAGGGAAAATACACAATACTTCAATATACAATTCGTCTAAAAGTACGCAAGTACATGTGCATCAAATGGACAGATCTATGTTCCGGCGATCAAGTACATGACCACAAAATATACAATACTTCACGAACAATTTGTTTAAAAATACGCAACCATATATGCATTAAATGGACTGATTTTCAACAAAATGGACAGATCTATCCTCCGGCGATCAAGCACATGACCGCAAAAACTATATATTATTTCAAGGTACAATTCGCTTTAAAATACACAATATATATATATACATGTGTATAAAATGGACGGATTTATCTCTCGGTGACCATGTACATGACCGCAAAAACCAAGGAATAGACTAGTACACGTGCATGAGACGATTAGACATCCAAATACATATATATACTAAAAAAAAAAATTGCCAAAGAGTCAGTACATGTGTTGCGAGCGGGCTACCCAGCCCTACTCCATTTTATGTTCTTATTTTCCTCTGGAGGGGGAGGTAGGATTTGTCCATGCTCCAGACCAGCTTTAAGGATGTTTACTCATTCCCCGACAGTAATAATTTAGATTTTCAAAATGGTTCACATTATGCCAAAATAGAATCGTTGGTGAAACAATTTGTGATATACCTATGAGAAAGGGAAAAATAAAATTAATAAATTACATAAATCATTAAATCATGGAGAAAAACAATTGTTAAGATAGTTATTAGTAAGTAAGCCTATAGTTGGTGAAAAGAAAACCTGTGTAACAGGAAAGATGCTTATGTTAATGAAAGATTACCAAGAATCATCATTCGAAAAGTTTTAAAATCTGATGCTGATTTGAAATTTTCGTCTAGACCATTCCATAAAATTGATCCTTTGTATTTAATACTTTGTTTAATTAAATTGATTCGTGGTTTTTGCACCACAAGTTTTGAATTTATGCTAGAATAAGGCGTCTGTTTATAGTTAAAGAGGCTTGAAAGGTAGGAAGGAGACTAGTTGTTTAGAGTTTTATACATAAATTTATACGAATTAAAATTATGCCTGGTTTTAATGTCAAAAATATTCAGCCTTTTAAGATTCAGTTACAAATCAATATTGTACTTAGAACCAAGAATTAATTTATAAGCAATTTTGTGTTGCCTATGTAAAATATCGGCCGATGCAATGTCGTGCGAATCCCAAATAGTTGAACAATAATCCAAATATAACTGAAAGTGACATTTATAAAAAATAGATCTATAGTTTTCAGGCATGATCTTTCTTAACTGTCGCAGTTGAAATAACTTAGTATTTAAAATTTTAGAAACGAACTTTACGTGTGGAGTCCATGAGAGATTTTGATACACCTAGTAATTTAAAGTTTTCAACTTGTTCAATAAATTGATTATTAAGTTCAATTGGTAAATCTGCTGAATATCTTATTTTTTGAGCAGTTGTAATTAACATACATTTGGTTTTATTTTCATTTAAAATCACGACATTAAAAGAACACCAGTTTAAGACTGCATCAGTATCTTCTTGCAATTTTAATCGTTAGTCAGTAACCGATTTACCAGAAGTATAAATCGTAGTATCATCTGCAAAAAGATCACATATGCAATGGTAAATCATTAATATAAAGATTAAACAAAAGTGACCTACAATTGAACCTTGTCGTACTCCATACTTTATACTGCGAGAAGACGAAAGAGTTCCATTGACGTAACAACGCTTCGATAAGTAACAATTTATGAAGGTTATTAATGCATTCGAAAAATTGTATAGTTTTAGTTTTTCACTAACTATCTCATGGGTATCTTATCAAATGCTTTTGTAAAATCAAGGAAAATAAAACCAACCATAAGACTAGAACTGTGAACAGTTCCGAGAGTGGCAAACAACCTCTATGGGTTATATACGCGAAGTTTTATTATGTAATATTGTTACACCACAGTTTAAAGTTAATTGCATATTAATGAGAAAGTTTTTAAGGTTCCATCATAAAAATAATTAAGGTCAGAATTGTCAATAATATTTATTTTTGTGAATAAAACAAGAGGTTGAAATGTATCTACTATATCAAACATGGATCAGATATCAACTTGTTCATTGTTGTATAACCCATTTAATATTTAGCAATTGCAATTTCTGTTTACAAAATATTTTTAGGTTGTCGAAATACGTTCATAGATGTAAGCAATTTTAGTTTAAGTATTGTTGTTGTTAACTATTCTTGTTAATGATTTTTGTTTAATGGTCCGATTGAACGCGGCTCTTACTCAAAGTTGACTTTTCATTATTTGTTATTTGAATACTCATTTAGAGGCACGATTCAAATATTTTCTATCCCACCTTCCTCTCCCGATTTTGTTTCCGTTAGTATGTATTCGAATGGTTTGAGCAAGGATATTGTTGACAAAATAATCTGAATCCAATTTTTGATTTGTAGTAATTGTATATAGTTAAGTTAAATCCTGTGGTTTTTTTTAATTACTACATCGTCATGCTGCTAAACTTTTTGCCTATCTCATTTTAGCAAGTTTGGAGAAAATTTGAAAAAACTTCACCATATCACAGAGGTTCGAGATTTATTTCTAAATTTAAACTCATGAACAGTTGTTATTATAACAAACAACATGCAATTATGAAGATTACATAATACCATTACATAACTCCTCCACATGACTTAGGCAATTTGCTTTTGACTTTTATTTTACAGTCTGAGATAGGCAAATTGATTGTCGTGATAATTAACTTAGGCAATTTTCACCTATATAGCAAGACAAACAATGAGGGATATGGTGGCAGAACCTTTGATAACATCAAATAAACTAACGTTTCAACACAATTACAAGTGTCACCAGACGAATTGAAGTAGTACAACTATGTACATAGTTCACATTTTTTTTCCAAATACGCAGTCTATGTTTTGGCATAGGGTAGGGTATCGAATAATTGATGGTATATACTGCAGGTTTGACATGCTTCATGTCTTGGAGGTCCTTGAACTTCCTAGCAGACAATTGTAGAGCATTTCAAAGGTGTATTAGGCAAAGAAACCCGTTGAGGCAGTAGTTCCCAACGAGAATCTTCTCCAAAGCCTAGCTTGAAGTGCACCTGTCCATCGTCAAGGTACTTCAGGGCCATCAGATTGTGCACTGTTGGATCTCCTGGCCTTTTCCCCGGTCTGACCCCCCAGTGGACCGGGATTAAGAATAGGTCCACTGTCCCCCACTGCGTGTCGTAAAAGGCGACTGAATTTGAGCACCTGGTTTGCCGTGTGGTGCAACCCGTGTCGGTTTTGAATGGACTCCTGGTGGTTGAGGGTAACATACTTCCCAATACATAACTTTGGGCCAGGAGATTCCTAGACAGGTGGCCAGTGTGGCCCACACTGGTCAATCGGCTTGTCGTGTTGAGCCTATGAGTCGGTGGTCAGAACAGATAAAACTTTTTCTAATCACAGATTATATCATTATCCACCAATTCAATTCACCGACTCAGAAGCAGCGGCTTGGGTCAATTAGTAAAAAATAAAATGAAAGTTCAGAATATATTTGCTCCATTCAGATCTTTTCATTCCCTTTTTTTATCTGAGTATATCTCCTGATTACCCCTCGGGCGCTGGCGCTGGATTATTGCTCCAAGCCCGCGTGGAATGCGTGGTCCGTGGTGGTCGGGCCAAAGGAATAGCTGATTTAGCTACTAAACCTACATCTCTCAAAAAACATCGTAACGGGTCTTTATTGCTTGAATGCCACCGAAAAAATTTATTCTGAATTATTAAAATCAACATCTTTGTTAAAAATTCCCATCAGTGTATCTCCGTATCTCGCCTTTCTTCTTTAAACTCCTCGAAGGATGTTCTTCAGAAGAAATGATGGAAGAATTTAAAGACATTGAAGTCACGAACTTTGATCGTATTTCTATCCGTCGTGATGGCCAAATGATATCAACTAATACATTCATACTTCTTTTTAATAGACCCGATGTACCATCAGAAATAAAAGTTGGTTATTTAAATATTATAGTTTCACCATTCATACCGAACAATCTCAGGTGTTATAATTGTCAGCGCTTCGGGCACGGAACTTGGACCCGCAAAAGTTAGATTCGATGTGCACGTTGTGGGCACGACAGCAAGGATTGTAGTGATACTCCTTGCTGTTGCAACTGCAGTGGAAACCATGTAGCTTTTCCAAGTACTGCCCTTAGTGGAAATTGGAAAAACACATCCAAAAGGTAAAGGTGGAATCTAAGGTTTCCTATCCCGAAGCGCAGAAGGCTTTAGAAGGGGAAACCCCATCTACGCCTTCTGGAAAGACTTTTGCTAGTGTCGTTAAAGCTTCTACTAGATCAATAGATTACCAGACCGACATTACTTGGCTGCAGCGAGTACCAACTCCGCCTTTAGCCTTATAGCCTTATAACCATCTGCAATTGCATCTACATCATCAGCAACTCGGACGTCCCAGACTGTCCCAGTCAAGTGCTGATGATAGTAGTGTTAGTCAGCCATCTAAACACGTTCAGCCAAAGGGCTAAACAGTCCAGGGCAAAACGCAGTGAAAGTCTTCCCCATAATGACAAGCCTAATAAGAAACATGGATCCTCTTCATCCAAAAAGGGAGGAAGGGATCGTTTGAAATCTGCCATATCTTCAATGGTTTGTTTCCTACCACCATTATGGCACTGGTGATGATAAGGTCTCGGGTGGTGTTTCTATTATTGTCAATAGAAACGTTGCCCAGTCCCAAATCACACTCAATTCTCCTCTGCAGGTAATTGTCGTGCCAGTAACACACCACGTGCCTATTACCATATGCTCCATCTATTTGCCACCTAACTCAACTCTAAACCCCAGAGAATTGGATAATCTTGTTGCCCAGCTTCCATCTCCTTGCATTTTGCTCGGAGATTTCATTGGTCACCATTCTTTTTGGGGTAGTCCTGATGACAACAGCAGAGGAAAATTAAAAGATGACTTCATTTATGACAACAATCTTTGTATCTTTAATGAGGAATCGCCTACATATTTCTGCTAAAGAACAAAAACATTTTCTCATCTAGATCTTATAATAAGCTCACCTTCTCGGGGTTGGACCGGGGTTAAGAATAGGTCCACGGTACCCCATTGCGTGTCGTAAAAGTCGACTGAATTGGGGCTCTTCGTTTGCCGTGAGGTGCAACCCGTGTCGGTTTTGAATGGGCTCCTGCTGGTTGAGGGTAACATACTTCCCAATACATCACTTGGGCTTTGTATTCAACTAAATTTGCCTTCTACTTCTGCAAGTCGCCATCTTGGAAGTCAAGTAAAGTTGCCTATCTCAGATTTTGAGTCAGGCAAATCTACACTACATACATTTTACTACACCACTTTATTGCCAATGAGATAAGCAAATTTACAGAAGGTGCCTCATGTGAGTAGGAGTTGAGATGGTCACAAATCTCAATTTATGAATAAACTGAGATAGGCGAAAAGTTTAGCAGTATGACGACATGTAGTATTTATTTTTCTGAATTGCAAATCGTACTGTATTTGTTTTACATATATTAACATAGATTATCTATTAGAATACGCTTAATTTGATTATAAAAAGAACAATGTAAGTTTAAGGGTAGATAAATCATTATTATTACCGTATGGTTATTTGTATAGCCTCGTGGTAGCTATAATAAACAGGTATATGAGATATTTTGACATTGTGTGTCGGTATGTTTCTACTGATATAAACATGATCTATAAGTGTACCACCTTCGGTAGTGTAATGATGGACAGGTTGTTTGATGCCAAATGTTTTAAAACATGATAATATAATCTGAACCAGATTCTTCTATTTCAACCAGTAACTTTTGTAACATTGATAGAAACAAATCTAATCTATAAACAGGAGGCCTGTAGATCACGATAACGTTAAGATTTTTTTCTGGGATATTAAAGGCAATATGCTCTATATTTGGAACTCCTAATTTCAAAATAGTATAATTCAGGTTTTCTTTAAGATATAGAACTACTCCGCCATGATCCTTTTGTTTTAAAAATTCAAAATCTTTATTGGTAGAATAGCTATTGCTTCGAGGATTATGATGAAAACGAAAACCATTTAACTCCAGTTTTGCCGGTGTTATAGAATTATTAGCCATGTCTCTGTTAAACAAATAATATTTCCTCCTAAAATTTTTGTGTGGTTTCGAAGATCCTTTATATGAATATTTAAACCTTGAACATTATGGAGAAATAGCCTTGTGAATTTTCAAAAAACTAAAACGGGTACCAAAAAAATTGTTGTCGATCATAATAGGCATATATGTGGATAGCTTGGGTCAAGAACATTCTACTTGAAAAAATTCAGGGTCTTGAAGGTCAAGGTCATTTGATTTGGCCTTTTGAATTTTCAAAAAAATTCAATCGGGCATTAAAAAATTTAAAAAATTTAAATTTGAAAATCAAAATTCTGTTCCCAACAAGTTTTAGATAAAGTAACAAGGTTTCGAAAAACACCAAAATCGGACAAATCGGATAAAAATTAGCGGACTTATTAAAATTTTGCTGAATGTTACCGTTCTGTGATGACACATAAAGTATCACTTCCGGTTTGGATTTTTTATTCTAAAAGGGTTCTAATTATGCTTGATAGTATATATATATAGCTTTTGTACTGATTTCTTACATACACCGGAAGCTGGGTGACCCAACGCGGTTCTAAAAAACCGGAAGTTCTCACGCAAGAACCGGAAGTGGTAGAAATCTTTTTATGATGCGTTTTTTTTCTATAGGCGACTTCTCTATATTCTGTTATTTTCAAAACGATCGGATAATTAGCAACAAAGTTATGCAATTATGCATATTATTATTATGCAATTACTAACTACTGATGCGTAAAAGTTATAATATTCATTTTCTATTCCAGTACGTATCTTATCGTATTTTTCAAACCAAATTTCTATACCATTTTCGAGTTGGGCTAGGGAGCTTCCCGAAAAAAAAAAAGTCTAATGAAAACAAAGAGTGGCAAATTTCTAATTTACATTTACTGCATCATAAACGTTTTCAATTATGTTAGAGCTGTTTGACAAGAACTATTTGTATAAAACAAGATTGGTGCGAATACAATAACTTATTATTATTTAAGAAATTATTTTTTGATCAATGTCTTTCAAGCGGTTTAGATACGCTAGATAATACATAAATTGGTCTATAATTATAGGATCAGATTTCAGCGCCGGATTTTATACACATTGTTAATTTTTCTATCCGCCTTTGGAAATTCCAGCGATTGGTATACGTAATGTAGCGGTTGTCCTCTCTCAAGAAAGTTATGCGTCTTTTGAAACACTTGATGCCAATTTTGGACTCGGACTGGCAGCTGGACTCAACATCCGTTTAAGAAGGTTATAATGTTATTTATTTGATATATTACGGCAGGCCATGATTTGAAACGCACGAACTACGCAGCAGCGTTTTCAAGGTTACTTTTTGACGAGTGGTCATTCGCATTGATTTTGTTTTCATGAACAATTCAGATTGGAAACTTACCATTATTAATTGCATGAAGTATGTAAATTTTTTCTCGCTATGATTAGACATTGAGATTATCTCCCTGTCTTGTTGAATTACCTCCCTTGGAGAAGATATTGCTTGTGAGATCGGTTATCATCATACAGTTATATATAGAAGCCAGAGTGTCTATTGATCATGTGATTACTGGCCTTTAAGGAGCCTTGTCCACCATTTTAAGTCCGGGAACTTCGCTTGATGTTGAATCTTCACCTACGTACTAAATGCTTTGTACACAAAAAAGTGTTATAGAGAATGCAATAATTATATTTTTTCATGTCCGTCTCTACGAATGCATCACTGACAAGGGGAAACCGCGTTGAAAAATCCGAATGTTCATCTCGTGAAAACAAGTTAGATGCAATGAACGTCGCGCATTAATTGGTAATGTCAGCATATATTGGAAGGATGATTAGACTTTACTTGAATCTACCGTGGAAAAAAAGAATCCCGCCACATCGTTTTGTATCTCATCATGCCTTCCTGATTTGGTTCCGATCTATTACCTCAATTGGTAAGGGGGAATATGGGAAGACACCTGCAAATTCCAATTCGACACAGTTTGCAGTGACAGAGGGGAATAGTGTATGTATCATTTTCGAATACGGTTCGTCGTGTCGTGACTTTCTCAGTATTCCACTGTATAGGCAATCTCAAAACTTCGTGAATCATACTTCTTCTCCAGTGGTGTTTTTAAGAATCATAGGGTGAGGAGGAACAACAGGGATCCTAAAACTTTGCGGGCTGAAGGTTGTGGGCCAAATGGGTACAGGCGTTGTCCATTCCGTGTATGCTATGGTCAGCAGCTCTATCTGGTTATTCTTTTGATCAAACGGAGGAAGGGACATAACTAAATAGTGTGATCAAGTTTAAAGCCAATTATCAGAAAAGTTCTATATTTTTTTCAGGAGTGAAACAAGGTGAACCACTTTCACCATTGCTATTTTTGTTATTTATTAATGACATTGAAAATTGTCTTGATAGTGGTGACCCAGATTTAGTTAAAATATGTAATACCATCATTTAATGTTTGCTTTTTGCGGATGATACTGTGCTCTTTGTCAATAGTGAACGAGCCCTGCAAAATCTAGTGGATAAATTTTGCTTTTATTGTAGTAAATCGAAACTTGAGATAAATGCCAATAAATCTAAAGTGAAAGTATTTCTTAAGGGCAAGCTATCACTTTATCCCATTATTATTTTAAAATTCATAACACCACGCTACAAACTGTAAAAGAGTATGTATATCTCGGAATTTTATATTTAATTACAGAAAATTCCTTAATGCTGGGAAGATACTGGCGTCTCAAGGAAGGAAAGTCCTAGGTTCTGTAATTTCATCTCTTAATAATTCGTATATAAATACTAGAAATATACTTTATATAAATGATTTGCCTTTGCATATTAACTCTAACTGTAATCTTTTTGCGGATGATACTACGATTTATACTTCTGGTAAATCGGTTACTGACACACAATTAAAATTGCAAGAAGATACTGATGAAGTCTTAAACTGGTGTTCTTTTAATGTCATGATTTTAAATGAAAATAAAACCAAATGTATGTTAATTACAACTGCTCAAAAAGAAGATATTCAGCAGATTTATCAATTGAACTAAATAATCAATTTATTGAACAAATTGAAAACTTTAAATTACTAGGTGTTATTGTGAATTAAAATATCTCATGGACTCCGCACGTAAAGTTCGTTGCTAAAATTTTAAATAATAAAGTTATTTCAACTGCGACAGTTACGAAAGATCATGCCTGAAAGATATAGATCTATTTTTTAACCATATTTGGATTATTGTTCAAATATTTGGGATTCGCACGACATTGCATCGGCCGATATTTTACCTAGGCAACAAAAAATTGCTTATAAATTAATTCTTGGTTCTAAGTACAATACTGATTTGTCGCTGAATCTTAAAAGGCTTAATATTTTTGACATTAAAACCAGGCATCATTTTAATTCGTATAAATTTATGTATAAAACTCTCAACAACTTGTCTCCTTCCTACCTTTCAAGCCTCTTTAACTATAAACAGACGCCCTTATTCTAGCATAAATTCAAAACTTGTGGAGCAAAAACCACGAATCAATTTAATTAAACAAAGTATTAAATACAAAGGATCAATTTTATGGAATGGTCTAGACGAAAATTTTAAATCAGCATCAGATTTTAGGACTTTTCGAAGGATGATTCTTGGTAATCTTTCCTTAGCATAAGTATACTTCCTGTTACACAGGTATTCTTTTATACAGGCTTACTCCATAGCAAAATAAAATGGAGTACGGTTGGGTAGCCCACTCGAAGCACATGCACTGCATGACGCTTTGGCAATCCTTTTTTTTTGAAGGTATATGTTCGTTTTGATGTCTGATCGTCTCATGCACATGTACTTGTCTATTCCTTGGTTTTTGTGGTCATGTACCTGGTCGCAAAAAGATGAATCTGTACACATGTACTTGTGTATTTTAAAACGAATTGTACGTTGAAATGAAATATGGTTTTTGCTGTCGTGTGCTTAGTTGCCGAGGGGTAGGTTTGTATGTTTTATGTACGTGTGCTTGTGTGTTTTGGACGGGTTGGGCATTGGAGTGTTGTGGGTTTTTTTGCGGTTGTGTGCTTGATCGCCGGAGAATAGATGATATCTGTTTTCTGGCATTCAGGTGCATGGCTGTGGAAGGTGTACGGCGTTTCGGTGTGCGGTTTGTTAGAGATGGGCGGGTGCATTTTTTTTTCGGCTGCTTGGTGCATGGTCGCGGGAACTATATATTATATCCATTTTATAAACAAATTGTACGTTGAAAATCTGTCCATTTCATGCACATATACTTGTGTATTTTTAAACAAATTGTACGTGAAGTATTGTATATTTATTTTGTTATTTTGTGGTCATGTACTTGATCGCCGGAACATATATCTGTCCACTTGATGCACATGTACTTGTGTATTTTTAGACGAATTGTATATTTAGATATTATGTATTTTCGATTTTTTTCCAATGTATTGCCCCATGGGCTGAATGTGAGACAGGATTATCTTTATTGAAGAAGGGAATATTGTTTGTATCATATTCGAATAGCGTTCCTCGTGTCGTGACTTTCTCTGTATTCCACTGTATAGGTAATTTCTAACCATCGTGAATCATACTTCTTCTACAGTGGTGTTATTAAGAATCATAAGGTGAGGAGGAACAACAAAACCAAAACTCTGCGGGGTGAAGGTGATGGGGCAAATGGGTACAGGCGTTGTCCATTCCGTGTATGCTATGGTCAGCAGCTCTATCTGGTTATTCTTTTGATCAAACGGAGGAAGGGACATAACTCAATATAAATTGGTTTTAAACCAGACCACAGTGCACCTAGCAATTTATTATAGTCTAAGTCCATACAAAACAACACACAGGATTCGTTGTTAAAATTTTTATCAAAAATATAAATAGCCTAATTTATATAAATATATTTAAAAACCAATAATCATAAAAATTCAAATATTTGATACAGATTCGTCGCTGTTTTCGGTCCATAAAAATCTTGGGGTCAATAATATTCTGAACGTCACCTCAGGGTCAATCATACTTTGATATATTCATATTCTATCCTGGATTTAATCTGAAGCTTGAGAAGATTTAGATCTTAAACAACATGTTAATGACGTCATAAATCTTGTCTTCAGTGACTTTAAACTTCTTCTAAATCTTTGGAATCTTGTGACTTTAATTCCTGGAAAAAAAAAAATAATAAAAACATGTAGTTAACAAACCCTACTACTTTTAATTTGTAACCTGGGCCAGTGCTTTTATTAAACTACGTTCTTCATCACTATCCAACACTACTCTTTTCTGAACTTTAAGTAAGAATTTTAGCAAGAACTTTATTTCTAATTCAAAACTAACCTGTTTCAGAAGAATTACTCTGGAATTCATGATTTCCATGTTCAGCACCAAAATCTAAAGAGTCTAGAAGATCTTGAAGTATTGAAGCTGCGATTGTCTTGGAGTTAACATCTAGCTGGTGTTGAAGTGGTTTTATGAGATACTTAGTAAGATCTATTGGCGATTGAATCAAATAAACAGACAGATCTATCTCGGGATTTCTATTTTTGAGTTTTTTCATCAGTTCTTTTTCTGTAGGCGTAACTCCTTGGGGAATTGGAACGATATCAGTAGTCGTACTTGTAACCGTAGTTGCAGAATCCGTTGTTGACATTTTTCCTATAAGATAAATAAAATGTTATTTTCAAAAAGTTCAAAAACATAGTGACCAAACTTTCTGAAAATATATAGACCTCGTTCGCATTTAACAAAATGTAGCTTAGAAACTGTATGGAACTATATTTCTATTTTTGTTTCTTTAAAAACTGACAAAATTTACCTTAGAATTTGACTATTTTTTGATAAAACTCAAACGCCATAAAAATACAATAAAAACTCACCTCTTTATCACAAAATTCTTGAAAAAAAACAGGAAATTTGTTGAAATGTGATGAAAATGTAGTTGAATGTGGAATCTGTGTTGTTTCTGGTTGTAATACAGAACAATCAGTGATGATAATGTTATGACGTCATAGTTACAATCATGTTACGTTATCGAAGTACAGTACAGTTTTCTATTTTTAACTTTTAAAAACTCAAAATTTTTATACTGTTTTAGCCTTTTTCATAATTATAATAAATGATAAATATATAATATTTTACATGGGTCAGAATTAGGCCCAATACATAAAGACATGGTCCTGTCTCACATTCAGCCCCTTGGGCAATACATTGGGGAAAAAAAGGGAAAATACACAATACTTCAATATACAATTCGTCTAAAAGTACGCAAGTACATGTGCATCAAATGGACAGATCTATGTTCCGGCGATCAGGTACATGACCACAAAATAAATATACAATACTTCACGAACAATTTGTTTAAAAATACGCAACCATATTTGCATTAAATGGACTGATTTTCAACAAAATGGACAGATCTATCCTCCGGCGATCAAGCACATGACCGCAAAAACTATATATCATTTCAAGGTACAATTTAAAATACACAATATATATATATATACATGTATATAAAATGGACGGATTTATCTCTCGGTGATCATGTACATGACCGCAAAACCAGGAATAGACTAGTACACGTGCATGAGACGATCAGACATCCAAAAACATATACAGTATAGACTAAAAAAAAAAAAAAAAAAAAAAAAAAAAGTTGCCAAAAGAGTCAGTACATGTGTTGCGAGAGGGCTACCCAACCCTACTCCATTTTATGTTCTTATTTTCCTCTGGAGGGGGAGGTAGGATTTGTCCATGCTCCAGACCAGCTTCAGGATGTTTACTCATCCCCCGAGAGTAATAATTTAGATTTTCAAAATGGTTTAAGTCAGGCCAAAATAGAATTCGTTGGTGAAACAATATGTGATATACCTATGGGAAAGGGAAAAATAAAAT
>CM060202.1:32164498-32182785 GCA_030562195.1 Nipponacmea schrenckii | reverse complement strand
TAAAATTCGTTGTTAAAATTTTAATACTAAGTTATTTCAACTGCGACAGTTAAGAAGATCATGCCTGAAAACTATAGATCTATTTTTTATAAATGTCACTTTCAGTTATATTTGGATTATTGTTCAACTATTTGGGATTCGCACGACATTGCATCGGCCGATATTTTACATAGGCAAAAACAAAACAAAAATTTGCCTTTTAAAATTAATTTTTTCAAAAAAGGCATAATTTTAATTCTTTAATTAAATGTTAAAATTTAAAGTCTTTTTTTCAACCTTAAAAAACAGGCATCATTTTAATTCGATTAAATTTTGTATAAAACTCTACAATCAATTTGATTACTATTTCAAGGCTCAATTTATATGGAACAGACGCCATATTTCATCAGCATCAATTCTTAAAACTTTTGGTGATCTTAATAATCTTTCACTGAATAACATATTTGATTAAACAGGTATTTTTTACTATAAGGTTATTACTAATAACTTCTATAACAATTGTTTTCTCAGATTTAATTTCAAGTCAATTTAGATTTTAAATCCCTTTTCAGATATCAAAATTGTTTCAAACGATCTTTATTGGCATAACATACTTCATGTTACACAATGTATTCTTTTCACCAACTATAGGCTTACTATACTAATAACTATCTTAACAATTGTGTTTCTCCGTGATTCAATGATTCAAGTAAATTATTAATTTTATTTTTCCCTTTCTCATAGGTATATCAGAAATTGTTTCACCAACGATTCTATTTTGGCATAACTCTGAACCATTTTGAAAATATCTATATATTTACATGTCATGATAACTCTATGAAAAAGTGCTAAAACTAGTATAAAAATTCCTTGGTTTTTGAAAGTTCAAAATAGAACTGATACGATGGATAACGTATTTATACACATGTATATATATATATTGTGTATTTTAAAGCGAATTGTACCTTGAAATGATATATAGTTTTTGCGGTCATGTGCTTGATCGCCGGAGGATAGATCTGTCCATTTTGTTGAAAATCAGTCCATTTAATGCATATATGGTTGCGTATTTTTAAACAAATTGTTCGTGAAGTATTGTATATTTATTTTGTGGTCATGTACCTGATCGCCGGAACATAGATCTGTCCATTTGATGCACATGTACTTGCGTACTTTTAGACGAATTGTATATTGAAGTATTGTGTATTTTCCCTTTTTTTCCCCAATGTATTGCCCAATGGGCTGAATGTGAGACAGGACCATGTCCTTATGTATTGGGCCTAATTCTGACCCATGTAAAATATTATATATTTATCATTTATTATAATTATGAAAAAGGCTTAAACAGTATAAAAATTTTGAGTTTTTAAAAGTTAAAAATAGAAAACTGTACTGTACTGTGATAACGTAACGTGATTGTAACTATGACGTCATAAACATTATCATCACTGATTGTTCTGTATTACAACCAGAAACAACACAGATTCCACATTCAACTACATTTTCATCACATTTCAACAAATTTCCTGATTTTTTTCACGAATTTTGTGATAAAGAGGTGAGTTTTTATTGTATTTTTATGGCGTTTGAGTTTTATCAAAAAATAGTCAAATTCTAAGGTAAATTTTGTCATTTTTTAAAGAAACAAAAATAGAAATATGTTTCCATACAGTTTCTAAGCTACATTTTGTTAAATGCGAACGAGGTCTAAATATTTTCAGAAAGTTTGGTCACTATGTTTTTGAACTTTTTGAAAATAACATTTTATTTATCTTATAGGAAAAATGTCAACAACGGATTCTACAACTACGGTTACAAGTACGACTACTGATATCGTTCCAATTCCCCAAGGAGTTACGCCTACAGAAAAAGAACTGATGAAAAAACTCAAAAATAGAAATCCCGAGATAGATCTGTCTGTTTATTTGATTCAATCGCCAGTAGATCTTTCTAAATATCTCATAAAACCACTTCAACACCAGCTAGATGTTAACTCCAAGACAATAGCAGCTTCCAATACTTCAAGATCTTCTAGACTCTTTAGATTTTGGTGCTGAACATGGAAATCATGAATTCCAGAGTAATTCTTCTGAAACAGGTTAGTTTTGAATTAGAAATAAAGTTCTTGCTAAAATTCTTACTTAAAGTTCAGAAAAGAGTAGTGTTGGATAGTGTTGAAGAACGTAGTTTAATAAAAGCACTGGCCCAGGTCACAAATTAAAAGTAGTAGGGTTTGTTAACTACATGTTTTTATTATTTTTTTTCAGGAATTAAAGTCACAAAATTCCAAAGATTTAGAAGAAGTTTAAAATCACTAAAGACAAGATTTGTGACGTCATTAACATGTTGTTTTCGATCTAAATCTTCTCAAGCTTCAGATTAAATCCAGTATAGAATATGATTGACCCCGGATCAGAGTTCAAAGTATGATTGACCCTGAGGTTAGGTTCAGAATATTATTGACCTCAAGATTTTTATGGACCGACAACAGCGACGAATCTGTATCAAATATTTGAATTTTTATGATTATTAGTTATGAAATATATTTTTATAAATTTGGCTATTTATATTTTCGATAAAGATTTTAACAACGAATCCTGTGTGTTGTTTTGTATGGATAGACTTAGACTATAACAAATTGCTTGGTGCACTGTGGTCTGGTTTAAAACCAGTTTATATTGAGTTATGTCCCTTCCTCCGTTTGATCAAAAGAATAACCAGATAGAGCTGCTGAACATAGCATACACGGAATGGACAACGCCTGTACCCATTTGGCCCACCACCTTTAGCCCGCAAAGTTTTAGGACCCCTCTTGTTTCTCCTCACCAGATGATTCTGAAAAACACCACTGGAGAAGAAGTATGATTCACGATGGTAAGAGATTACCTTTACAGTGGAATACTGAGAAAGTCACAACACGAGGAACGGTATTCGAAAATGATACAAACACTATTCTCTTCTTCTACTACAAACTGTGTCGAATTGGAATTTGCAGGTGTCTTCCCATATTTCCCCTTACCAATTGAGGTAATAGATCGGAACAAAATCAGGAAGGCATGATAAGGGAAGGGACGATGTGAGAGGGATTCTTTTTTCCACGGTAGATTCAAGTAAAGTCTAATCATCCTTCCAATATATGCTGACATTACCAATTAATGCGCGACGTTCATTGCATCTCACTTGTTTTCACGAGATGAACATTCGGATTTTTCAACGCGGTTTCCCCTTGTCAGTGATGCATTCGTAGAGACGGACATGAAAAAATATAATTATTGCATTCTCTATAACACTTTTTTGTGTACAAAGCATTTAGTACATATGTAGATGAAGATTCAACATCAAGCGAAGTTCCCGGACTTAAAATGGTGGACAAGGCTCCTTAAAGGCCAGTAATCACATGATCAATAGACACTCTGGCTTCTATATATAACTGTATGATGATAACCGATCTCACAAGCAATATCTTCTCCAAGGGAGGTAATTCAACAAGACAGGGAGATAATTTCAATGTCTAATCATAGCGAGAAAAAATTTACATACTTCATGCAATTAATAATGGTAAGTTTCCAATCTGGATGGTTCATGAAAACAAAATCAATGCGAATGAACACTCGTCAAAAAGTAACCTTGAAATGGCTGCTGCGTAGTTCGTGCGTTTCAAATCATGGCCTACCGTAATACATCAAATAAATAACATTATAACCTTCTTAAACGGATGTTGAGTCCAGCTGCCAGTCCGAGTCTAAAATTGGCATCAAGTGTTTCAAAAGACGCATAACGTTCTTGAGAGAGGACAACCGCTACATTACGTATACCAAATTTCCAAAGGCGGATAGAAAAATTAACAATGTGTATAAAATCCGGCGCTAAAATCTGATCCTATAATTATAGACCAATTTATGTATTATCTAGTGTATCTAAACCGCTTGAAAGACATTGATCAAAAAATAATTTCTTAAATAATAATAAGTTATTGTATTCGCACCAATCTGGTTTTAGGTCTAATAGTTCTTGTCAAACAGCTCTAACACAATTGAAAACGTTTATGATGCAGTAAATGATAATTATTGAGTGGCAAATTAGAAATTTGCCACTCTTTGTTTTCATTAGACTTTTTTTTTTCGGGAAGCTCCCTAGCCCAACTCGAAAATGGTATAGAAATTTGGTTTGAAAAATACGATAAGATACGTACTGGAATAGAAAATGAATATTTATAACCAAAAATTTTTACGCATCAGTAGTTAGTAATTGCATAATAATAATATGCATAATTGCATAACTTTGTTGCTAATTATCCGATCGTTTTGAAAATAACAGAATATAGAGAAGTCGCCTATAGAAAAAAAAAACGCATCATAAAAAGATTTCTACCACTTCCGGTTCTTGCGTGAGAACTTCCGGTTTTTTAGAACCGCGTTGGGTCACCCAGCTTCCGGTGTATGTAAGAAATCAGTACAAAAGCTATATATATATACTATCAAGCATAATTAGAACCCTTTTAGAATAAAAAATCCAAACCGGAAGTGATACTTTATGTGTCATCACAGAACGGTAACATTCTCCAAGGGAGGTAATTCAACAATACAGGGAGATAAACTCAATGTCTAATCATTTTAGGTCTAATAGTTCTTGTCAAACAGCTCTGACTAACACAATTGAAAACGTTTATGATGCAGTAAATGATAATTGAGTTGCAAATTAGAAATTTGCCACTCTTTGTTTTCATTAGACTTTTTTTTTTCGGGAAGCTCCCTAGCCCAACTCGAAAATGGTATAGACATTTGGTTTGAAAAATACGATAAGATACGTACTGGAATAGAAAATGAATATTTATAACCAAAAATTTTTACGCATCAGTAGTTAGTAATTGCATAATAATAATATGCATAATTGCATAACTTTGTTGCTAATTATCCGATCGTTTTGAAAATAACAGAATATAGAGAAGTCGTCTATAGAAAAAAAAACGCATCATAAAAAGATTTCTACCACTTCCGGTTCTTGCGTGAGAACTTCCGGTTTTTAAGAACCGCGTTGGGTCACCCAGCTTCCGGTGTATGTAAGAAATCAGTACAAAAGCTATATATATATACTATCAAGCATAATTAGAACCCTTTTAGAATAAAAAATCCAAACCGGAAGTGATACTTTATGTGTCATCACAGAACGGTAACATTCTCCAAGGGAGGTAATTCAACAATACAGGGAGATAAATTCAATGTCTAATCATAGCGAGAAAAAATTTACATACTTCATGCAATTAATAATGGTAAGTTTCCAATCTGGATGATTCATGAAAACAAAACCAATGCGTTTCAAATCATGGCCTACCGTAATATATCAAATAAATAACATTATAACCTTCTTAAACGGATGTCGAGTCCAGCTGCCATTCCGAGTCGAAAATTGGCATCAAGTGTTTAAAAAGACGCATAACTTTCTTGAGAGAGGACAACCGCTACATTACGTATACCAATCGCTGGAATTTCCAAAGGCGGATAGAAAAATTAACAATGTGTATAAATCCGGCGCTAAATCTGACCCTATAATTATAGACCAATTTATGTATTATCTAGGGTTTCTAAACCGCTTGAAAGACATTATTCAAAACATATAAATAATTTCTTAAATAATAATAAGTTATTGTATTCGCACCAATCTGGTTTTAGGTCTAATAGTTCTTGTCAAACAGCTCTGACTAACATAATTGAAAACGTTTATGATGCAGTAAATGATAATCTTATGGTTGGTTTTATTTTCCTTGATTTTACAAAAGCAACTTTGCTATGATACCCATGAGATAGTTATTGAAAAACTAAAACTATACAATTTTTCGAATGAATTAATAACCTTCATAAATAGTTCTTATCGAAAGCGTTGTTACGTCAATGAAACTCTTTCGTCTTCTCGCAGTATAAATGATGGAGTACCACAAGGATCAATTTTAGGTCCTTTGTTGTTTAATCGTTATATTAATGATTTACCATTGCATATTAACTCTGACTGTGATCTTTTTGCGGATGATACTACGATTTATACTTCTGGTAAATCGGTTACTGACATACGATTAAAATAAATTGCAAGAAGATACTGATGCAATCTTAAACTGGTGTTCTTTTAATGTCATGATTTTAAATGAAAATAAAACCAAATGTATGTTAATTACAACTGCTCAAAAAATAAGATATTCAGCAGATTTATCAATTGAACTTAATAATCAATTTATTGAACAAGTTGAAAACTTTAAATTACTAGGTGTATCAAAATCTCTCATGGACTCCACACGTAAAGTTCGTTGTTAAAATTTTAAATACTAAGTTATTTCAACTGCGACAGTTAAGAAGGATCATGCCTGAAAACTATAGATCTATTTTTTATAAATGTCACTTTCAGTTATATTTGGATTATTGTTCGACTATTTGGGATTCGCACGACATTGCATTGGCCGATATTTTACATAGGCAACACAAAATTGCTTTTAAATTAATTCTTGGTTCTAAGTATAATATTGATTTTTCACTGAATCTTAAAAGGCTTAATATTTTTGACATTAAAACCAGACATCATTTTAATTCGTATAAATTTATGTATAAAACTCTAAACAACTAGTCTCCTTCCTACCTTTCAAGCCTCTTTAACTATAAACAGACGCCTTATTCTAGCATAAATTCAAAACTTGTGGTGCAAAAACCACGAATCAATTTGATTAAACAAAGTATTAAATACAAAGGATCAATTTTATGGAATGGTCTAGACGAAAATTTCAAATCAGCATCAGATTTTAAAACTTTTCGAATGATGATTCTTAATAATCTTTCATTAGCATAAGCATACTTCCTGTTACACAGGTATTCTTTTCACCAACTATAGGCTTACTTACTAATAACTATCTTAACAATTGTGTTTCTCCATGATTCAATGATTCAAGTAAATTATTAATTTTATTTTTCCCTTTCCCATAGGTATATCACAAATTGTTTCACCAACGAATTCTATTTTGGCCTAACTTGAACCATTTTGAAAATCTAAATTATTACTCTCGGGGGATGAGTAAACATCCTGAAGCTGGTCTGGAGCATGGACAAATCCTACCTCCCCCTCCAGAGGAAAATAAGAACATAAAATGGAGTAGGGTTGGGTAGCCCTCTCGCAACACATGTACTGACTCTTTGGCAACTTTTTTTTTTTTTTGTCTATACTGTATATGTATTTGGATGTCTGATCGTCTCATGCACGTGTACTAGTCTATTCCTTGGTTTTTGCGGTCATGTACATGATCACCGAGAGATAAATCCGTCCATTTTATACACATGTATATATATATTGTGTATTTTAAAGCGAATTGTACCTTGAAATGAAATATAGTTTTTGTGGTCATGTACTTAATCGCCGGAACATAGATCTGTCCATTTGATGCACTGTACTTGCGTACTTTTAGACGAATTGTATATTGAAGTATTGTGTATTTTCCCTTTTTTTCCCCAATGTATGGCCCAAGGGGCAGAATGTGAGACAGGGCCTTGTCCTTATGTATTGGGCCTAATTCTGACCCATGTAAAATATTATATATTTATCATTTATTATAATTATGAAAAAGGCTAAAACAGTATAAAAATTTTGAGTTTTTAAAAGTTAAAAATAGAAAACTGTACTGTACTTCGATAACGTAACGTAATTGTTACTATGACGTCATAACCATTATCATCACTGATTGTTCTGTATTACAACCAGAAACAACACAGATTCCACATTCAACTACATTTTCATCACATTTCAACAAATTTCCTGATTTTTTTCACGAATTTTGTGATAAAGAGGTGAGTTTTTATTGTATTTTTATGGCGTTTGAGTTTTATCAAAAAATAGTCAAATTCTAAGGTAAATTTTGTCAGTTTTTAAAGACACAAAAATAGAAATATGTTTCCATACAGTTTCTAAGCTACATTTTGTTAAATGCGAACGAGATCTAAATATTTTCAGATAGTTTGGTCACTATGTTTTTGAACTTGTTAAAAATAACATTTTATTTATCTTATAGGAAAAATGTCAACAACGGATTCTGCAAATACGGTTACAAGTACGACTACTGATATCGTTCCAATTCCCAAAAGAGTTACGCCTACAGAAAAAGAACTGATGATAAAACTCAAAAATAGAAATCCCGAGATAGATCTGTCTGTTTATTTGATTCAATCGCCAGTAGATCTTTCTAAATATCTCATAAAACCACTTCAACACCAGCTAGATGTTAACTCCAATACAATCGCAGCTTCAATACTTCAAGATCTTCTAGACTCTTTAGATTTTGGTGCTGAACATGGAAATCATGAATTCCAGAGTAATTCTTCTGAAACAGGTTAGTTTTGAATTAGAAATAAAGTTCTTGCTAAAATTCTTACTTAAAGTTCAGAGTAGTGTTGGATAGTGTTGAAGAACGTAGTTTAATAAAAGCACTGGCCCAGGTCACAAATTAAAAGCATTAGGGTTTGTTAACTACATGTTTTATTTTTTTTCCAGGAATTAAAGTCACAAGATTCCAAAGATTTAGAAGAAGTTTAAAATCACTAAAGACAAGATTCGTGACGTCATTAACATGTTGTTTTAGATCTAAATCTTCTCAAGCTTCAGATTAAATCCAGGATAGAATATGATTGACCCCGGATCAGAGTTCAAAGTATGATTGACCCTGAGGTTAGGTTCAGAATATTATTGACCTCAAGATTTTTATGGACCGACAACAGCGACGAATCTGTATCAAATATTTGAATTTTTATGATTATTAGTTATGAAATATATTTTTATAAATTTGGCTATTTATATTTTCGATAAAGATTTTAACAACGAATCCTGTGTGTTGTTTTGTATGGATAGACTTAGACTATAACAAATTGCTTGGTGCACTGTGGTCTGGTTTAAAACCAGTTTATATTGAGTTATGTCCCTTCCTCCGTTTGATCAAAAGAATAACCAGATAGAGCTGGTGACCATAGCACACACGGAATGGACAACGCCTGTACCCATTTGGCCCACCACCTTCAGACCGCAAAGTTTTAGGACCCCTGTTGTTCCTCCTCACCTTATGATTCTTAAAAACACCACTTTAGAAGAAGTATGATTCACGATGGTTAGAAATTACCTATACAGTGGAATACAGAGAAAGTCACGACACGACGAACGGTATTCGAATATGATACAAACACTATTCCCTTCTGTTACTGCAAACTGTGTCGAATTGGAATTTACAGGTGTCTTCCCATATTTCCCCTTACCAATTGAGGTAATAGATCGGAACCAAATCAGGAAGGCATGATAAGGGAAGGGACGATGTGAGAGGGATTCTTTTTTCCACGGTAGATTCAAGTAAAGTCTAATCATCCTTCCAATATATGCTGACATTACCAATTAATGCGCGACGTTCATTGCATCTCAGTTGTTTTCACGAGATGAACATTCGGATTTTTCAACTCGGTTTCCCCAACTCGGTTTCCCCTTGTCAGTGATGCATTTGTAGAGACGGACTGTTCTGAATGTTTTAGAATGAACGAATGTTTCCGAATGTTTGTTATGTTGTTTTTTGATCGGTGTTACCGAATGAGTGTAGAAAAAATGTACGATGAATAGAATATGGCGGAATAAACAAACTTAGATTAGATTAGTGCTTATTTCTTATAACTAGTTTCGCTTTTAGTCTGTGTAGTCAGAAACATTTTTGGTAGCAGAGCGTGGTTTTCCATGAGTATAGACATTTAGACTCTTCCAGTTAGTACCGAATTAGAAATTAGAAGAAATTAGTGATGGGCTTAGAAAAATGGGTGCACGTGGAGACGATTCGTCAGGCGTGGTCGACCCACCATCAGAAGAAAAAGACAAATTGAACTTTTTCATTAAGGGCAAGGTAAACCTCAGCCATTTTGAAAATTGATGAAAATTTTCTCAAAATTTATTTCTAAGCACGACATGGGGTCCATGGATACAAAGTTCCAAAATGAGCAGATTAACATCAAAATCAAAATTTGATGGAGCAATGCCTTTAAACTTCAATGTGCACTTGATGACCCCAAATTTTCTGAGTCAAAATAGTGAAAAAAATCAAATTACTAACTCCCATAGATAACGATAACGACAAAACTGAACACTCTCAAACTTACTTGTACATAATCCCACATAATCCAACCGCAACAGTCGAAGCTTATTTTATCAAAATACATTGAGATAGAAGCACAATTGAACAAAGTTATCATCCATCCATAACACTGTAAACAAAATGGCGGATTCACCAACAAAACGAACATGCCCCGAAATGCAGATATAACACAAACGCAAGTTATTAAACTGACCTATTTACCTGCCAATGTGTGTTATTGCTCATTTGGTGTCAGTAGATTGCGATGATGATACCTGTTCATTTTTTAAATCAAATTTAAACATAACAAATCAATGTTATTTAGTGCACACTCGGTTCAATCTTCATCACCCTTCGTGTCCACTTCACATGTACAAATACGCAATTGCAAGAAAAGACAATTTAATTTTCTTTTTTCGAAAGTACGGTTTATAAAACGGAGCAAAATAAATAAAAGTCAACATTAAGGAAGAAACAATTAAAAACCTGTCCACACAAATAAATAAATAGCGAACTATATTTTTAGCGTATGTGGATTACTGAAGTGCTAGGGCTCTTCCTGTGCTAAAATTTGTGACATTTGAAAAAATACATGTAATCTAGCAGTTGTCAGTGTGTATATAGAAATCAAGGGCAAAGTTTGGCTTATAAGTCATTCAAAAAAATATTTGTTGATGTGATTATTAATTAATACAAAAAAATGATGTTATCCGAAAATAGCACCCTATTACCTGCCAATAACATCACGTGACCATTATGTCATGGTTGCTATCCAAAAATAAGCGACAAAATAGTTTAAAAAACAATTTTTTTTTCATCATATCCATTTCAAAGCTTTGTATAAAAGATTTGGGAAGGAAATCTATAAGTTTGTCGAACTTTTGAATGCCAAACAAATATTTTATTATTGTATGGATGGACAGTTGTGTATTCCATTAGTCCGAAGGTTTCAGCTGAAAAAAACTTGAAATAAAATGCAGGCCTAGGCTACATCCCTTGGCCCCCCTGTCTATACACAGAGCTGCTTAACAAAACTAGGCACTTATAAGCAACACCATTTTCCACCTTCTTTGATAAAACTCAAAGGATTCCTTTGTACTACTAGGCTAGTCATAAAAAGCTCCCAAATAGACTCGGAGCCTAGAGTGGGTCTAGTAAGAAAATGGAGTTCATGCAGGTGATGAAGCAGCAAATAACCCTCAACATGTTAAATCATACTGAATTGAAGAAATCTATACACAAACAGTTATATATAACTCCTGTAGTGATGTTAGATAGAAAGTAGCCTACCTGTAAGAAGATGCAAAGACTTAATACAGACGTATAGGCTTGGGCTTAGATTCCGAAACTATTGCCAGATTGTATCGGACAATTATAACAGGGGTGCGTAGACTATAAAAAGGCCGGTCACGCGTTTTCTCGTTCTTTACATGCAGAATTCTGGTGAGAACAAACACTTATTCTAGAACCTCTGAAAGAATTAATAGGCGCCAAAATGGAAAGAAAATTGTTGAAATATCTGCAGAAAGATATTGAGCTACCATCTGGGCAACAACGAATGACACCACTGTTGTTGTCGGACAGTAAAGGCAACCATTTAACATCTACGGGTTGTTCCAAGGTAGAAAATGACATTTTGATTCGTGGTCGAGGGGGAAGGAAGGTGTGTCAGGCTTTGGAGTGGCTACAAGTAAATTTGGCCGACGAAGTAGAGAAAAGAGGACCTCTATCAGTGTATATTTGGCTAGGAACTTGTGACTTAACATCTCGTGATAAATCTGGCTATATTAGTTTAGTGTCCATGGACAATTCCACTGTCCAAACTATAGCTCAGAAATATCAGGAGATTGTCGAGTTATTCAAGTCATTTCCCGGTACCAAAGTTACATTTTTAGAAGTTCCTGTTTACTCAATTTCTCATTGGAATCAGTACAAAAAACATAAAGATCCCTCAGTTTTTGAAGATCAGGACAAACAGTTGCTGAATCAGATTTTGGAATTAAACACCATCATCCATGATCTGAATTTATCAATTTGTTGTCATTCTCCAAATTTCTGTGTGGACCTTTATAGACTGTAAAAAAAAGCCACAAAAAAGAACTCCTGCGACACCTCCTCTTCTTCCAAGACCAAACAATCTTATGCTTTCAATCTTTATAAAGATGGAATTCATCCTGCAGGTCTGCTGTCCAAAGTATGGATGAAAAAGATTACCTGCCAAGTTATTAAGGATTGTTGGGACTGTAGTCAGTGAAGGTCCTCTTTGCTGGACTAATACCAGCTTCTTGGTTTGAAGATTATCCATGACCACTTGCAGGGTGTTGTGATAGATTTTGAGATGTGAGGGCTTTCTTCGCGTTTTGATTCTATTCAACACTCCTGTACTAGAAACAGGAAGTTAAATTTTGGTACCGTACTAGAAGAATCCATGACCACTTGCAGGGTGTTGTGATAGATTTTGAGATGTGAGGGCTTTCTTCGCGTTTTGATTCTATTCAACATTCCTGTACTGGAAACAGGAAGTTAAATTTTGGTATCGTACTAGAAGAATCCATGACCACTTGCAGGGTGTTGTGATAGATTTTGAGATGTGAGGGCTTTCTTCGCGTTTTGATTCTATTCAACACTCCTGTACTGGAAACAGGAAGTTAAATTTTGGTGGAGTTTTTGCACAATATCAGAATCTGTTGCTTTCAAACTACATCTAAAGAATGGCAATAAATCGTTTTCGAAAAGTTCGAAAATTTAATCGACCTTCTGGTTTACATTGTAAACGTCGGCCAATCAAGTTGAAGATCAACGTTAATGACATTTTGAACATACCACAAAGTTTGCTGAATTATTCTGTATCTAAAGGTTCAGGTCTTAACTTAAAGTTTAAGAAAACACAGGTGTTTGATGGGTACAGAATAATTGACTTAGACCAACTTCAGAAACATGTGTCCGAAATTACAATGCATACTGCATTGTGCTCTAAGGCACAAATGTGTGCATTGGTCAACCGTCCTGTTGTTAAATTGGTGGCAGAAAAACAGAGACTTGGATTGGCTTCCATTATGCAAGCTGAATGTCAGGGATGTCGTCAGTTGTTTCAGTTGTCAACGTCTAAAAAAACAACATCCTCTTCGGGTCTGAAAAGATACGACATCAACTTGAGAGCTGTTTGGGGAACCATGGTGACTGGAAGTGGTCTAAATCATTTATCTAAATGCCTTGGAACAATCAATGTCACAGCCCACATTCACTGCCATTGAACAGGAAATTGGTAACTGGTGGTACAATGTTCTTAAAGAAGACATGTTGGCTGCTGGAGCTGAGGAAAAAAGGCTAGCTGAAGGTAGGAATGACTACTATCAAGGTGTTCCTGCTATAACAGTTGTTTGTGATGGTGGATGGAGCAAGAAAAGCCATAAGCATTCCTATAATGCTCTTGGAGGTGTGGGCATCATTATTGGACAAGTGACTCGGAAGTTGCTACATATTGGCATCCGCAACAAATACTGCTACACATGTTCCTTAGCAGAGAGTCGACAAAAAGATCCTGGTCAACATGAGTGTTTCAAAAACTGGGATGAGTCCAGTCAAGCTATGGAGGCAGATGTAATTGTTGAAGGATTTCTGAATGCTGAGAAGGATCATGGAGTTCGCTACATGCGCCTTGTTGCAGATGGGGATAGTTCTGTGTATGCTAGAATACAGGAATCTGTACCAATTTGTTTGGGGTCCTCATGTCGCTAAGCTGGAATGTGCAAATCATGCATGTAAATGCCTCAGAAGCAGCTTGGAAAAATTGGTTGACAGATTACCAAATCTGAAGGGAAGAGGAAAGTTGACTTTGCAGACCAGAATACGAATCGTGTCTGCTGTTCGATGTGCTATTCGCATGAGGTCTTCTTAAGAAAACAGACCCTTGGCTTGTAAGAAATTAGTTCATGACATTAAAAACTGTATTTATCATGTTTTTGGCGATCATACCAGTTGTTCTGAATTCTGCAAGAAGTCCTCAGGTGAAAGTGCAGCAAACAATCCTCCCTCAACCTGTGAAGATGAACAGTCTGTTATATCAGTTGTGGGAGACCAGCAAAACTTTTGGACTGATGGTTCTTCGTTAAAAGATCAGGAAGATTCCAGATTAGCGCTACCAGGAAGAGGACTGTCTGCAGCTGACCAGGAAATCATCAAAGAAGTTTGTCCACTAATGGACCGCATTGCGGCTAAAGCTGAAAGATTACTTGGTAACTTCACCACAAATCTAGCTGAGGCCTGGATGAACATTCGTGCCAAGTTTGATGGTGGAAAATTTTTTAACAGATGCTCCAGAGGGTCTTGGCACTGCAGATGCTATGGTGGTGCTCTAAGACAAAATTTGGGAACCAAGTGGTCACCTATTGTTTGGGAAAAGGTTACAAACACAGAACCAACCAGTTCCTTTACATGTTTGTATGACAGCAGAGAGAAACGTCTCCAACTTCAGCGCTTGCTTAGTGCTCGACCTGTACAAAAAGCAAAACGCTGGAAAAGACGCATGATTGGGAGGAAACAGAGCAGTTCCACTCAAGCCAAACAGGAATATGGACCAGATGCTATCGAGGTTGTTGCTGATCACTCTTCTCACCAGCTTTCAATTTTGAAAGCGAAATTTGACGAAGATTTCGTACAGGTAACCAAGGAGCGGGTGAAAGAAATTTGTGAAGCAACAATCTCTCAATCTGATTCAGACCTATGGCATGATGAAAGACGGAAAAGGCTCACTTCATCTAATTTTGGAGATGTAATGGCACGGAATCCGAAAACGCCTGTTACACCCTTCATCAAGCGTTTACTATATTCCACATTCAAAGGAAACAGGTTTACGAAGATTGGATTAGCTGCTGAGAAGGCAACAGTTTCTGAGTATTGTGCAAAGAAAGCTACAGATGGTGACCCTGTTACAGTAGATCAGACAGGCTTACAGATTCTTCATAGTCATCCATTTCTTGCTGCAAGCACAGACGGAATTGTCTCATCATTGACATCTGGTGACAAGGGATTGCTTGAGGTCAAAAATGTTCTCATGAACAAGCAGTTGACATTCTTGGAGGCAACAAAATCTGTGTCTAATTTTTGCCTTATGCAGTCCAGTGGAAATCAACTGTTTCTGAAGAGGAATCATAAATTCTTCTACCAAGTTCAAGGTCAGCTGAATATTTTTGACATGAAGTGGTTGGATTTTGTGGTAAGATCAATTTCTCCACATCAACTCCATATTGAGAGAATATTGGTTGACAAGGACTTGTGGGTGAAGAAGATGCTACCAAAACTCACAGCATTCTACTACACCTGTCTGCTACCAGAATTGTGTGCACCAAGATATGGGAAGAGTCCAGGTATCAGAGAACCTGGTGTCTGGGTAAGTATTATTTTTTGGGTGTCTTTCTTGAACTGTTGGCCAATTATTTGAATTAGACTGGTTTTTTTATATACCTCATATAGTTACCAATGGAATGTATGAAATGACTAAATAAGTTTAAAAATAGTTCCAGAATTCTATACACATTCTCATGTTATTAAATTATTTTACAGTTTTTACAGAAAGCAATAAAACAGGAGCCTAGTAAGCCTAGTTGTAGTGGCACCAAACCCCAAACCACCACAAGATCTACCAAAAGGGCTGCAAGGCAACGTTTTGTTGATCGGGAAATTTCCCACAAGTGGGTGGTTGATGAGATCATCAGGTATTGAGCAATTCATATTTTTGTCTGGATGCTACTAGAAGTTTCTGATGTAGTAAGCCATTCTACATTCCATATCATACAATAGTAAGCTTATAGTAAATAGCTTAAGAGAAATAGGCCTATTATGGATCCTAAGACAAGATAACTTAAACCTGTACTGTATCTTTTATTTTACCTTAAACAAATAATAGAATAGCTTTTTTTCCCTCTTATTTTTTTTGTAGATAAGTGTAAATGGTATCATGGCAGTGTTTTAGATGTTACTTCTGGTATTGATGGTAACCCTGATGCTGTTTATGATATCTATTACCATTCAGAAGATGAAACATATTCCATCAACCATCTGGTGCAGGATTTTAATGAAGATTCTGTTAAATTTGTTGATGCATGATATGCATCTGTGAGTAGACACATTATTCCTTTGGGAAAAACTTTAAATGTGCTGTGTGTTCCCTGTTTATAGACACATTATTCCTTTGGGAAAAACTTTAAATGTGCTGTGTGTTGCGTCATAAAAGGTCGATCATTCGGAACATTGGCTTGCGATTCAAAATTCAAAATTTGATTCTTGAAAGAGGTGGCCTTCACGTGGCAAGAATCGGGCAGTATTGTTGACATCAGTACTGGCAAGCAACCTCAATGACCTTGTGCCCATCTGTTAAGCAATGCAAATTTATCAGATGCCCCACCCCTCCCAATCAAATTTATTTTCTTAGAATGCATCTAAATAGAAATTAAATTCATGTGATAATTGATAAAATGATAATCACATAGGATGATAGGGCTTGGTATATCTATTATTTAAACTAGATTGCACTTATATGCCACCATACTCTTTGTAAAAAAAGTAGTCCACAAAAAAAATGGCTGACTTGTTGACAAATTGAATCTAATTTCTCTCAGGTTTTGTGTAAAATTGGATTTTATTTTGCAGATTCTAAGATTGGGCTGTTGTGGTTTAGTTATGTAAGGTTTGATTCATGGAAAAAATAATACTGTAATCATCAGGCTTTTCTTAGTTTATGGGAGTTAGTGAAACACCCAAATTTTGACAAATATTTGGTAAGTACATATTTCTAAACATTTTTTTCAAATTTTTATTATCATTTATAGTGATTATTGGACTTGTAGCACATATTGATACTTGTCATAGCTTGTTCACATAAACAGGGAACTTTTTAGAATGTGTCATGGTTTTGCCAAATTGCAAGGTTTACCTTGCCCTTAAACGCAAACGTAGATTGAAAACGCAGATTACAAGAGGTAAAATTTCGATATTAGCTCTAACGTTAAAAGGCTTAGAGGCCAATCCTGAAGAAGTGAAAGGTGCGTTAGAATTTATTTTGAAATGTCACGAAGAACTTTCTGAGGTGTTGTTGCAACTGTGTGATATAGACGATGAAAAATATGAAGATGAATTAGAGCAATGTGGCGAAGATTATATCAAAGATGTAGTTCTAAAAGCAACAGAATTTTTATCGAAAATTGTATTCCAAACTGAAGATCATGAAGATGGTACGAAACGACCCACTTACTTCCCCCAACCAGAACATACTCAGACCACAAACAATTCTATTCCTGAAGCATTTCAAATAGATAGAGATATGTTCCAGCAATTAAAAAGAGTTGGAATTCCAAGATTCAGTGGCCACAAAAATGATTATCCAATATTTAAAGAGACTTTTGCTCAAGTTGTGGATCGGTTAAGTTGTAGTGACAGCTACAAGATGCTACAGCTCAGGCAGTATTTAGAAGGGGATAGAACACAGATATTTGTTTTAGATGTTTATCAGGCATGCACAAAGGCCTTAATTGCTCTCCTTCCCATAAATGTGAAGTTAATAATTGTAATCGTACTCATCATAGTCTCTTGCATTTTGAGACTTAGTTCAGGTCCATTAAAATCAAATGCTTATAATCCCACACCCCCTCGTTTAGGTCAAGTAGATGCTTATACTCACCATTCTGCTTCTGTAAATAATATTAGCTATTCATTTAGAACTGTCCCAGTAGTTTTAGAAAGTGATTATGGCTATTTCAATGTTACAGCATTGCTTGATGAATGCTCAACTGACTCATATGTTATTGATAATGCTCAGAATATTCTTAGACTTTCAGGTACACAGACTAAGTTAAATGTGTCAGTTTTGGGTGGTCAGACGAAATATTTAGATACAACTAAGCTTAAGTTTACATTAAGAAGTGTTGATGGTTCATTTGGTTGTAATTTAGAAGCTTTCACTGTTAGAGATGTAACAGGTAACATGCCAGCTATAGATTGGACTGAGGCAGGTAAAAATTGGCCCCATTTAAAAGGTATAAATTTTCCTAAGATTGTAGATACTAGAATAGGCATTTTGATTGGTTTGAACTGTACAGAGGTACATAGAAGTATTACTGAAATTGCAGGTAGTAGCAAAGAGCCAGTGGCAAGGCTTACACCCTTAGGTTGGACGTGTGTAGGTCCTTTG
>CM060202.1:32144129-32163998 GCA_030562195.1 Nipponacmea schrenckii | reverse complement strand
CATGCTTAACCTTCGAGTAAAATTTCAATGGATTATTCCTTCGCCTTGTCGGAATTTTTCACAGGGTCTTAGTTTTTTACCTAGTGGGGTCATCCTTTTATACCTTTTTTACGTCCGTATTTATGTTTCACCCTGCAGGGAAGGGAGGGAGTGCTGAATTTTGCTCATTTTCTGGGGAATTTGGCGTATTGACATGCTTAATCTTCGAGTAAAACTTCAATGGAATATTCCTTTGCCTTGTCGGATTTTTTCACAGGGTCTTCGTTTTTTACCTGGTGGGGTCTTCCTTTTATACCTTTTTTTTTACGTCCGTATTTATGTTTCACCCTGTAGGGAAGGGAGGGGGTGATGGATTTTGCTCATTTTCTGGGGAAATTGGCGTATTGACATGCTTAACCTTCGAGTAAAATTTCAATGGAATATTCCTTTGCCTTGTCGGAATTTTTCACAGGGTCTTCGTTTTTTACCTGGTGGGGTCTTCCTTTTATACCTTTTTTTTTACGTCCGTATTTATGTTTCACCCTGCAGGGAAGGGAGGGAGTGCTGGATTTTGCTCATTTTCTGGGGAAATTGGCGTATTGACATGCTTAATCTTCGAGTAAAATTTCAATGGAATATTCCTATGCCTTGTCGTATTTTTCACAGGGTCTTCGTTTTTTACCTCGTGGGGTCTTCCTTTTTTAGGTCTTCGTTTTTTACCTTGTGGGGTCTTCCTTTTTTAGGTCTTCGTTTTTTAACTCGTGGGGTCTTCCTTTTTTAGGTCTTAGGTCTTTGGGTCTTCGTTTTTTACACACCCCACGGCAATTAACAATATTACAACTATTTTCTATGATATATCAGTATCTTGTTTTGAGCGTAATGTGAAAGGAAAGGCTACTAATTCTATACAACCATGCGCGAAGGACCAGCAAATACAACGCTTGACCGAAACAATAGAGGAGATGGAGTCAAGAATTAGTGAGGATAAAATTGATTTTAATAAGCAGTTAAATGAACTCAAAAATGTAAATGATAAATTGTGCCATGAAAATAAATCTTTACTTCTTGAAGTACAGCTACTGAAGCAGACAAAGACTCCTGTACCAAACTTCGAAACCTGTCAACCAATATCATCATCATCGTCATGCTTAACTACCATTTCCAACCATTCACCCCAAATTACATCAGAAACCAGCAATAAATCTGCCACCTACAGGCCAATACCAACAATCATCAACCACAGACCAGCTGATAAAGCAATCAACATTAAACCTCTTAAAGGAGCAACAAATGTGGTGATTGGATCATCCCTATTAAAATTTATATCCCCAAGAAGATTAGACGCTAGTGGTAATACAGAAGTGCGAACAATTAGGGGAGGTAAACTATCTGATGTCACTAATTTCATTTCCAGGTCTAAATTATCCAACAGTGTAAAAAATGTGATTCTCCTAATTGGTTCTAATGATGCGTCAAACAAAAATTTTAACATGGTGCAGGCTGAATATGATCTAAATTCCTTGAGTGATGTAATTGCCAAAACATTTCCGTCCAGCACAGTAACTTTTTTGGAGCTTCTTCCTCGACGAAACCTCAGTGATAATACGAAAATTCAAACCTTGAACAATTTACTCCACAAAAACTACAGAACTGTTAGAACTAGTGACTTTTTTCGAACAAAAGAGGGCGTAATCAAAGAATACTTGTATTGTGATTCTGTGCATATTAATCTTAAAGTTTCTTCTCTTTTAGCTAGACTCATTAAATCGAAACTAGAGACATGTGCACCAACAAATAGATATCTTCACAATCCTAGAAACTTTAATTCATCTCATATTTTCAACCCTTTCAGGCAGCCTTCACATGCAAGTATTGGTTTTCGCAGACCACCGCCGTTCCCCATGTCTCCATGGTTCTCTTCCAGGGCATATTACTAACACTATTTATTTATTTACAGCGTATCCATTTTGTTGATTGAGCCAGGTTTTTTGATAAACTGATTCCTTATTTCAGGCAATTTCCAGAATATTTTGAGTTTTCTTTTCTATTTTTATTTTAATTGTTTTTTTTTTTTTTTTTTTCATTTCTACATTTAGTGATCTTTGTTCTTTTTGAATTAACTTGTGTGTTTTACTGTTAGATTGTTTTTTTTTTTGGGGTTTTTTTTTTTTTTTTTTTTTTTTTTTTTTTTTGTATGTGTATGTATATATTTCTTTAATACTATGCACAATTTTTTATCACATAAGGGAATTCATTGCGGACATCTAAATTCGCGGTACTGTTACGAAAAGCTTGATGAAATAAAACTTCTTTTGGACAACTTTGATATTTTTGGCCTAACTGAATCACATTTAGATGACTCTGTCTCAGATCATTTACTCAAGATAAAAGGATTTCACCCTCCGTTTCGAAGAGACCGTTGTAATAATAGTTCCTCTGGAATACTGTTATATGTCCGAAATAATTTTAATTTTAAAAGAAGATATGATTTAGAACATGATGGTATAGAATGTATTTGGTTGGAAATCCGTTTTAAAAAGCAATCCACTCCCGTGCTTGTCTGTTGCTTATATAGGCAACCTGAATCCAAAGTTGTTTGGCACACCCATTTTAAAGATATGATGGATTCCGTTTGGCTTGAAAATTCTGAAATTATTCTTTTTGGTGATACAAATATAGATACTTTAAATAATAAGAACACCTTCTGGACTGATACTCTTAACCAATATCATCTTACGCAAATTATTACTACTCCTACACGGGTCACTGAGACCAGTAGCACTCTTATTGATCATGTTATTGTATCATCTGTTAACAATATTGTAGAAATTAATGTACCTGTTTATTCATTGACTGATCATTATCCAACATGCTTCACCTGGTTTAAAAAAGGTGTGAAAATTCCGAAGACAAGACATATCTCTGTCACATATAGGTCTTTCAAAAATTTTAAGGAACTTGATTTTCTTCTCCACTTAAAAATGACCAATTTTGATCCTGTTTTAAAATTAACTAATCCTGAAGATGCCTTGAATAAGTGGTATGCAATAATGAACCCGATTTTGAACATCCATGCCCCTTTAAAAACCAAACGAGTTAAAAATGCGGTAAAACCAGATTGGCTGACTGATGATATTTTGAAAATGATGAAAAGACGCGATCTCCATAAGAAAAATAACAATACCAATGATTATAGAGAATGTCGTAAGGAAGTGAAATCCATGATTCGGAGATCGAAGGCTCAATTTATTCAAAAGCTCGTATCTGATAAGAATAATTCTAAACAAATCTGGAATGCAATCAATACCGCCTCGAACAACAAAAGTAATGAACTTGACCAGATTCCAATCGATCCTCACCAATTAAATTCATATTTTACTGAAATAGCTGATCAGTTACTCTCTGCCTCTACAGTCAATATTTCCCAACCATCAATTGTAAATGATACTGTTATCTGTACTTTTGTTAATGACCGTGTTCCTCCAGAGAAATATTTCCATATTCCTCCTATTAATGTCTATGATGTTAACAAATCCTTAAGAAATTTAGATACTACTAAAGCAGTAGGCCTTGATTTAATTAATCCCATTTTCCTCAAGATCGGTTTCCCAATTTTGTCTGATTGTTTAACTCATGTATTCAATTTGTGCATTGATCAATGTATTTTTCCATCCAATTTCAAACTTGCTAAAGTTTTACCACTTCACAAATCAGGATCCAAAATAGATCCAAACAATTATCGACCTATATCAATATTACCGACACTTTCGAAAATTCTTGAACGACATATACACGGTCATATAAGCAATTTCATAAATAGATATAATCTTTTGTATATCAATCAATCAGGATTTAGATCCAATAGTTCTTGTTTGACAGCTCTAACAAATATCACTGATAATATTTATAAGTCTCTTAATGACGGAATGCTAACAGGTTTGATCTTTTTTGATTTCCGTAAAGCTTTCGATTTGGTGAAGCACGATTTACTCATTAAAAAATGTAATATCTATAAATTTTCTCTGAATTCCAATAGATTCTTGAAATCATATTTATCAAACAGGAAACAATCTACATTTGCCAATGGTACATTGTCTTCTCAACTAGATATTAGTCATGGTGTTCCACAGGGGTCCATATTAGGACCACTTTTGTTTAATTTATTTATAAATGATCTCTCCCTTCATATAGCCTCCAACTGTGACTTGTTTGCTGATGACACAACAGTCTATACGGCTGCTAAATCAATTAATGAGCTTGAGTTAAAACTTCAATCTGAAACTAATTCTGTTGTTAAATGGTGCGAAACTAATTCAATGATTATAAATGTAAATAAAACTAAAGCTATGTTAATCACAACCCCTCAGAGGAGGCAACAACTGGACAATTCCTTACAACTAATTGTAAATAATGTAGTTATAGAAACTGTTTCCTCCTTTAAACTTCTTGGTATTTATTTTGATCACAACTTCAGCTGGACAGCTCATGCACTACATGTATCCAAAATTCTTAATCAAAAACTTTTTCAACTACGAAAACTCAAATACCTTATACCAACAAAATACTTGGTTCTTTTTTATAATGCCCATTTTCAATGTTATATCGACTATTGTTCGCCAATATGGGATTCTTGTGATCAGCAATCTATTAGTAGACTTGTAAGGCAGCAAAATATGGCTTTCAAAATTATCTTAGGTGTGCAGCATACAGGGGAGATTGCCCCTGGATTGCAGCAGTTAAATCTTTTTTCTATTTCAGAAAGATTTGTTCGAAACAAATCATTATTTATCTTCAAAATTTTACATAAACAGTGTCCACAGTATCTTAATGATTTATTCTTTTTTAACAGCACCAATTACGAGTTTCTGAATACAAGACTAAACGTGTACAGACCTAATCTAGAGATCGTTAAAAAAAGCCTTCGATACTCTGGGGCTTTTTTATGGAATTCCCTCCCTGACAACCTAAAAAATGCCTCAAATGCATCCAGTTTCAAAAAAATGATAGCCTTACATATGAGAGATAATTTCCCTTATTCTTAACAATTGTTATTTCATGTTAATTTATTGTCCTTATTACAGACTTTTGGTGAGTTATTATTTCTAAAATTGCTTAACATAACTATAAAATATATTTTACTCTTGCTTCTTTAGTCTGCTTTACTTCACCTATTATTATTATTATCAATTTCTTATAGTTGCATAATTATGCTTGCCATGTTTGTTTAAATCATCCATTTCAATAGTGATTAACAGTGATTAACCAATACAGACCAAAACACATTTTCTTTTCTCTTACAGATGTATATACAGATTCACCAATATAGATTAATACTGTTTTATTATTCTCTTACAGATGTAATACACAGATTTGACGACTTGAAATTTCACATTTTTTCATAAAGTGTAATATATATTTATATGCCTTCTCGATCGGCAATTCTAAAATCTATTGTCAGGGGATGAGTTAACATCCTTCAGCTGGTCTAGAGCCTGGATAAATCCTACCTCCCCCTCCATAGACAAATATGAAATGGAGTGGGGTTGGGTAGCCCGCTCGCAGCACATGAACTGACTCTTTCGGCTTCCAAATCCTCTCTATTTGCTTGTTTTACAATATCATTGTCAATATTAAGGATTGTACTTGTGTATTTGTTAAAACTGTCCATTCTAAAAATTTATCTGAAATTTACACTTTAAAATTTGCATTGAATGTTTGTCATCATGATTTTTTTTTTTTTTTTTTTTTTTTTTCTTTCTTTTTTTCCTTTTTTTTTCTTATATAACCCTCTACCGTTATGTACATAGAGTTTAAATATCATTCTCATTGTTAACTTTTTATCTGTTAATGACTTTCGATTGTTGTATATACATGTAATTGTTTCTTGTTTTGTGTATGTTTTACTTGTGCTGTTTATAAGGGGCAGAATGGAAGACAGGCCTGTCGGTGGGTACTCAGGATCTTATCTTGATGCTCATTGATATTGTATGGCCTAATTTTTTTACCCTTTTGTAATAAAGATATTATTATTATTATTATTATTATTATCCCAGTTTTAAAACACCACGCTACAAACTGTAAAAGAGTATGTATATCTCGGAATTTTATATTTAATTACAGAAAATTCCTTAATGCTGGGAAGATACTGGCGTCTCAAGGAAGGAAAGTCCTAGGTTCTGTAATTTCATCTCTTAATAATTCGTATATAAATACTAGAAATATACTTTATATAAATGATTTGCCTTTGCATATTAACTCTAACTGTAATCTTTTTGCGGATGATACTACGATTTATACTTCTGGTAAATCGGTTACTGACACACAATTAAAATTGCAAGAAGATACTGATGCAGTCTTAAACTGGTGTTCTTTTAATGTCATAATTTTAAATGAAAATAAAACCAAATGTATGTTAATAACAACTGCTCAAAAAATAAGATATTCAGCAGATTTATCAATTGAACTAAATAATCAATTTATTGAACAAGTTGAAAACTTTAAATTACTAGGTATTATTGTGAATTAAAATATCTCATTTTTCAAGTTCGTTGCTAAAATTTTAAATAATTAAGTTATTTCAACTGCGACAGTTACGAAAGATCATGCCTGAAAGATATAGATCAATTTTTTTAACCATATTTGGATTATTGTTCAAATATTTGGGATTCGCACGACATTGCATCGGCCGATATTTTACATAGGCAACAAAAAATTGCTTATAAATTAATTCTTGGTTCTAAGTACAATACTGATTTGTTGCTGAATTTTAAAAACTTAATATTTTTGACATTAAAACCAGGCATCATTTTAATTCGTATAAATTTATGTATAAAACTCTTAACAACTTGTCTGCTTCCTACCTTTCAAGCCTCTTTAACTATAAACAGACGCCTTATTCTAGCATAAATTCAAAACTTGTGGTGCAAAAACCACGAATCAATTTAATTAAACAAAGTATTAAATACAAAGAATCAATTTTATGGAATTGTCTAGACGAAAATTTTAAATCAGCATCAGATTTTAAGGACTTTTCGAAGGATGATTCTTGGTAATCTTTCCTTAGCATAAGCATACTTCCTGTTACACAGGTATTCTTTTATATAGGCTTACTTACTAACTCCATAGCAAAATAAAATGGAGTAGGGTTGGGTAGCCCGCTGGAAGCACATGCACTGCATGACGCTTTGGCAATCCTTTTTTTTTTGAAGGTATATGTATATTTTGATGTCTGATTGTCTCATGCACATGTACTTGTCTATTCCTTGGTTTTTGTGGCCATGTACCTGGTCGCAGAAAGATGAATCTGTACACATGTACTTGTGTATTTTAAAACGAATTGTACGTTGAAATGAAATATGGTTTTTGCTGTCGTGTGCTTAGTAGCCGAGGGGTAGGTTTGTCTGTTTTATGCACGTGTGCTTGTGTGTTTTGGGCGGGTTGCGCATTGGAGTGTTGTGGTTTTTTTTGCGGTTGTGTGCTTGATCGCCGGAGAATAGATGATATCTGTTTTCTGGCATTCAGGTGCATGGCTGTGGAAGGTGTACGGCGTTTCGGTGTGCGGTTTGTTAGAGATGGGCGGGTGCATTTTTTTTCGGCTGCTTGGTGCATGGTCGCGGGAACTATATATTATATCCATTTTATAAACAAATTGTACGTTGAAAATCTGTCCATTTCATGCACATGTACTTGTGTATTTTTAAACAAATTGTACGTGAAGTATTGTATATTTATTTTGTTATTTTGTGGTCATGTACTTGATCGCCGGAACATAGATCTGTCCACTTGATGCACATGTACTTGTGTATTTTTAGTATTTTTAGACGAATTGTATATTTAGATATTATGTATTTTCGATTTTTTTCCAATGTATTGCCCCATGGGCTGAATGTGAGACAGGACCATGTCCTTGTGCATTGGGCCTAATTCTGACCCATGTAAAATAAAGAGTTTATGATTATCTTTATTGAAGAAGGGAATAGTGTTTGTATCATATTCGAATACCGTTCGACGTGTCGTGACTTTCTTTTCTCATACTTCTTCTACAGTGGTGTTATTAAGAATCATAAGGTGAGGAGGAACAACAGGGGCCCCAAAACCAAAACTCTGCGGGGTGAAGGCGATAAGGCAAATGGGTACAGGCGCTGTCCATTCCGTGTATGCTATGGTCAGCAGCTCTATCTGGTTATTCTTTTGATCAAACGGAAAAAGGGACATAACTCAATATAAATTGGTTTTAAACCAGACCACAGTGCACCTAGCGATTTATTATAGTCTAAGTCTATCCATACAAAACAACACACAGGATTCGTTGTTAAAATCTTTATCAAAAATATAAATAGCCTAATTTATATAAATATATTTAAAAACCAATAATCATAAAAATTCAAATATTTGATACAATTCGTCGCTGTTTTCGGTCCATAAAATCTTGGGGTCAATAATATTCTGAACCTAACCTCAGGGTCAATCATACTTTGAACTCTGATCCGGGGTCAATCATATTCTATCCTGGATTTAATCTGAAGCTTGAGAAGATTTAGATCTAAAACAACATGTTAATGACGTTACAAATCTTATCTTTATTGATTTTAAACTTCTTCTAAATCTTTGGAATCTTGTGACTTTAATTCCTGGAAACAAAAAAAAATAATAAAATATGTAGTTAACAAACCCTACTACTTTTAATTTGTGACCTGGGCCAGTGCTTTTATTAAACTACGTTCTTCATCACTATCTAACACTACTCTTTTCTGAACTTTAAGTAAGAATTTTAGCAAGAACTTTATTTCTCATTCAAAACTAACCTGTTTCAGAAGAATTACTCTGGAATTCATGATTTCCATGTTTAGCACCAACATCTAAAGAGTCTAGAAGATCTTGAAGTATGGAAGCTGCTATTGTCTTGGAGTTAACATCTAGCTGGTGTTGAAGTGGTTTTATGAGATATTTAGAAAGATCTATTCGCGATGGAATTAAATAAACAGACAGATCTATCTCGGGATTTCTATTTTTGAGTTTTATCATCAGTTCTTTTTCTGTAGGCGTAACTCCTTGGGGAATTGGAACGATATCAGTAGTCGTACTTGTAACCGTAGTTGTAGAATCCGTTGTTGACATTTTTCCTAGAAGATAAATAAAATGTTATTTTCAAAAAGTTCAAAAACATAGTGACCAAACTTTCTGAAAATATATAGACCTGGTTCTCATTTAAGAAAATGTAGCTTAGAAACTGTATGGAGACATATTTCAATTTTTGTGTCTTTAAAAACTGACAAAATTTACCTTAGAATTTCACTATTTTTTGATAAAACTCAAACGCCATAAAAATACAATAAAAACTCACCTCTTTACCACAAAATTCGTGAAAAAAAATCAGGAAATTTGTTGAAATGTGATGAAAATGGAGTTGAATGTGGAATCTGTGTTGTTTCTGGTTGTAATACAGAACAATCAGTGATAATGGTTATGACGTCATAGTAACAATTACGTTACGTTATCACAGTACAGTACAGTATTCTATTTTTAACTTTTAAAAACTCAAAATTTTTATACTGTTTTAGCCTTTTTCATAATTATAATAAATGATAAATATATAATATTTTACATGGGTCAGAATTAGGCCCAATACATAAGGACATGGTCCTGTCTCACATTCAGCCCATTGGGCAATACATTGGGGAAAAAAGGGAAAATACACAATACTTCAATATACAATTCGTCTAAAAGTACGCAAGTACATGTGCATCAAATGGACAGATCTATGTTCCGGCGATCAGGTACATGACCACAAAATAAATATACAATACTTCACGAACAATTTGTTTAAAAATACGCAACCATATATGCATTAAATGGACTGATTTTCAACAAAATGGACAGATCTATCCTCCGGCGATCAAGCACATGACCGCAAAAAATATATATCATTTCAAGGTACAATTCGCTTTAAAATACACAATATATATATATACATGTGTATAAAATGGACGGATTTATCTCTCGGTGATCATGTGTATGACCGCAAAAACCAAGGAATAGACTAGTACACGTGCATGAGACAATCAGACATCCAAATATATATATATATACTAAAAAAAAAAAAAAATGAAAAATTGCCAAACATGAGTTGTGAGCGGGCTACCCAACCCTACTCCATTTTATGTTCTTATTTTCCTCTGGAGGGGGAGGTAGGATTTGTCCATGCTCCAGACCAGCTTTAAGGATGTTTACTCATTCCCCGACAGTAATAATTTAGATTTTCAAAATGGTTCAGGTTATGCCAAAACAGAATCGTTGGTGAAACAATATGTGATATACCTGTGGGAAAGGGAAAAATAAAATTAATAATTTACTTGAATCATTGAATCATGGAGAAACACAATTGTTAAGATAGTTATTAGTAAGTAAGCCTATAGTTGGTGAAAAGAATACCTGTGTAACAGGAAGTATTTGTATTTAATACTTTGTTTAATCAAATTGATTCGTGGTTTTTGCACCACAAGTTTTGAATTTATGCTAGAATAAGGCGTCTGTTTATAGTTAAAGAGGCTTGAAAGGTAGGAAGGAGACTAGTTGTTTAGAGTTTTATACATAAATTTATACGAATTAAAATTATGCCTGGTTTTAATGTCAAAAATATTAAGCCTTTTAAGATTCAGTGACAAATCAATATTATACTTAGAACCAAGAATTAATTTAAAAGCAATTTTTTGTTGCCTATGTAAAATATCGGCCGATGCAATGTCGTGCGAAACCAAATAGTTGAACAATAATCATAATTTTAGCAACAAACTTTACGTGTGGAGTCCATGAGAGATTTTGATACACCTAGTAATTTAAAGTTTTCAACTTGTTCAATAAATTGATTATTAAGTTCAATTGATAAATCTGCTGAATATCTTATTTTTTGAGCAGTTATAATTAACATACATTTGGTTTTAATTTCATTTAAAATCATGACATTAAAGACTGCATCAGTATCTTCTTGCAATTTATTTTAATCGTATGTCAGTAACCGATTTACCAGAAGTATAAATCGTAGTATCATCCGCAAAAAGATCACAGTCAGAGTTAATATGCAATGGTAAATCATTAATATAAAGATTAAACAAAAGTGACCTACAATTGATCCTTGTGGTACTCCATACTTTATACTGCGAGAAGACGAAAGAGTTCCATTGACGTAACAACGCTTCGATAAGTAACAATTTATGAAGGTTATTAATGCATTCGAAAAATTGTATAGTTTTAGTTTTTCAATAACTATCTCATGGGTATCATATCAAATGCTTTTGTAAAATCAAGGAAAATAAAACCAACCATAAGATTATCATTTACTGCATCATAAACGTTTTCAATTGTGTTAGTCAGAGCTGTTTGACAAGAACTATTTGTATAAAACCAGATTGGTGCGAATACAATAACTTATTATTATTTAAGAAATTATTTATATGTTTTGAATAATGTCTTTCAAGTGGTTTAGAAACCCTAGATAATACATAAATTGGTCTATAATTATAGGGTCAGATTTAGCGCCGGATTTATACACATTGTTAATTATCCGCCTTTGGAAATTCCAGCGATTGGCATACGTAATGTAGCGGTTGTCCGCTCTCAAGAAAGTTAAACGTCTTTGGAAACACTTGATGCCTATTTTCGACTCGGACTGGCAGCTGGACTCAACATCCGTTTAAGAAGGTTATAATGTTATTTATTTGTTATATTACGGTAGGCCATGATTTGAAACGCACGAACTACGCAGCAGCCATTTCAAGATTATTTTTTGAAGAGTGTTCATTCGCATTGATTTTGTTTTCATGAACCATCCAGATTGGAAACATACCATTATTAATTGCATGAAGTATGTAAATTTTTTCTCGCTATGATTAGACATTGATTTTATCTCAATATCCTGTATTGTTGAATAACCTCCCTTGGAGAAGATATTGCTTGTGAGTTCGGTTCTCATCATACAGTTACATATAGAAACCAGAGTCTCTATTGATCATGTGATCGCTGGCCGTTTAGGAGCCTTGTCCGCCATTATGAATCCGGGGACTTCGCTTTACGTTTAATTTTCACCTACGTACTAAATGTTTTCTTCACAAAAAGTGAAAAAAGAGAATGCAATAATTATATTTTTCCATGGCTGTCCCTACGAAATCGGGCTGATAAATCTGAATGTTCATCTCGTGAAAACAGGTAAGATGTGATGAATGTCGCGCAATAATTGGTAATGTCAGCATGAAGGATAATTATACTTAACTTGCATCTATCGTAGAAAAAAAGAATCCCTCCCACATCGTCCTTTACCTTATCACACTTTTTCAATTCTGTTTCGATCTATGACCTCAATTGGAAAGGGGCGATATGGGAAGACACCTGTAAATTCCAATTCGACACAGTTTGCAGTAACAGAAGGGAAAAGTGTTTGTATCATATTCGAATACCGTTCCTCGTGTCGTGACTTTCTCTGTATTCTACTGTATAGGTAAAATCTAACCATCGTGAATCATATTTCTTCTACAGTGGTGTTTTTAAGAATCATAAGGTGAGGAGGAACAACATAATTAAGATAATTAACAAGATGGCCGACTGTTAGATTTTCTGTTTATTGTGCTGAATGTTTACTGGATTTACATGAATATGTGTATGAAAAATAACGACCCTTCCTGCACTCGAGTGTTATATGTGTAGTTGGATTCGTAACTGTATCTTAAAATGATGGATTATAGAGGTAACTATCTTATTAAGCTTTTTACCAATGTTTACAATGTCTAATTTACAGAGTTCTCCGACCACGCTGCTCTAAGCTTTACTTTAGAAGGTGAATGTGCTCCTGGTGATGCTAAAGTTGATACAGGATCAACTAAAAATGAAAACGAAAACGACTGTCATTAGATGGGACTCAAATAAACAGTGTCAATTTAGAGATGAACTCGTGGCGAATTTAAATAACCTTAATGAGATTGTTAAGAATATAAATTATACTAACGATATTCACACGGCAATCAACAATATTACCGCTATTATCCATGATATATATTCTTTTGGGCGTAATGTGCAAGGAAAGGCTACTAATTCTAGGAAAAATTACTAGAATGAATGGTTCGATTTCGATTGTAAAAAATCCAGATCAGTTTTTTCAAAATGTAGAAATCGGTTTTTAAAAAATCGATGTCTCGAAAACCAAAAATCATTCTGTGCTGTTAATTGTGGGGGAAAGGTCGGTCAAAATATAAATTAAATTGCCAAATCGAATCCTAAACTTCTCTGGAACCACTTAAAATGTGAAAAATCAAGAGTGACAAAGACAAATTTAACTTCTGAGGACTTTCTTTGTCATTTTTAGGAAATTTATAGCTACCAATCATCAGATGAAACATCTAACGATGCAGTAAATTCTCATATCTACATTGAAAACCTAGATAGGGATATTTCAGAAAGTGAAGTCAAAAAACCCAAATATGAAAAAAGTACGTGTCCCGACCAATTTATACAACGAATTTTTTATAGGAGTTTTATTTTTCAGGAGTGAAACAAGGTGAACCACTCTAACCATTGCTATTTTTGTTATTTATTAATGACATTGAATATTGTCTTCATAGTGATGACTCAAATTTAGTTGAAATATGTAATACCATTATTTACTGGTCGGTATTTGCGGGTGATACTCTGCTCTTTGCCAATAGTGAAAGAGCCCTGCAAAATCTATTGGATAAATTTTACTTTTATTGTAGTAAATGGAAACTTGAGATAAATGCCAATAAATCTAAAGTGATAGTATTTCATAAGAGCAAGCTATCACTGTACCCCAGTATTAAAATTCATAACACAACGCTAGAAATTGTAAAAGAGTATGTATATTTCGGAATTTTATATTTAATTACGGAAAATTCCTTAATGCTGAGAAGAGACTTGCGTCTCAAGGGAGGAAAGCTACTATATACATAGAAAGTGTCAAAAGGAAATTAGTGAAATGGTTCAATATTAGATAGATTGTTGATTTTGACACCGAATAACTATCTGTTTGTGTAAGACTAATTACAATACGGGTAGATTATTCGACAAAATCGTTAAAATGAAAATGCAATGAATGGAGTTTTACGTCCTACTATTCTGCACCTTATGGGTCTATGAAGACGGTCAACGCAATGAAGTGTGATATGAGGCAAATTTTGCCAGGATAGCACAATCCAAAGGTTCATCTCGTGAAACAGGTGAGATGCGATGAACGTCGAGAATCAAACTTCTTCTACAGTCGCGGTTTTAAGAATCATCAGGTGAGGAGGAACAGCAGGAGCCCCAAAACTTTGAAGGTGGTGAAGGTGGTGGGGCAAATGGGCACAGGCGGTGTCCGTTCTGTGCAATGCTATGGCCAGCTGGTCCATCTGGTTATTCTTTTGATTAAACGGAGAAAGGGACATAACTCAATATAAATTGGTTGTAAACCAGACCACTGTGTACCTAGCAATTTATTATAGTCCAAGTCTATCCATACAAAACAAGACACAGGATTCGTTGTTAAAACCTTTATCAAAAATATAAATAGCCTAATTTATATAAATATATTTATAAACCAATAATCCTAGAAATTCAAATATTTGATACAAATTCGTCGCTGTTGTCGGTCCATTCAAATCTAGTGGTCAATAATATTCTGAACCTAACCTCAGGGTCAATCATATTCTATCCTGGATTTAATCTGAAGCTTGAGAAGATTTTGATCTAAAACAACATCTTAATGACGTCACAACTCTTGTCTTTAGTGACTTTAAACTTCTTCTTAATCTTTGGAATCTTGTAACTTTAATTCCTGGAAACAAAAATAATAAAGATATGTAGTTAACAAACCCTACTACTTTTAATTTGTGACCTGGGCCAGTGCTTTTATTAAACTACGTTCTTCATCACTATCCAACACTACTCTTTTCTGAACTTTAAGTAAGAATTTTAGCAAGAACTTCATTTCTAATTCAAAACTAACCTGTTTCAGAAGAATTACTCTGGAATTCATGATTTCCATGTTCAGTACCAAAATCTAAAGAGTCTAGAAGATCTTGAAGTATTGAAGCTGCGATTGTCTTGGAGTTAACATCTAGCTGGTGTTGAAGTGGTTTTATGAGATATTTAGTAAGATCTATTGGCGATCGAATCAAATAAACAGACAGATCTACCTGAAAGTCTAAGAATATTCTGAGCATTATCAATAACATATGAGTCAGTTGAGCATTCATCAAGCAATGCTGTAACATTGAAATAGCCATAATCACTTTCTAAAACTACTGGGACAGTTCTAAATGAATAGCTAATATTATTTACAGAAGCAGAATGGTGAGTATAAGCATCTACTTGACCTAAACGAGGGGGTGTGGGATTATAAGCATTTGATTTTAATGGACCTGAACTAAGGGGTATGGAAGTCTCAAAATGCAAGAGACTATGATGAGTACGATTACAATTATTAACTTTACATCTATTGGAAGGAGAGCAATTAAGGCCTTTGTGAATGCCTGATAAACATCTAAAACAAATATTTGTGTCTCTAGCAACTCGCCTGAGACTGGTAAGCGATTAAAGTCTGAGTAAGTTGATGTGGACCATTACATAAGTAACACTTCAATTTCTCAGATGAATTTCGAGCAGTTGTAAATGTTCGAGATCGACTGGGTTTCTCTGTCTGAGATAATATGCCGTCTGCTTTTTCTTGAGCTTCAATTCTTAATCTAACTTCAGTTGCTAACCATTCATGTAGATTCTCTAAATTCTCTTCTTTTTCCTCTACAGCTATCCATCTTTTATAATGTGTAATATTTCCTGTTGACAGTTTTCCCCTGGCTATGCTGTAAAACATGGAGTTCTGCTGGAACTCTTCAACTCTACCAGCTTCTTTCAATGAAATTATAGATAATTCTAATTTGTCTGAAAATTCTTCTATGTTCTTCACATTATTGAAGTTGACCTGTTTCATGTGTTGAATGGAATGCAAATGTCTCAAAATATCTCGGCGCTTTCCACCATATTTTTCATCCAATCTTTTGCATGCAGCTTTATAGCCTATTGAACTGGCAGGAAATCCTTCTATAGCTTGTAAGGCATCCCCTTCTAAATACTGCCTGAGCTGTAGCATCTTGTAGCTGTCACTACAACTTAACCGATCCACAACTTGAGCAAAAGTCTCTTTAAATATGGGATAATCATTTTTGTGGCCACTGAATCTTGGAATTCCAACTCGAACATATCTCTATCTATTTGAAATGCTTCAGGAATAGAATTGTTTGTGGTCTGAGTATGTTCTGGTTGGGGGAAGTAAGTGGGTCGTTTCGTACCATCTTCATTATCTTCATTTTGGAATACAATTTTCGATAACAATTCTGTTGCTTTTAGAACTACATCTTTGATATAATCTTCGCCACATTGCTCTAATTCATCTTCATATTTTTCATCGTCTATATCACACAGTTGCAACAACACCTCAGAAAGTTCTTCGTAAATAAAATTCTAAATTAAAATAAATTCTAACGCACCTTTCACTTCAGGATTGGTCTCTAAGCCTTTTAACGTTAGAGCTAATATCGAAATTTTACCTCTTGTAATCTGCGTTTTCAATCTACGTTTGCGTTTAATGAAAAAGTTCAACTTGTCTTTTTCTTCTGATGGTGGGTCGACCACGCCTGACGAATCGTCTCCACGTGCACTCATTTTTCTAAGCCCATCACTAATATCTTCTAATTTCTAATTCGGTACTAACTGGAAGCGTCTAAATGTCTATACTCCTGGAAAACCACGCTCTGCTACCAAAAATGTTTCTGACTACACAGACTAAAAGCGAAACTAGTTATAAGAAATAAGCACTAATCTAATCTAATTTAAGTTTGTTTATTCCGCCATATTCTATTCATCGTACATTTTTTCTACACTCATTCGGTAACACCGATCAAAAAACAACAAACATTCGGAAACATTCGTTCATTCTTAAACATTCAGAACAATCCGTATAGGTAATTTCTAACCATCGTGAATCATACTTCTTCTAAGAATCATAAGGTGAAGAGGAACAACAGGGGTCCTAAAACTTTGCGGTCTGAAGGTGGTGGGCCAAATGGGTACAGGCGTTGTCCATTCCGTGTGTTCTATGGTCACCAGCTCTATCTGGTTATTCTTTTGATCAAACGGAGGAAGGGACATAACTCAATTTAAATTGGTTTTAAACCAGACCACAGCGCACCCATCAATTTATTATAGTCTAAGTCTATCCATACAAAACAACACACAGGATTCGTTGTTAAAATCTTTATCGAAAACATAAATAGCCAAATTTATAAAAATATATTTCATAACTAATAATCATAAAAATTCAAATATTTGATACAGATTCGTCGCTGTTGTCGGTCCATAAAAATCTTGAGGTCAATAATATTCTGAACCTAACCTCAGGGTCAATCATACTTTGAACTCTGATCCGGGGTCAATTATATTCTATCCTAGATTTAATCTGAAGCTTGAGAAGTTTTAGATCTTAAACAACATGTTAATGACGTCACAAGTCTTGTCTTTAGTGATTTTAAACTTCTTCTAAATCTTTGGAATCTTGTGACTTTAATTCCTGAAAAAAAATAAAACATGTAGTTAACAAACCCTACTGCTTTTAATTTGTGACCTGGGCCAGTGCTTTTATTAAACTACGTTCTTCAACACTATCCAACACTACTCTTTTCTGAACTTTAAGTAAGAATTTTAGCAAGAACTTTATTTCTCATTCAAAACTAACCTGTTTCAGAAGAATTACTCTGGAATTCATGATTTCCATGTTTAGCACCAAAATCTAAAGAGTCTAGAAGATCTTGAAGTATTGAAGCTACTATTGTCTTGGAGTTAACATCTAGCTGGTGTTGAAGTGGTTTTATGAGATATTTAGTAAGATCTACTGGCGATTGAATCAAATAAACAGACAGATCTATCTCGGGATTTCTATTTTTGAGTTTTTTCATCAGTTCTTTTTCTGTAGGCGTAACTCCTTGGGGAATTGGAACGATATCAGTAGTCGTACTTGTAACCGTAGTTGTAGAATCCGTTGTTGACATTTTTCCTATAAGATAAATAAAATGTTATTTTCAACAAGTTCAAAAACATAGTGACCAAACTATCTGAAAATATTTAGATCTCGTTCGCATTTAACAAAATGTAGCTTACAAACTGTATGGAACCATATTTCTATTTTTGTTTCTTTAAAAATGACAAAATTTACCTTAGAATTTGACTATTTTTTTATAAAACTCAAACGCCATAACAATACAATAAAAACTCACCTCTTTATCACAAAATTCGTGAAAAAAATCAGGAAATTTGTTGAAATGTGATGAAAATGGAGTTGAATGTGGAATATGTGTTGTTTTTGGTTGTAATACAGAACAATCAGTGATGATAATGTTTATGACGTCATAGTAACAATCACGTTACGTTATCGAAGTACAGTACAGTTTTCTATTTTTAACTTTTAAAAAATTTTTTTACTGTTTTAGCCTTTTTCATAATTATAATAAATGATAAATATATAATATTTTACATGGGTCAGAATTAGGCTCAATACATAAGGACATGGTCCTGTCTCACATTCAGCCCCTTGGGCAATACACTGGGGAAAAAAAGGGAAAATACACAATACTTCAATATACAATTCGTCTAAAAGTACGCAAGTACATGTGCATCAAATGGACAGATCTATGTTCCGGCGATCAAGTACATGACCACAAAATAAATATACAATACTTCACGAACAATTTGTTTAAAAATACGCAACCATATTTGCATTAAATGGACTGATTTTCAACAAAATGGACAGATCTATCCTCCGGCGATCAAGCACATGACCGCAAAAACTATATATCATTTCAAGGTACAATTCGCTTTAAAATACACAATATATATATACATGTGTATAAAATGGATTTATCTCTCGGTGACCATGTACATGACCGCAAAAACCAAGGAATAGACTAGTACACGTGCATGAGACGATCAGACATCCAAATACATATATATACTAAAAAATAAAAATAAAAATTGCCAAAGAGTCAGTACATGTGTTGCGAGCAGGCTACCCAACCCTTCTCCATTTTTATCTAAAGAGTCTAGAAGATCTTGAAGTATTGGAGCTGCGATTGTCTTGGAGTTAACATCTAGCTGGTGTTGAAGTGGTTTTATGAGATATTTAGTAAGATCTATTGGCGATTGAATCAAATAAACAGACAGATCTACCTGAAAGTCTAAGAATATTCTGAGCATAACATATGAGTCAGTTGAGCATTCATCAAGCAATGCTGTAACATTGAAATAGCCATAATCACTTTCTAAAACTACTGGGACAGTTCTAAATGAATAGCTAATATTATTTACAGAAGCAGAATGGTGAGTATAAGCATCTACTTGACCTAAACGAGGGGGTGTGGGATTATAAGCATTTGATTTTAATGGACCTGAACTAAGGGGTGTGGAAGTCTCAAAATGCAAGAGACTATGATGAGTACGATTACAATTATTAACTTTACATCTATTGGAAGGAGAGCAATTAAGGCCTTTGTGAATGCCTGATAAACATCTAAAACAAATATTTGTGTCTCTAGCAACTCGCCTGAGACTGGTAAGCGATTAAAGTCTGAGTAAGTTGATGTGGACCATTACATAAGAAACACTTCAATTTCTCAGATGAATTTTGAGCAGTTGTAAATGTTCGAGATCGACTGGGTTTCTCTGTCTGAGATAATATGCCGTCTGCTTTTTCTTGAGCTTCAATTCTTAATCTAACTTCATTTGCTAACCATTCATGTAGATTCTCTAAATTCTCTTCTTTTTCCTCTACAGCTATCCATCTTTTATAATCTGTAATATTTC
>CM060202.1:32120324-32143629 GCA_030562195.1 Nipponacmea schrenckii | reverse complement strand
TCGAATTGGAATTTACAGGTGTTTTCCCATATCCCCCCTTACCAATTGAGGTAATAGATCGATACAAAATCAGGAAGGCATGATAAGGGAAGGGACGATGTGAGAGGGATTCTTCTTTCCACGGTAGATTCAAGAAGTCTAGAAGAAATATGATTCACGATGGTTAGAGATAACCTTTACAGTGGAATACAGAGAAAGTCACGACACGAGGAACGGTATTCGAATATGATACAAACCCTTTTCCCTTCTTTTACTGCAAACTGTGTCGAATTGGAATTTACAGGTGTCTTCCCATATCGCCCCTTTCCAATTGAGGTCATAGATCGAAACAGAATTGAAAAAGTGTGATAAGGTAAAGGACGATGTGGGAGGGATTCTTTTTTTCCACGGTAGATGCAAGTAAAGTATAATTATCCTTCATGCTGATATTTCCAATTAATGCGCGACGTTCATCGCATCTTACCTGTTTTCACAAGATGAACATTCAGATTTATCAGCCCGGTTGCCCCCTTGTCAGTGATGCATTTCGTGGAGACGGACATGGAAAAATATAATTATTCCATTCTCTTTTTTCACTTTTTGTGAAGAAAACATTTAGTACGTAGGTGAAAATTAAACGTAAAGCGAAGTCCCCGGATTCATAATGGCGGACAAGGCTCCTTAAAGGCCAGTGATCACATGATCAATAGAGACTCTGGTTTCTATATATAACTGTATGATGAGAACCGAACTTACAAGCAATATTTTCTCCAAGGGAGGTAATTCAACAATACAGGGAGATAAATTCAATGTCCAATCATAGCGAGAAAACTCTACATACTTCATGCAATTAATAATGGTAAGTTTCCAATCTGGATGGTTCATGAAAACAAAATTAATGCAAATGAACACTCGTCAAAAAGTAACCCCGAAACGGCTGCTTTCCGACCTAAGAGATCGTAGTTTTAAATCACCCCCCCCCCCCCGTAAAAGGATGTATCAAATAAATAAGAGTATAACCTTCTTAAACGGACAGTCTGAGTCCAACATTGGCATCAAGTGTTTCAAAAGAGACGCATAACCTTCGTCAGAGGAGACAACCGCCACGTTACGTATACCACTCGCAGTGCCTGGAATTTCAAAAGACAACCGACCTTACATTAGAATTATGGATAGAAATTTAAAATTGTATATAAAAGATAATATACAGGTCTGAAAGAAGTTTTTAAAAGTTAAAAATAGAAAACTGTACTGTACTTCGATAACGTAACGTGATTGTAACTATGACGTCATAAACATTATCATCACTGATTGTTCTGTATTACAACCAGAAACAACACAGATTCCACATTCAACTCAATTTTATCAGAATTTTAACAAATTTCCTGATTTTTTCACGAATTTTGTGATAAAGAGGTGAGTTTTTATTGTATTTTTATGGCGTTTGAGTTTTATCAAAAAATAGTCAAATTCTAAGGTAAATTTTGTCAGTTTTTAAAGACACAAAAATAGAAATATGTTTCCATACAGTTTCTAAGCTACATTTTGTTAAATGCAAACGAGGTCTAAATATTTGCAGATAGTTTGGTCACTTTGTTTTTGAACTTGTTGAAAATAACATTTTATTTATCTTATAGGAAAAATGTCAACAATGGATTCTGCAACTACGGTTACAAGTACGACTACTGATATCGCTCCAATTCCCCAAGGAGAAAAAGAACTGATGAAAAAACTCAAATATAGAAATCCCGAGATAGATCTGTCTGTTTATTTGATTCAATCGCCAATAGATCTTACAAAGTATCTCATAAAACCACTTCAACACCAGCTAGATGTTAACTCCAAGACAATAGTAGCTTCAATACTTCAAGATCTTCTAGACTCTTTAGATTTTGGTGCTGTACATGGAAATCATGAATTCCAGAGTAATTCTTCTGAAACAGGTTAGTTTTGAATGAGAAATAAAGTTCTTGCTAAAATTCTTACTTAAAGTTCAGAGTAGTGTTGGATAGTGATGAAGAACGTAGTTTAATAAAAGCACTGGCCCAGGTCACAAATTAAAAGTAGTAGGGTTTGTTAACTACATATTTTTATTATTTTTTTTTTCAGGAATTAAAGTCACTAGATTCCAAAGATTAAAAAGAAGTTTAAAATCACTAAAGACAAGACTTGTGACTTCATTAACATGTTGTTTTAGATCTAAAACTTCTCAAGCTTCAGTTTAAAATCCAGGATATAATATAATTGACCCCGGATCAGAGTTCAAAGTATGATTGACCCTGAGGTTAGGTTCAGAATATTATTGACCTCAAGATTTTTATGGACCGACAACAGCGACGAATTGTATCAAATATTTGAATTTTTATGATTATTAGTTATGAAATATATTTATATAAATTTGGCTATTTATATTTTTGATAAAGTTTTTAACAACGAACCCTGTGTGTTGTTTTGTATGGATAGACTTAGACTATAATAAATTGCTAGGTGCACTGTGGTCTGGTTTAAAACCAATTTATATTGAGTTATGTCCCTTCCTCCGTTTGATCAAAAGAATAACCAGATAGAGCTGCTGACCATAGCATACACGGAATGGACAACGCCTGTACCCATTTGCCCCATCACCTTCACCCCGCAGAGTTTTGGTTTTGGGGCCCCTGTTGTTCCTCCTCACCTTATGATTCTTAATAACACCACTGTAGAAGAAGTATGATTCACGATGGTTAGAAATTACCTATACAGTGGAATACAGAGAAAGTCACGACACGAGGAACGGTATTCGAATGATGATACAAACACTTTTCCCCTTCTTCTATAAAGATAATCATAAACTCTTTATTTTACATGGGTCAGAATTAGGCCCAATGCACAAGGACATGGTCCTGTCTCACATTCAGCCCATGGCAATACATTGGAAAAAAAATCGAAAATACATAATATCTAAATATACAATTCGTCTAAAAATACTAAAAAATACACAAGTACATGTGCATCGAGTGGACAGATCTATGTTGCGGCGATCAGGTACATGACCACAAAATAACAAAATAAATATACAATACTTCACGTACAATTTGTTTAAAAATACACAATTACATGTGCATGAAATGGACAGATTTTCAACGTACAATTTTTTATAAAATGGATAAATATATAGTTCCCGCGGCCATGCACCAATCAGCCGAAAAAAATGCACCCGCCCATCTCTAACAAACCGCACACCGAAACGCCGTACACCTTCCACAGCCATGCACCTGAATGCCAGAAAACAGATATCATCTATTCTCCGGCGATCAACCACACAACCGCAAAAAAAAACCACAACATTCCAATGCCCAACCCATCCAAAACACACAGGCACACGTGCATAAAACATACAAACCTACCCCCGGCTACTAAGCACACGACAGCAAAAGCCATATTTTATTTCAACCTACAATTCGTTTTAAAAAACACAAGTACATGTGTACAGATTCATCTTTCTGCGACCAGGTACATGACCACAGAACCAAGGAATAGACAAGTACATGTGCATGAGACGATCAGACATCAAATCATACATATACCTTCAAAAAAAAAAAAAATTTCCAAAGCGTCATGCAGTGCATGTGCTTCGAGCGGGCTACCCAACCCTACTCCATTTTATTTTGCTATGGAGTTAGTAAGTAAGCCTATATAAAAGAATACCTGTATAACAGGAAGTATGCTTATGTTAATGAAAGATTACCAAGAATCATCCTTCTAAAAGTCCTAAAATCTGATGCTGATTTAAAATTTTCGTCTAGACCATTCCATAAAATTGATCCTTTGTATTTGATACTTTGTTTAATCAAATTGATTTGTGGTTTTTGCACCACAATGAATTTATGCTAGAATAAGGCGTCTGTTTATCGTTAAAGAGGCTTGAAAGGTAGGAAGGAGACAAGTTGTTAAGAGTTTTTTACATAAATTTAAAAGAATTGAAATGATGCCTGGTTTTAATGTCAAAAATATTAAGTTTTTAAGATTCAGCAACAAATCAGTATTGTACTTAGAACCAAGAATTAATTTATAAGCATTTTTTTGTTGCCTATGTAAAATATCGGCCGATGCAATGTCGTGCGAATCCCAAATATTTGAACAATAATCCCAAAAATGGTTAAAAAATAGATCTTTATCTTTCAGGCATGATCTTTCGTAACTGTCGCAGTTGAAATAACTTTATTATTTAAAATTTTAGAAACGAACTTTACGTGCGGAGTCCATGAGAGATTTTGATTCACAATAACATCTAGTAATTTAAAGTTTTCAACTTGTTCAATAAATTGATTATTTAGTTCAATTGATAAATCTGCTGAATATCTTCTAAGTACAATATTGATTTGTAACTGAATCTTAAAAGGCTTAATATTTTTGACATTAAAACCAGGCATAATTTTAATTCGTTTTAAAATTTATGTATAAAACTCTGAACAACTAGTCTCCTTCCTACCTTTCAAGCCTCTTTAACTATAAACAGACGCCTTATTCTAGCATAAATTCAAAACTTGTGGTGCAAAAACCACGAAACAAAGTATTAAATACAAAGGATCAATTTCATGGAATGGTCTAGACGAAAATTTTAAATCAGCATCAGATTTTAAGACTTTTCGGATGATTCTTGATAATCTTTCATTAACATAAGCATACTTCCTGTTACACAGGTATTCTTTTCACCAACTATAGGCTTACTTACTAATAACTATCTTAACAATTGTTTTTCTCCATGATTCAATGTAATATATTAATTTTATTTTTCCCTTTCCAACAGGTATATCACAAATTGTTTCACCAACGATTCTATTTTGGCATAACGTGAACCCTTTTGAAAATCTAAATTATTACTGTCGGGGAATGAGTAAACATCCTTAAAGCTGGATCAGAGTTCAAAGAATGATTGACCCTGAGGTTAGGTTCAGAATATTATTGACCTCAAGATTTTTATGGACCGACAACAGCGACGAATCTGTTCAAATATTTGAATTTTTATGATTATTAGTTATGAAATATATTTTTATAAATTTGGCTATTTATATTTTCGATAAAGATTTTAACAACGAATCCTGTGTGTTGTTTTGTATGGATAGACTTAGACTATAATAAATTGCTAGGTGCACTGTGGTCTGGTTTAAAACCAATTTATATTGAGTTATGTCCCTTCCTCTGTTTGATCAAAAGAATAACCAGATAGAGCTGCTGACCATAGCATACACGGAATGGACAACGCCTGTACCCATTTGGCCCACCACCTTCAGCCCGCAAAGTTTTGGGACCCCTGTTGTTCCTCCTCACCTGATGATTCTTAAAAAACATCACTGCAGAAGAAGTATGATTCACGATGGTTAGAGATATACAGTGGAATACAGAGAAAGTCACGACACGACGAACCGTATTCGAAAATGATACAAACACTATTCTCTTCTTCTACTGCAAACTGTGTCGAATTGGAATTTACAGGTGTCTTCCCATATTTCCCGTTACTAATTGAGGTAATAGATCGGAACAAAATCAGGAAGGCATGATAAGATACAAAACGATGTGGCGGGATTCTTTATTTCCACGGTAGATTCAAGTAAAGTCTAATCATCCTTCCAATATATACTGACATTACCAATTAATACGCGAAGTTCATCGCATCTCACTTGTTTTCACAAGATGAACATTCGGATTTTTCAACTCGGTTTCTCTATAACACTTTTTGTGTACAAAACATTTAGTACGTAGGTGAAGATTCAACGTAAAGCAAAGTCCCCGGATTCATAATGGAGGACAAGGCTCCTTAAAGGCCAGTGATATTGAGATAAACTCAATGTCTAATCACAGGGAGAAAAAATTTACATACTTCATGCAATTAATAATGGTGAGTTTCCAATCTGGATGGTTCATGAAAACAAAATTAATGCGAATTAACACTCGTCAAAAAGTAACCTTGAAATGGCTGCTGCGTAGTTCGTGCGTTTCAAATCATGGCCTACCGAAATATATCAAATAAATAACATTATAACCTTCTTAAACGGATGTCGAGTCCAGCTGCCATTCCGAGTCGAAAATTGGCATCAAGTGTTTCAAAAGACGCATAACTTTCTTGAGAGAGGACAACCGCTACATTACGTATACCAATCGCTGGAATTTCCAAAGGCGGATAGAAAAATTAACAATGTGTATAAAATCCGGCGCTAAAATCTAATCCTATAATTATAGACCAATTTATGTATTATCTAGTGTATCTAAACCGCTTGAAAGACATTGATCAAAAAATAATTTCTTAAATAATAATAAGTTATTGTATTCGCACCAATCTTGTTTTATACAAATAGTTCTTGTCAAACATCTCTGACTAACATAATTGAAAACGTTTATGATGCAGTAAATGTAAATTAGAAATTTGCCACTCTTTGTTTTCATTAGACTTTTTTTTTTCGGGAAGCTCCCTAGCCCAACTCGAAAATGGTATAGAAATTTGGTTTGAAAAATACGATAAGATACGTACTGGAATAGAAAATGAATATTTATAACTAAAATTTTTACGCATCAGTAGTTAGTAATTGCATAATAATAATATGCATAATTGCATAACTTTGTTGCTAATTTTCCGATCGTTTTGAAAATAACAGAATATAGAGAAGTCGCCTATAGAAAAAAAAAGCATCATAAAAAGATTTCTACCACTTCCGGTTCTTGCGTGAGAACTTCCGGTTTTTTAGAACCGTGTTGGGTCACCCAGCTTCCGGTGTATGTAAGAAATCAGTACAAAAGCTATATGTATATACTATCAAGCATAATTAGAACCCTTTTAGAATAAAAAATCCAAACCGGAAGTGATACTTTATGTGTCATCACAGAACGGTAACATTCAGCAAAATTTTAATAAGTCCGCTAATTTTTATCCGATTTGTCCGATTTTGGTGTTTTTCGAAACCTTGTTACTTTATCTAAAACTTGTTGGGAACAGAATTTTGATTTTCAAATTTAATTTTATTAAATTTTTAATGCCCGATTTGATATTTTTGAAAATTCAAAAGGCCAAATCAAATGACCTTGAGCTTCAATGACCCTGAATTTTTTCAAGTAGAATGTTCTTGACCTAAGCTATCCACACATATGCCTATTATGATTGACAACAATTTTTTTGGTACCCGTTTTAGTTTTTTGAAAATTCACAAGGCTATTTCTCCATAATGTTCAAGGTTTAAATATTCATATAAAGGATCTTCGAAACCACACAAAAATTTTAGGAGGAAATATTATTTGTTTAACAGAGACATGGGTAAATAATTCTATAACACCGGCAAAACTAGAGTTAAATGGTTTTCGTTTTCATCATAATCCTCGAAGCAATAGCTATTCTACCAATAAAGATTTTGAATTTTTAAAACAAAAGGATCATGGCGGAGTAGTTCTATATCTTAAAGAAAATCTGAATTATACTATTTTGAAATTAGGAGTTCTAAATATAGAGCATATTGCCTTTAATATCCCAGAAAAAAATCTTAACGTTATCGTGATCTACAGGCCTCCTGTTTATAGATTAGATTTGTTTCTATCAATGTTACAAAAGTTACTGGTTGAAATAGAAGAATCTGGTTCAGATTATATTATCATGTTTTAAAACATTTGGCATCAAACAACCTGTCCAGCATTACACTACCGAAGGTGGTACACTTATAGATCATGTTTATATCAGTAGAAACATACCGACACACAATGTCAAAATATCTCATATACCTGTTTATTATAGCTACCACGAGGCTATACAAATAACCATACGGTAATAATAAGGATTAATCTACCCTTAAACTTACATTTTCTTGTTATTTATAATCAAATTAAGCGTATTCTAATAGATAATCTATGTTAATATATGTAAAACAAATACAGTACGATTTGCAATTCAGAAAAATAAGTACTAGTAATTAAAAAACCACAGGATTTAACTTAACTATATACAATTACTACAAATCAATAATTGGATTCAGATTATTTTGTCAACAATATCCTTGCTCAAACCATTCGAATACATACTAACGGAAACAAAATCGGGAGAGGAGGGTGGGAAAGAAAATATTTGAATCGTGCCTCTAAATGAGTATTCAAATAACAAATAATGAAAAGTCAACTTTGAGTAAGAGCCGCGTTCAATCGGACCATTAAAAAAAATCATTAACAAGAATAGTTAACAACAACAATACTTAAACTAAAATTGCTTACATCTATGAACGTATTTCGACAACCTAAAAATATTTTGTAATTGAATTTGCAATTGCTAAATATTAAATGGGTTATACAACAATGAACAAGTTGATATCTGATCCATGTTTGATATAGTAGATAAATTTCAACCTCTTGTTTTATTCACAAAAATAAATATTATTGACAATTCTGACCTTAATTATTTTTATGATGGAACCTTAAAAACTTTCTCATTAATATGCAATTAACTTTAAACTGTGGTGTAACAATATTACATAATAAAACTTCGCGTATATTTTTTGAACCCATAGAGGTTGTTTGCCACTCTCGGAACTGTTCACAGTTCTAGTCTTATGGTTGGTTTTATTTTCCTTGATTTTACAAAAGCATTTGATATGATACCCATGAGATAAAGTCTTTAAATGGCATTTAGCAATTGTGAATACGATATATATGCACAGCTTTGTGGAACAACAATCACTGGTTAAAGTTTATGCAACGTTTCGGCGTGTTTCCCCCGCCGTCCTCAGGCACAGAACGGCAAGACATGATAGGCAACGATATATATACAATTGTACTTATTATTAAAATAACACAAGAGATAAAATATTTTATTCATTTTATATCATGGTTGCTGAGTTTGGTAACTGGGGAAAACTTTAGTCTTCGAGAGAGTAGGTTTATCTGATCTTCTGTTAGATTCTTCTGGCTTAGGTTTATGACAGTTTTGGTGAGGAATTCATTCTTTTGGTGGTGAACTGGTTTTGATGAGTTTTCTAAAAAATTTTTGTGTCTTCTTAGATTGTCAAATTTGGTTTGGTGTGAGGTTTTGATTCTTTGGCCAAGAAGGTCATTGGTCTTCTCTTGCTTGGTTCTCAGGTCTTGAAAATCAGAGGTGGAGAGGATAGTTTTCACTTCTTGGTATTGCTGTTCAAATTTGATGGAGAGGCGTTGTTTTTGGTTTCGGTGGTGCTGGATTCTTTCCTTAACCAGAGCATGGCTTGCCCTTTCTAGAATCTTTTTAGTTGCTGATGAATTGACAGACGAGCGAAGGGTCAACCCCTTAGGAATAAGCTTATTGTCCCTACATCTTAATAAAAACGTTAAATTGTTACATGTTTGAACTCGTTTGCCTTCAGTCTTCTCAAGCTTGTTTATGAGTTTATTTGCCACATCTCCATATTGATGACGAATAAAGTCTTTAAATGGCATTTAGCAATTGTGAATACGATATATATGCACATCTTTATGGAACAACAATCACTGGTTAAAGATAGTTATTAAAAAAACCAAAACTATACAATTTTTCGAATGCATTAATAACCTTCATAAATTGTTACTTATCGAAGCGTTGTTACGTCAATGGAACTCTTTCGTCTTCTCGCAGTATAAAGTATGGAGTACCACAAGGATCAATTGTAGGTCATTTTTGTTAATCTTTATATTAATGATTTACCATTGCATATTAACTCTGACTGTGATCTTTTTGCGGATGATACTACGATTTATACTTCTGGTAAATCGGTTACTGACAAACAATTAAAATTGCAAGAAGATACTGATGCAATCTTAAACTGGTGTTCTTTTAATGTCATGATTTTAAATTAATTCTTGGTTCTAAGTACAATATTGATTTGTAACTGAATCTTAAAAGGCTTAATATTTTGACATTAAAACCAGGCATCATTTTAATTCGTATAAATTTATGTATAAAACTCTAAACAACTTGTCTCCTTCCTACCTTTCAAGCCTCTTTAACTATAAAACAGGCGCCTTATTCTAGCATAAATTCAAAACTTGTGGTGCAAAAACCACGAAACAAAGTATTAAATACAAAGGATCAATTTCATGGAATGGTCTAGACGAAAATTTTAAATCACCATCAGATTTTAAGACTTTTCGGATGATTCTTGATAATCTTTCATTAACATAAGCATACTTCCTGTTACACAGGTATTCTTTTCACCAACTATAGGCTTACTTACTAATAACTATCTTAACAATTGTTTTTCTCCATGATTCAATGTAATATATTAATTTTATTTTTCCCTTTCCAACAGGTATATCACAAATTGTTTCACCAACGATTCTATTTTGGCATAACGTGAACCCTTTTGAAAATCTAAATTATTACTGTCGGGGAATGAGTAAACATCCTTAAAGCTGGATCAGAGTTCAAAGAATGATTGACCCTGAGGTTAGGTTCAGAATATTATTGACCTCAAGATTTTTATGGACCGACAACAGCGACGAATCTGTTCAAATATTTGAATTTTTATGATTATTAGTTATGAAATATATTTTTATAAATTTGGCTATTTATATTTTCGATAAAGATTTTAACAACGAATCCTGTGTGTTGTTTTGTATGGATAGACTTAGACTATAACAAATTGCTTGTTGAACTGTGGTCTGGTTTAAAACCAATTTATATTGAGTTATGTCCCTTCCTCCGTTTGATCAAAAGAATAACCAGATAGAGCTGGTGACCATAGCACACACGGAATGGACAACGCCTGTACCCATTTGGCCCACCACCTTCAGACCGCAAAGTTTTAGGACCCCTGTTGTTCCTCCTCACCTTATGATTCTTAAAAACATCACTGTAGAAGAAGTATGATTCATGAAGTTTTGATATTACCTATACAGTGGAATACAGAGAAAGTCACGACACGAGGAACCGTATTCGAATATGATACAAACACTATTCCCTTCTCGTCACCTCAGGTCTATAATGTTCTATCTCCGTTTATTTTTTTTTTCGAGAAAATCAAATTTTAATCTTTTACTTCCATATAAATACATTTTAAAGCGATGAAATATATCAAAATAAACAGGTTCTGGGAGATTATTCATTTATTTTGACTTATATAAAACTCATTCTGACAAAAAGTAGACACAATTTGAATATTTTTGTTTTAACAAGAAGGACAATAAACAAATTGGGATATAGAACTATATGGAATTAGTAATAGAAGACATTCTCATGTGAGCGTCTGTTTTATATCCCAACTGTAATAATTAAGAAATACATGGATTAATAAAAACTCTAATTAACTTAGATAAAACAAAAATTTGAAGACATTTACTTATATGTTATAATACAAACTTAGCAATACAAAGTTTTGAAAATAAGTCGATCGACCAAATTCTGGTAAATTTATTGTGAAAAAATAAACCAATAAAATATCAAATATCAGAGAATATCCTTGAGTTAAAATGTATATTTGTAATACATACACATTATTCATTATCTACTATGCCAAGAGTATGTCGATAATAATCAGAGTCAGAAAGTGGCATAAATGGCATCATGCTTTTTAAATCTTTAATTTTTTCTTTCGAGTACGACATGTTTTTTTCAAGGGCTGTAGGATTCGGAAAAGTTTCACATATTCCATCCGAACGTGTGCTCTTTTTTCTGCAAATGGTATGTGTTTTCAATTCTTCAAAAAAATTGATTCTGTAACTACACTGCATAAGTCGGGAAGACTCAATTCTTATATAATTTAGTTTTGAAAAGGGAATATTGAATTTATATCTTTGTGAAACCTTTTGGAAGTCAAAGAATTGAGATTTTTTCATTTGTATAACCCTCATGTATTTTGGTCGAACTTTAATCAAGACTCTGACAAGGGATATGGGGCTGTAAATTTCGGCTACCCCTAGTGCCTTTTCAATATGGCTGTGAACATTGTCCACTTCTTGTATTGAAGAGTGTCCGGGTGTTCCAAATTTATGTTCAATCATTACACCTGAATGTCTCTCAACAAATTTTGTTAGTGCTGTAACCATTATTGAGTTTTTGTTTTGAGGCACGCATGCGTCGGACCACAAAATTAGATGATTAATGTTTGGAATGTCTTCGCAAACTTTTTCCAATATCACACACAAAGCACTTGCAATTTCATTTGCTCCCCTACCCATCATATTATCTGTCCATATTGCATTATACGCCACTTTGTTGTGAGAGCAATGAGCAGTTAAGTTAAAAACCGAAAGTTTTCTTTTATAAAAGAAATTGGACACCGAAGCTCTCGGACACGTCATGACATTTTGCATATCAAAGCAAATAACAACAGTATTATCTTTTCTACTTCTGTCCTTGTCCCTTTCTATTTTTGTTTCTTTCTTTGAGTTCAAATGATCACGTAATGTTTGTGCAGTAATTTCATTTACATTTGGTTGGGAGTCTAATATTTTGTATTTTTCACACGTGTCACACTTGTCTTTTTTCGGTACATGAAATCCAATGTTAAATTCCAAATTAAAAATATCGCGATAAACATATAATTTTAAGGGCTTTATTTCATCTCTAGTACAGTTATCAACATAGAGATTGTACATTTTCTGTACAGTCAGCCCAGGCTCTAAATATTGTCTTTTTGTACTTGCCCTACAATAATGTGAGGGAATAGTAGGGAATGATTTAATGTGATTACGAATTATTTCCTTTTGGGGTTCTGTATTGATAACATTTTTACAACTATGTGCACCACGCTTATCACTGTATCTGATATTGCCCCTTTCATCTTTTTCATGAAATGTTTGGATTCGCGTTTGGCATATATTCAAAGTATTTAAGTAAAACTGTTTGCACACGCGTATATTTTCATCACCTTTTTGTAAGTGATATTTGTATGAAAACTGCTTTCTACTAGTAAATTCAGTTTTAGGTAATCTAGTTCTTGCCTTACGTTCTTTATTTGTAGTCTGGCCGTAGAAAATTTTTTTCTGAGAGTCGTTAAGAGTCCCAAAAATCTGTGTAGATTTGTAAACAATCATCAAATGAGAAATGTTTACTACATTTGAATCTGCATGTATGATTTGAGTCATACTTCAACGATTTTTTTGGCTGTAAGTTTCCGTTTGAGTCTGTATATTCTTGTCCCGATTGTCTTCTTCTTTTTCGTACATTTTTCGCCCATTCTGATGGGTTTTTCTTTCGTTTCCGAGATGGTCGAGATTCAGAGTTTTTTGTTTCGGGACATTCAATATATATATGGTTTTCTATTGTATCTGGGACATCAGTTTTGTGATCTACTATAACATTTTCTGTTTTGTCTTCAGTGTCGGGTATTACAAATATTTCGTCCAATGTTATTTCGAAAGATTCATCAATAGATGTATTTCGAGTACAACTTGTAGAAGGTAATATCCCATTGGCATTTTCACTTTGGTAAGAAAGAGGTATGTTAATGAACGGTTCTACAGATTCTACATTATCAGAGGAAGAATCATATTCACAATTATCATTGTCATTTTCAAGGAAATCCAAGACTTCAAGAGCAGTCTTAACTCCAAATTTGGTGTCCATACTTGTCAAGTCTGAGGATAAAAAATCGACAGCTCTTGTAATTTAGTTCTATTAACACAAAAAATTCCCTTATAGTTAAATATCTGGGGTTATTTAACATGCAGCATGTAAGTGTATCATAAGTATGATGTAAGAGTTGAACACATTGTTCCAAGTTAATTTGAATTCCAGAAATATCTAGTGTCTTAATAGAATTAAGATGTATGCAAACTTCAATTATTGTATCTATTTCAACATCACAAAACGATAAATAGAGTTGAACTAGTTTTGGACAATTCTTTATAACATGAAAATCACAATTGTGTAAATTAGGTGTTTCAGACAGATCCAAAAATGCAAGATTAGGCAGATATTTAAGAAAGGAAGTTGTAGATAAAATGGATCCTGAAAGGTTTAACCAACTTAGTGCTGAAGATTGGCAAAGTCCATTTGTAAAATAATAATCTACATCTGCCAGTTCACATAAGTATTTAGCCCGGCCACAATCAAAAGTTTTGAATTGATAACCTTTAGAAAATATATATTCTAAATCTTCTTCTAAGAGTTCAAGTCTAAAGTCAAATATAAATTCTTGCCATAGAACGGAACTTGTTGAAATGATGTGATTAAACCGTTTGCAAACTCTGTTCACCACTAATATTAAGTCAGGAAGTCTTAGATATGAAAATATGTGTATTAGGGGCAAGTCAGGAAGGTTTTCTAGTTGATTAAGTCTGAAATTTGAAAATAAAATTTATTAAAAAAATCTATGTTTCTGATACAGAATATAACGTGTATTGCAAAAGTTGATATCTGGTTAGAGCTATACTGTTCTATATCCATGAAAATTTTTGTCCAGTTTTTATTGGCATGAAATTAATTATAATTCTTTCAAAATAAATATTATTTTCTATATTATAATGTTTTTTAACATTTAAATTCATAAAACATACTTTACATCCTTTTAAATTCAAAAAAATCCTTTTCAAAATCACACCATGTGGAAATTTGTCCAGGCAAATTAAAGAAAGAGAACTTTTAGTTGATTTCATGTCACGTGATTAAAATTCTTTATGCTGATTGGTTTAAGGACATAGAACATTATGGAAATAAATTTAATACATATAATGGATATAAACTATACTTATATAGCATGTATTTCTGTATGGACATGGACATACACATTTACAATATCATTAGGAGATAGAACTTTTCGAGCTGATTTCAACGGTACCCATAACTCATTTTTTTCAAAAAGTGGAGATAGAACATTATAGAACTGAGGTGACGTCAAACTGTGTCGAATTGGAATTTACAGGTGTCTTCCCATATTTCCCCTTACCAATTGAGGTAATAGATCGGAACAAAATGGGGAAGGCATGATAAGGGAAGGGACGATGTGAGAGGGATTCTTTTTTCCACGGTAGATTCAAGTAAAGTCTAATCATCCTTCCAATATATGCTGACATTACCAATTAATGCGCGACGTTCATTGCATCTCACTTGTTTTCACGAGATGAACATTCGGATTTTTCAACTCGGTTTCCCCTTGTCAGTGATGCATTTGTAGAGACGGACTGTTCTGAATGTTTTAGAATGAACAAATGTTTCCGAATGTTTGTTATGTTGTTTTTTGATCGGTGTTACCGAATGAGTGTAGAAAAAATGTACGATAAATAGAATATGGCGGAATAAACAAACTTAGATTAGTGCTTATTTCTTATAACTAGTTTCGTTTTTAGTCTGTGTAGTAAGAAACTTTTTTGGTAGCAGAGCGTGGTTTTCCATTAGTATAGACATTTAGACGCTTCCAGTTAGTACCGAATTAGAAATTAGAAGAAATTAGTGATGGGCTTAGAAAAATGAGTGCACGTGGAGACGATTCGTCAGGCGTGGTCGACCCACCATCAGAAGAAAACGACAAGTTGAACTTTTTCATTAAACGGAAACGTAGATTGAAAACGCAGATTACAAGAGGTAAAATTTCGATATTAGCTCTAACTTTAAAAAGGCTTAGAGGCCAATCCTGAAGAAGTGAAAGGTGCGTTAGAATTTATTTTGAAATGTCACGAAGAACTTTCTGAGGTGTTGTTGCAACTGTGTGATAAAGACGAGGGAAAATATGAAGATGAATTAGAGCAATGTGGCGAAGATTATATCAAAGATGTAGTTCTAAAAGCAACAGAATTGTTATCGAAAATTGTATTCCAAACTGAAGATCATGAAGATGGTACGAAACGACCCACTTACTTCCCCCAACCAGAACATACTCAGACCACAAACAAATAGATAGAGATATGTTCCAGCAATTAAAAAGAGTTGGAATTCCAAGATTCAGGGGCCACAAAAATGATTATCCAATATTTAAAGAGACTTTTGCTCAAGTTGTGGATCGGTTAAGTTGTAGTGACAGCTACAAGATGCTACAGCTCAGGCAGTATTTAGAAGGGGATGCCTTACAAGCTATAGAAGGATTTCCTGCCAGTTCAATAGGCTATAAAGCTGCATGCAAAAGATTGGATGAAAAATATGGTGGAAAGCGCCGAGATTTTTTGAGACATTTGCATTCCATTCAACACATGAAACAGGTCAACTTCAATAATGTGAAGAACATAGAAGAATTTTCAGACAAATTAGAATTATCTATAATTTCATTGAAAGAAGCTGGTAGAGTTGAAGAGTTCCAGCAGAACTCCATGTTTTACAGCATAGCCAGGGGAAAACTGTCAACAGGAAATATTACACATTATAAAAGATGGATAGCTGTAGAGGAAAAAGAAGAGAATTTAGAGAATCTACATGAATGGTTAGCAACTGAAGTTAGATTAAGAATTGAAGCCCAAGAAGAAGCAGACGGCATATTATCTCAGACAGAGAAACCCAGTCGATCTCGAACATTTACAACTGCTCGAAATTCATCTGAGAAATTGAAGTGTTACTTATGTAATGGTCCACATCGCCTTACTGATTGCTCAGACTTTAATCGCTTACCAGTCTCAGAAAGATGGCGAGTTGCTAGAGACACAAATATTTGTTTTAGATGTTTATCAGGCATGCACAAAGGCCTTAATTGCTCTCCTTCCCATAGATGTGAAGTTAATAATTGTAATCGTACTCATCATAGTCTCTTGCATTTTGAGACTTCCACACCCCTTAGTTCAGGTCCAGTAAAATTAAATGCTTATAATCCCACACCCCCTATTTCAGGTCAAGTAGATGCTTATACTCACCATTCTGCTTCTGTAAATAATATTAGCTATTCATTTAGAACTGTCCCAGTAGTTTTAGAAAGTGATTATGGCTATTTCAATGTTACAGCATTGCTTGATGAATGCTCAACTGACTCATATGTTATTGATAATGCTCAGAATATTCTTAGACTTTCAGGTACACAGACTAAGTTAAATGTGTCAGTTTTAGGTGGTCAGACGAAATATTTAGATTTAGAAGCTTTCACTGTTAGAGATGTAACAGGTAACATGCCAGCTATAGATTGGACTGAGGCAGGTAAAAATTGGCCCCATTTAAAAGGTATAAATTTTCCTAAGATTGTAGATACTAGAATAGGCATTTTGATTGGTTTGAACTGTACAGAGGTACATAGAAGTATTACTGAAATTGCAGGTAGTAGCAAAGAGCCAGTGGCAAGGCTTACACGTGTGTAGGTCCTTTGAGTGATTCTCAATCACCAAGTTCGACAAATCATTTTGCTCACACCTTTTTCTGTAGGGGTGGTGAAACTGACTTATTGCTTAGGCAGATGTGGGAGTTGGAAAATGAGGGCATAAGATCCAACCCTTTGTCTGAATCAGATAGCAAACTATATGCAAAGACCAGATCTTCTCTTGAATTTGAAGGTAGATACAGTGTTGAAATTCCTTGGAAGGAAGATGAGCCAAAGTTAATTAATAATTTTGAAATAGCTAAATGTAGATTAGAGAATTTAGAACGTTCCTTAAAGAATAGACCTGAAGTTGCTTTAGAATATTGTAGAATTATTTTAGATCATATAAAAAAAGGTTATGTCAAAGAAGTTGTGCCATGTAAACTAGATACTGATAGAACTTGGTATTTACCTCATTTTCCTGTCGTAAGATTAGATAAGGATACAACTAAAGTTAGAATAGTTATGGATGCTGCTTCTAAGTTTAATAATAAGTCATTGAATGATGGTATTAATGCAGGTCCAAAGTTACATAGAGAATTATTAGATGTTCTATTAAGGTTTAGAAGAAGACCAATAGCAGTTGCTGCAGATATTACTGAAATGTTTATGCAAATATGTATGAAATCAGAAGATAGGCAGTTCCATAGATTTCTATGGAGGGAATTAGGCCAATCAGTTGAATTTCGAGTTTTTGAGTATCAGAGGTTAGTTTTCGGTAATACATCATCCCCATTCTTGTCTAATTTAGTCCTAAGGGAACATGCCTTGACTTTCAAAGATAGTTATAGATTAGGTTCAGAGTCTATTTTAAATTCAATGTATGTTGATTATTTATTAGATGCAAATTCAGTTTCAGAAGCAGTAGAACTTCGACATGAGATTTCAGATTTACTAAGTAAAGGTGGATTTAATATAAGAAAATGGCTTTCAAATAGTCCCAAAGTTTTAGAGGATGTCCCAGTCAGTGATCGAGCTTCAAATTTGTCATTAAGAGATGTTGATTCATTTTCAGTTAAAACTTTAGGTATTCTGTGGAAAGCTGGTTCAGATTGTTTTTCATTTGATGTTAGAAAAATAGATAGTTCTATAGAATTGACAAAAAGGTTTGTTGTGAGTAGAACAGCAACTTTATTTGACCCTCTCAATCTTTTAGCTCCTTATACCATTAGGGCTAAGATAGGTATTCAACAAACATGGGTTAGAGGAATAGATTGGGATCAGTTATTGCCAGATGATTTATGTGTCTTGTGGAATAATTGGTTTAGTGAGTTATCTCTCCTTGGACAGATTCAAATTGACAGGTGTTTAGTTTCCAAGTCACATAATGTAGTTCAGAAATCAATTCATACTTTTGTTGATTCTTCAGAAGCAGCTTATGCTGCAGCTAGTTATTTACGTTGTGTTTATCAAGATAATTCTGTAACAGTTAATTTAATATCTGCCAAAACTAGAGTTACGCCCCTTAAAGTAATTTCAATCCCAAAGTTAGAACTTTGTGCAGCCGTATTAGGCCTTAGGTTAACTCAAACTCTTAGTAAAGTATTAGAAATAGACGCTGGTCAAGTTACTTATTGGAGTGACAGCCAGAATGTTTTATTTTGGATTAGAGGAGAATCTAGAACTTATAAGCCTTTTGTGTCAAACCGAGTTGGGGAGATACATCAGTATTCCGATCCCCAGAGTTGGCGTCATGTTCCAACTAAACAGAACAGCGCAGACTTAGCCACACGTGGACGTTTTGTAGTGGACTTAGCTGACAATGCTTTATGGTGGCATGGACCATGTTTTCTTAATAAAGATCCTTGTGAATGGCCTTGTAACGAGCCAACCCAGCCTTCAGAAGATGTGTTTCAAGAAATTCGCGAGAAGAAAAGTCTTGCATTTGTAACAGTTAATTTTGACTTAGGACGTTTAGAACCGTCAAGATATTCAAAATGGATTAATCTTAAACGTGTAACAGCGTGGATTCTTCGTTTCATTGGTAACATTCGTAAACCCAAAGATGATCGTAACCTTAACAGGCTGTGTACAAGAACTAAAGGAATCTAAGATTATTGGATTAAATATGCTCAGTTGGATGCCTTTTTTGAAGAAATAACTTGTATTAGGAAGGGCAATCCTGTAAAAACATCGAAACTTTCTACCTTTCAGCCTTTTTTAGATAATGGAGTACTTCGAGTTAGTGGTCGCCTTCAAAGAGCCGAACTTGTGTCTTATGATGCAAAACATCCTATTATTTTGCCAAAGAACAGTGAAATATCACGTCTCATAGTTACACATTATCACGAACTCAGTAATCACATAGTGGAACTTCGAATACTTTAGCAGATCTTTAGAGCTAAATCTGGATTTTTCGTGCTAGAATTTTAGTTCAAGTTTGATTTATGTCGTCGCAGGAACAGAAAACCAGCAGGTCAGATAATGGCGCCGCTTCCGAAATTCGTTTGGGAAATCCCTTAAGTGCCTTTGCAAGGGTAGGATTGGACTATGCTGGACCCTATTTGACAAAACAAGGTCTTGGAAAAGTAGAAAAAAGTTATGTTTATCACATGCTTAGCTTCAAGAGCAGTTCATTTGGAACTTTCGTGGAATTTAGATACAGATAGTTTCCTTTTGCCTTGATCATTTTGTAAGCAAGAGGCAAACCTATTCAAATTGTATCCGATAATGGAACAAATTTCAAAGGTGCGGAACGTGAACTTAGAGAACTGTTCTTGTTTAGATGCTGACAAAATAGGTACTACTTTAGCCCATAGTGGTATTGGTGGACTTTCAACCCCCCCTTGGCACCCCATTTTGGAGGAGTATTTGAATCGATGATTAAATCAGCTAAAAAAGGACTATTAGCTATTCTTGGACAAGCTGATATCACAGATGAAGAACTATTAAGTGCTATAGTTCATGTTGAAGGACTTATGAATTCTAGACCTTTATGTTATGTTTTGTGACGATTTAGATGAACCTGTTTTAACACCGAATCACTTTTTAATTTGGACAATGTAGCGGCGAATTAGCCCCAGATTGTATCAATGACTTACAATTTAACCCTCGCAAGAGATGGCGTCGTGTTCAAGATTTAATTAAACATTTTTGGACAAGATGGCTTAGAGAATTTTTACCTACATTGAACTCTCGCAAAAAGTGGACTTCTGCTAGTAAAGACATAAACATAGACGATGTTGTATTGGTTATAGACCCCCAGATCTCTCGTGGTAAATGGCCAATAGGACGAGTTATTAAGACATTCCCGGGATCGGATGGGCACATTCGCGTTGTCCAATTAAAAGTTGGTAATAATGTACTCGCCCAGTTCATAAACTTTGTCCTTTAGATGCTTAGATAATTGTAATAGCATATAATTAGAATACTTTCGAAGCTAGAGGCTTATTATATCTGTATTTTGTAATAGAGAATTTTAGATTCTATGTTTCGATTTCACTCTTTTGTATTATAAATTAGCTTCAATTATTTGGAATTGATGTTCCCCTTGGTCTCATCAAGGAGGGGAGTGTGTTCTGAATGTTTTAGAATGAACGAATGTTTCCGAATGTTTGTTATGTTGTTTTTTGATCGGTGTTACCGAATGAGTGTAGAAAAAATGTACGATGAATAGAATATGGCGGAATAAACAAACTTAGATTAGATTAGTGCTTATTTCTTATAACTAGTTTCGCTTTTAGTCTGTGTATAATTATTGCATTCTCTATAACACTTTTTGTGTACAAAGCATTTAGTACATATGTAGATGAAGATTCAACATCAAGCGAAGTTCTCGGACTTATAATGGGGTGGGTTTCAAAAGCCTACCGCCAACCGCTGCCAACCGGCCTACCGATAGCAAAAAAAAGGCGCCAAAATTGGTATTGTTAAATGTAAGGATCGTAGATTTTCATACAATAAAACGAAACTATTTAATTTGACGGAATTTTTGTTGACGTCAAAATTATGGAATCAAAATTATCTTAAGAATGAAACGAAAAAAATAAATTTTTATTTTCGTGTTCAGCGATTTCTTTCTTTTACCAAGTGCTGAAAGTGTGTTCCAGTCTTGGTGAAGCGTTTTATCAACTAAATATACTGCTGATTTGGTTGGATTAACAGGAGGAGCATTCGCAGAATTATTATAGTCTACGTCAAGGATTAACTTTGAAAAAATTCTAAAAGATGGAAGAAGGACAGGAAAGTCGTTTGTTTCAGAGTTACTTCCCTTAATTTATTTATTTAACGTTGTCGGCATGACGACGTTAAATAAATAAATTAAGGGAAGTAACTCTGAAACAAACGACCTTCCTGTCGTGATCATTTAAAAAAGATTTAAGGGTACTTTTACTGTTAATTGTGTGTCCCATTTGAATACAAATTAGATTATTGCTTTTTTGGCATGGATTGTATCAGTTAATGTGAAGAAAAACATCGCTGAACACGAAAAGAAAATATTTATTTTTTTCGTTTAATTTTGATTCCATAATTTTGACGTCAACAAAATTTCCGTCAAATTGAATAGTTTCGTTTTATTGTATGAAAATCTACGATCCTTAAATTTAACAATATCTATTTTGGCGCATTTTTTTCCTTCCGGTAGGCCGGTTGGCAGCGGTTGGCGGTAGGCTTTTGAAACCCACCCCTTATAATGGCGGACTTGGCTCCTTAAAGGCCAGTGATCACATGATCAATAGACACTCTGGCTTCTATATATAACTGTATGATGATAACCGATCTCACAAGCAATATCTTCTCCAAGGGAGGTAATTCAACAATACAGGGAGATAAACTCAATGTCTAATCACAGGGAGAAAAAATTTACATACTTCATGCAATTAATAATGGTAAGTTTCCAATCTGGATGGTTCATGAAAACAAAATCAATGCGAATGAACACTCGTCAAAAAATAAAATTGAAATGGCTGCTGCGTAGTTCGTGCGTTTCAAATCATGGCCTACCGTAATATATCAAATAAATAACATTATAACCTTCTTAAACGGATGTCGAGTCCAGCTGCCATTCCGAGTCGAAAATTGGCATCAAGTGTTTAAAAAGACGCATAACTTTCTTGAGAGAGGACAACCGCTACATTAAGTATACCAATCGCTGGAATTTCCAAAGGCGGATAGAAAAATTAACAATGTGTATAAATCCGGCGCTAAATCTGACCCTATAATTATAGACCAATTTATGTATTATCTAGGGTTTCTAAACCGCTTGAAAGACATTATTCAAAACATATAAATAATTTCTTAAATAATAATAAGTTATTGTATTCGCATCAATCTGGTTTTATACAAATAGTTCTTGTCAAACAGCTCTGACTAACATAATAATTGAAAACGTTTATGATGCAGTAAATGATAATCTTATGGTTGGTTTTATTTTCCTTGATTTTACAAAAGCATTTGATATGATACCCATGAGATAGTTATTGAAAAACTAAAACTATACAATTTTTCGAATGCATTAATAACCTTCATAAATTGTTACTTATCGAAGCGTTGTTACGTCAATGGAACTCTTTCGTCTTCTCGCAGTATAAAGTATGGAGTACCACAAGGATCAATTTTAGGTCCCTTGTTGTTTAATCTTTATATTAATGATTTACCATTGCATATTAACTCTGACAGTGATCTTTTTACGGATGATACTACGATTTATACTTCTGGTAAATCGGTTACTGACAAACTATTAAAATTGCAGGAAGATACTGATGCAGTCTTAAACTGGTGTTCTTTTAACATCGTGATTTTAAATGAAAATAAAACCAAATGTATGTTAATTACAACTGCTCAAAAAATAAGATATTCAGCAGATTTATCAATTGAACTTAATAATCAATTAATTGAACAAGTTGAAAACTTTAAATTAATAGGTGTATCAAAATCTCTCATGGACTCCACACGTAAAGTTCGTTTCTAAAATTTTAAATACTAAGTTATTTCAACTGCGACAGTTAAGAAAGATCATGCCTGAAAACTATAGATCTATTTTTTATAAATGTCACTTTCAGTTATATTTGGATTATTGTTCAACTATTTGGGATTCGCACGACATTGCATCGGCCGATATATTACATAGGCAACAAAAAATTGCTTTTAAATTAATTCTTGGTCTTAAGTATAATACTTAATATTTTTGACATTAAAACCAGGCATAATTTTTAATT
>CM060202.1:32083886-32119824 GCA_030562195.1 Nipponacmea schrenckii | reverse complement strand
ATGAGAGATTTTATTACACCTAGTAATTTAAAGTTTTCAACTTGTTCAATAAATTGATTATTAAGTTCAATTGATAAATCTGCTGAATATCTTATTTTTTGAGCAGTTGTAATTAACATACATTTGGTTTTATTTTCATTTAAAATCACGATGTTAAAAGAACACCAGTTTAAGACTGCATCAGTATCTTCTTGCAATTTATTTTAATCGTATGTCAGTAACCGATTTACCAGAAGTATAAATCGTAGTATCATCCGCAAAAAGATCACAGTTAGAGTTAATATGCAATGGTAAATCATTAATATAAAGATTAAACAAAAGTGACCTACAATTGATCCTTGTTTTAACTCCATACTTTATACTGCGAGAAGATGAAAGAGTTCCATTGACGTAACAACGCTTCGATAAGTAACAATTTATGAAGGTTATTAATGCATTCGAAAAATTGTATAGTTTTAGTTTTTCAATAACTATCTCATGGGTATCATATCAAATGCTTTTGTAAAATCAAGGAAAATAAAACCAACCATAAGACTAGAACTGTATAAATATAAATAGATATAAATAAATAGTTTATTTCAATAATATAGGTCTCCGACCAACGTTACGGTTATATAAATAAGATTATCATTTACTGCATCATAAACGTTTTCAATTATTGTGTTAGTCAGAGCTGTTTGATAAGAACTATTTGTATAAAACCAGATTGATGCGAATACAATAAGTTATTATTATTTAAGAAATTATTTATATGTTTTGAATAATGTCTTTCAAGCGGTTTAGAAACCCTAGATAACACATAAATTGGTCTGTAATTATAGGGTCAGCTTTAGCGCCGGATTTATACACATTGTTAATTTTTCTATCCGCCTTTGGAAATTCCAGCGATTGGTATACTTAATGTAGCGGTTGTCCTCTCTCAAGAAACTTATGCGTCTTTTTAAACAATTCATGCCAATTTTAGACTCGGACTGGCAGCTGGACTCAACATCCGTTTAAGAAGGTTATAATGTTATTTATTTGATATATTACGGTAGGCCATGATTTGAAACGCAAGAACTACGCAGCAGCCATTTCAAGGTTATTTTTTGACGAGTGTTCATTCGCATTGATTTTGTTTTCATGAACCATCCAGATTGGAAACTTACCATTATTAGTTGCATGAAGTATGTAGAGTTTTCTCGCTATGATTGGACTTTGAATTTATCTCCCAGTATTGTTGAATTACCTCCCTTGGAGAAGATATTGCTTGTGAGATCGGTTATCATCATACAGTTATATATAGAAGCCAGAGTGTCTATTGATCATGTGATCACTGGTCTTTAAGGAGCCTTGTCCGCCATTATATGTCCGGGAACTTCGCTTGATGTTGAATCTTCATCTACATATGTACTAAATGCTTTGTACACAAAAAGTGTTATAGAGAATGCAATAATTATATTTTTTCATGTCAGTGTTTCTGACTACACAGACTAAAAGCGAAACTAGTTATAAGAAATAAGCACTAATCTAATCTAAGTTTGTTTATTCCGCCATATTCTATTCATCGTACATTTTTTCTACACTCATTCGGTAACACCGATCAAAAAACAACATAAAAAACATTCGGAAACATTCGTTCATTCTAAAACATTCAGAACACACTCCCCTCCTTGATGAGACCAAGGGGAACATCAATTCCAAATAATTGAAGCTAATTTATAATACAAAAGAGTGAAATCGAAACATAGAATCTAAAATTCTCTATTACAAAATACAGATATAATAAGCCTCTAGCTTCGAAAGTATTCTAATTATATGCTATTACAATTATCTAAGCATCTAAAGGACAAAGTCTATGAACTGGGCGTGTCAGTACATTATTACCAACTTTTAATTGGACAACGCGAATGTGCCCATCCGATCCCGGGAATGTCTTAATAACTCGTCCTATTGGCCATTACCACGAGAGATCTGGGGGTCTATAACCAATACAACATCGTCTATGTTTATGTCTTTACTAGCAGAAGTCCACTTTTTGCGAGAGTTCAATGTAGGTAAAAATTCTCTAAGCCATCTTGTCCAAAAATGTTTAATTAAATCTTGAACACGACGCCATCTCTTGCGAGGGTTAAATTGTAAGTCATTGATACAATCTGGGGCTAATTCGCCGCTACATTGTCCAAATAAAAAGTGATTCGGTGTTAAAACAGGTTCATCTAAATCGTCACTAACATAACATAAAGGTCTAGAATTCATAAGTCCTTCAACATGAACTATAGCACTTAATAGTTCTTCATCTGTGATATCAGCTTGTCCAAGAATAGCTAATAGTCCTTTTTTAGCTGATTTAATCATCGATTCAAATACTCCTCCAAAATGAGGTGCCAAAGAGGGGTTGAAAGTCCACTCAATACCACTATTGGCTAAAGTAGTACCTATTTTGTCAGCATCTAAACAAGAAACAAGTTCTCTAAGTTCACGTTCCGCACCTTTGAAATTTGTTCCATTATCGGATACAATTTGAATAGGTTTGCCTCTTCTGCTTACAAAACGATCAAAGGCACAAAGGAAACTATCTGTACTAAATTCCACGAAAATTCCAAATGAACTGCTCTTGAAGCTAAGCATGTGGATAAACATAACCAGCGTTTTGTCTGTACTTTTCCAAGACCTTGTTTTGTCAAATAGGGTCCAGCATAGTCCAATCCTACCCTTGCAAAGGCACTTAAGGGATTTCCCAAACGGAATTTCGGAAGCGGCGCCATTATCTGACCTGCTGGTTTTCTGTTCCTGCGACGACATTCATAACAATCAAAACGGATACGCTTGATCAAATCTCTAGCACGAAAAATCCAGTATTTAGCTCTAAGATCTGCTAAAGTATTCGAAGTTCCACTATTGTGATTACTGAGTTCGTGATAATGTGTAACTATGAGACGTGATATTTCACTGTTCTTTGGCAAAATAATAGGATGTTTTGCATCATAAGACACAAGTTCGGCTCTTTGAAGGCGACCACTAACTCGAAGTACTCCATTATCTAAAACAGGCTGAAAGGTAGAAAGTTTCGATGATTTAACAGGATTGCCCTTCCTAATACAAGTTATTTCTTCAAAAAAGGCATCCAACTGAGCATATTTAATCCAATAATCTTCAGATTCCTTTAGTTCTTGTACACTAAGAACCTTGCTAAGGTTACGATCATCTTTGGGTTTACGAATGTTATCAATGAAACGAAGAATCCACGCTGTTACACGTTTAAGATTAAACCATTTTGAATATCTTGACGGTTCTAAACGTCCTAAGTCAAAATTAACTGTTACAAATGCAAGACTTTTCTTCTCGCGAATTTCTTGAAACACATCTTCTGAAGGCTGGGTTGGCTCGTTACAAGGCCATTCACAAGGATCTTTATTAAGAAAACATGGTCCATGCCACCATAAAGCATTGTCAGGTAAGTCCACTACAGAACGTCCACGTGTTGCTAAGTCTGTGCTGTTCTGTTTAGTTGGAACATGACGCCAACTCTGGGGATCGGAATACTGATGTATCTCCCCAACACGGTTTGACACAAAAGGCTTATAAGTTCTAGATTCTCCTCTAATCCAAAATAAAACATTCTGGCTGTCACTCCAATAAGTAACTTGACCAGCGTCTATTTCCAATACTTTACTAAGAGTTTGAGTTAACCTAAGGCCTAATACGGCTGCACAAAGTTCTAACTTTGGGATTGAAATTACTTTAAGGGGCGTAACTCTAGTTTTGGCAGATATTAAATTAACTGTTACAGAATTATCTTGATAAACACAACGTAAATAACTAGCTGCAGCATAAGCTGCTTCTGAAGAATCAACTAAATTATGAATTGATTTCTGGACTACTTATGTGACTTATGTTATGGAAACTAAACACCTGTCAATTTGAATCTGTCCAAGGAGAGATAACTCACTGAACCAATTATTCCACAAGACACATAAATCATCTGGCAATAACTGATCCCAATTTATTCCTCTAACCTATGTTTGTTGAATACCTATCTTAGCCCTAATGGTATAAGGAGCTAAAAGATTGAGAGGGTCAAATAAAGTTGCTGTTCTACTAACAACAAACCTTTTAGTCAATTCTATAGAACTATCTATTTTCCTAACATCAAATGAAAAACAATCTGAACCAGCTTTCCACAGAATACCTAAAGTTTTAACTGAAAATGAATCAACATCTCTTAAAGACAAATTTGAAGCTCGATCACTGACTGGGACATCCTCTAAAACTTTGGGACTATTTGAAAGCCATTTTCTTATATTAAATCCACCTTTACTTAGTAAATCTGAAATCTCATGTCGAAGTTCTACTGCTTCTGAAACTGAATGTGCACTATCTAATAAATCATCAACATACATTGAATTTAAAATAGACTCTGAACCTAATCTATAACTATCTTTGAAAGTCAAGGCATGTTCCCTTAGGACTAAATTAGACAAGAATGGGGATGATGTATTACCGAAAACTAACCTCTGATACTCAAAAACTCGAAATTCAACTGATTGGTCTAATTCCCTCCATAGAAATCTATGGAACTGCCTATCTTCTGATTTCATACATATTTGCATAAACATTTCAGTAATATCTGCAGCAACTGCTATTGGTCTTCTTCTAAACCTTAATAGAACATCTAATAATTCTCTATGTAACTTTGGACCTGCATTAATACAATCATTCAATGACTTATTATTAAACTTAGAAGCGGCATCCATAACTATTCTTTAGTTGTATCCTTATCTAATCTTACGACAGGAAAATGAGGTAAATACCAAGTTCTATCAGTATCTAGTTTACATGGCACAACTTCTTTGACATAACCTTTTTTTATATGATCTAAAATAATTCTACAATATTCTAAAGCAACTTCAGGTCTATTCTTTAAGGAACGTTCTAAATTCTCTAATCTACATTTAGCTATTTCAAAATTATTAATTAACTTTGGCTCATCTTCCTTCCAAGGAATTTCAACACTGTATCTACCTTCAAATTCAAGAGAAGATCTGGTCTTTGCATATAGTTTGCTATCTGATTCAGACAAAGGGTTGGATCTTATGCCCTCATTTTCCAACTCCCACATCTGCCTAAGCAATAAGTCAGTTTCACCACCACTACAGAAAAAGGTGTGAGCAAAATGATTTGTCGAACTTGGTGATTGAGAATCACTCAAAGGACCTACACACGTCCAACCTAAGGGTGTAAGCCTTGCCACTGGCTCTTTGCTACTACCTGCAATTTCAGTAATACTTCTATGTACCTCTGTACAGTTCAAACCAATCAAAATGCCTATTCTAGTATCTACAATCTTAGGAAAATTTATACCTTTTAAATGGGGCCAATTTTTACCTGCCTCAGTCCAATCTATAGCTGGCATGTTACCTGTTACATCTCTAACAGTGAAAGCTTCTAAATTACAACCAAATGAACCATCAACACTTCTTAATGTAAACTTAAGCTTAGTTGTATCTAAATATTTCGTCTGACCACCCAAAACTGACACATTTAACTTAGTCTGTGTACCCGAAAGTCTAAGAATATTCTGAGCATTATCAATAACATATGAGTCAGTTGAGCATTCATCAAGCAATGCTGTAACATTGAAATAGCCATAATCACTTTCTAAAACTACTGGGACAGTTCTAAATGAATAGCTAATATTATTTACAGAAGCAGAATGGTGAGTATAAGCATCTACTTGACCTAAACGAGGGGGTGTGGGATTATAAGCATTTGATTTTAATGGACCTGAACTAAGGGGTATGGAAGTCTCAAAATGCAAGAGACTATGATGAGTACGATTACAATTATTAACTTCACATCTATGGGAAGGAGAGCAATTAAGGCCTTTGTGCATGCCTGATAAACATCTAAAACAAATATTTGTGTCTCTAGCAACTCGCCATCTTTCTGAGACTGGTAAGCGATTAAAGTCTGAGCAATCAGTAAGGCGATGTGGACCATTACATAAGTAACACTTCAATTTCTCAGATGAATTTCGAGCAGTTGTAAATGTTCGAGATCGACTGGGTTTCTCTGTCTGAGATAATATGCCGTCTGCTTCTTCTTGAGCTTCAATTCTTAATCTAACTTCAGTTGCTAACCATTCATGTAGATTCTCTAAATTCTCTTCTTTTTTCTCTACAGCTATCCATCTTTTATAATGTGTAATATTTCCTGTTGACAGTTTTCCCCTGGCTATGCTGTAAAACATGGAGTTCTGCTGGAACTCTTCAACTCTACCAGCTTCTTTCAATGAAATTATAGATAATTCTAATTTGTCTGAAAATTCTTCTATGTTCTTCACATTATTGAAGTTGACCTGTTTCATGTGTTGAATGGAATGCAAATGTCTCAAAATATCTCGGCGCTTTCCACCATATTTTTCATCCAATCTTTTGCATGCAGCTTTATAGCCTATTGAACTGGCAGGAAATCCTTCTATAGCTTGTAAGGCATCCCCTTCTAAATACTGCCTGAGCTGTAGCATCTTGTAGCTGTCACTACAACTTAACCGATCCACAACTTAAGCAAAAGTCTCTTTAAATATTGGATAATCATTTTTGTGGCCACTGAATCTTGGAATTCCAACTCTTTTTAATTGCTGGAACATATCTCTATCTATTTGAAATGCTTCAGGAATAGAATTGTTTGTGGTCTGAGTATGTTCTGGTTGGGGGAAGTAAGTGGGTCGTTTCGTACCATCTTCATGATCTTCAGTTTGGAATACAATTTTCGATAACAATTCTGTTGCTTTTAGAACTACATCTTTGATATAATCTTCGCCACATTGCTCTAATTCATCTTCATATTTTTCATCGTCTATATCACACAGTTGCAACAACACCTCAGAAAGTTCTTCGTGACATTTCAAAATAAATTCTAACGCACCTTTCACTTCTTCAGGATTGGCCTCTAAGCCTTTTTGGAAATTTACCTCTTGTAATCTGCGTTTTCAATCTACGTTTGCGTTTAATGAAAAAGTTCAACTTGTCTTTTTCTTCTGATGGTGGGTCGACCACGCCTGACGAATCGTCTCCACGTGCACTCATTTTTCTAAGCCCATCACTAATTTCTTCTAATTTCTAATTCGGTACTAACTGGAAGCGTCTAAATGTCTATACTCATGGAAAACCACGCTCTGCTACCAAAAATGTTTCTGACTACACAGACTAAAAGCGAAACTAGTTATAAGAAATAAGCACTAATCTAATCTAAGTTGGGAGCCGCGGTGGCTCAGTGGGTTAGACGCTTGCTCGCTAACCTGAGGGTCCAGGGTTCAATCCCGGCAAAGGTCGAGATGAACTTTCGGATTTTTCAGCCCGGTTTCCCCTTGTCAGTGATTGCAGGTCGGAGGGACTGACATGGAAAAAGCGTCTAGTCGTTCGGATGGGACAATAAACCGAGGCCCCGTGTGCTACAGGCTGTGCACGTTAAAGATCCCTCGACAGTTGGAAATCGCAAAAAGAGTAGGCTAATGCCGCTGTCCTGGCAAAATTTCCCTCATTGCACACTGCATGGCGTTGCCCGTCTTCATTAGCCCATAAGGTGCAGAAGAGTAGGACGTAAAACTCCATTCATTTCATTTCATTTCTAATCTAAGTTTGTTTATTCCGCCATATTCTATTCATCGTACATTTTTTCTACACTCATTCGGTAACACCGATCAAAAAACAACATAACAAACATTCGGAAACATTCGTTCATTCTAAAACATTCAGAACAGTCCGTCTCTACAAATGCATCACTGACAAGGGGAAACCGAGTTGAAAAATCCGAATGTTCATCTCGTGAAAACAAGTGAGATGCAATGAACGTCGCGCATTAATTGGTAATGTCAGCATATATTGGAAGGATGATTAGACTTTACTTGAATCTACCGTGGAAAAAAAGAATCCCGCCACATCGTCCTTTCCCTTATCATGCCTTCCTGATTTTGTTCCGATCTATTACCTCAATTGGTAAGGGGAAATATGGGAAGACACCTGTAAATTCCAATTCGACACAGTTTGCAGTAACAGAAGGGAATAGTGTTTGTATCATATTCAAATACAGGTATAGGTAATATCTAACCATCGTGAATCATACTTCTTCTACAGTGGTGTTTTTAAGAATCATAAGGTGAGGAGGAACAACATAATTAAGATAATTAACAAGATGGCCGACTGTTAGATTTTCTGTTTATTGTGCTGAATGTTTACTGGATTTACATGAATATGTGTATGAAAAATAACGACCTTTCCTGCACTCCAGTGTTATATGTGTAGTTGGATTCGGAACTGTATCTAAAAATGATGGATCATAGAGGTTGTAACTATCTTAGTAAGCTTTTTGACAATGTTTACAATGTCTATTTTTAGTTATGAGCAGAAATCTAGTCCCGTTGTCGAACATCTTTATAAGCCATAATAATGAGTGTAATCCCTCTCCTTAAATCTCCTATCCGAAGGGGTCCATTACTAATTACAAAATTAATATGACTAAATAACAGTCTAACCGAAATAAAACGAATGAATTTTAGGATAAACTCCTTAAAGACGATAACTCCCTGAAAATGTTTATGGCTGACTTACTAAAACACGATAAGGCCAAAAATGAGATTATTACTCATCTTCAACCTAATCTTCAGGTAATTAACACTCTTCTCGATAAGAAGAAGGACCGTATTGATGATCTTGAACAGTATTCGAGAAGGACATGCTTAAAATTCTGCGGAGTTCCCGAAGACAAAACTGAAAATACAGAGAGTACAATACTGAGTATAATTAGCATTGAAATCCTTTATGACCTTAACATTCAGCTATCTATTTTTGATATAGGACGTAGTCACCGTGTCGGTAAACCAAGGCCAAATCAGCCGCGTGATATCATCGTCAGATTTATTAGATATAGAAGTCATGCCTTGGTTTTCAAGAATAAAAGTTATCTGAAAAACTATAATAACCATAGAAAGTTTAACATCTTCGTAAACGAAGCCTTGACTAAACAACGTTCAGTTATATTTGGCGAAATTAGTAGCCTATTCAAAGTAAGGGCAATTGATGGTTGCTGGACCAACGATGGACGAATGGGAGCTAAAACGCATCAACAAAAGCTAGTAAGTATCCAGTCAGAAGGTGACTTATTACAATTCTTCAAATCAATAGGTGATAATATCAGGTATATACATCGATCAGACTGTCGATAGGAATCGAACACCGAGATTCCGTCTCATAATTCTGACCTAATACCAGCTTCAGAAAGAAGAATCAACGATTGGTTTCGATCTCAAAAAACTGATATCAATGCTGCCACCCCACCCCTCCCTTGCGTCGTCCACACCTATTCCAGGATAACCGACTTCTTTACCACCGAACAGCAAACTGCCATCTCTCAAGCTCACACAGCGATATCACATGATATAAATACAGAATCGCGACAACGTCTCTTCAGAAAAGGAATTCCCCAGGGTGACGACCAAAATTCTTTGTGTGGAATATTCAGGGGCTGAGATCAGTCATTAATAAGACTACATTCGAAAAATACATATCATGTTACGACATTGTACTCCTATCTATATCTTGGTTAAAAGTTAATGATCAAATAAATCTACCTGCCTTCAGTCAATGTACATTAATAAATCGGGGGAAGCAATTGGTAAACGCGGCTTTTATGGTGGCCTTGCAATATTGGTTTTAACCACACTTAGATTGTTTTGTCTCATGTGTCCTCACGGGGTTTGACGGTGATAAAGATTCAACGATCAACACACGGCAAAAATTCAAAAGATCTATTCATTATATTTCTTTACATTCAACCTGAATCTAATTCTTTCCATAATCTTACTGATTTCGACATATTTGTCGAAGTTGAGCAGATCTGCCTTTCATTTCAATCACTAGGTAACATAATTGTTTGTGGCGATTTTAATGGTCGCACAAGAACGGACTCAAATTATCAAAGACAACTTAGAATTTATTTTCCCATGATCCCGATGATTCAGCTGATACTGTGACCTAATTATCCAGATACTCTAAGGATACTGTTCTTAATACTTTTGAAAAAAAAACTGCTTGGTCTATGTAAATCTATCAAGTGTCTTATCGTTAACGGTATATTTGGGTTAGATAGTGGCAAAGGTAGATTTACTTTTTATTCCACAAGAGGATCGAGCACAATAGATTACGTGCACGCAGATAAGAGTTCATTTAAAAACATTCGCGACTTTCAAGTTTTAGAATTGACAGAATTCTCCGACCACGCTGCTCTAAGCTTTACTTTAGAAGGTGAATGTGCTCCTGGTGATGCTAAAGTTGATACAGGATCGACTAAAGTTGAACATGAAAACACTGTCATTAGATGGGACTCAAATAAACAAATATCATCCCCGGTAAGTGAACTCATACACCCTATGATGATTACGTCACGGTCATCAGATAAACTCGACAAGTTCTCAACATTTTAATTTTTTTTAATGTTTATAACACAATTAGAAGCATAAATTATAGGCGTTGAACTGGATTCCGTTGAAAACTGCCGACATGGTCTTTTTGATGAAGTTTGTTCTTCGATATCTTCATCTATAACTTTTCCGCCATTTAAAATGCCACTTATTTCTGTCTTCATCTCATTTGATGTTCTTTTGTATGTTGGCACCCCTACAAATAAAATACATGATTAGTTTAGGTACTAAAAACTGAATGTTATTAAATACTGATACAAGATTCTACAGTGATTTTTTGCTTCACATTATGGATTATTATTCACATAAAGGTGGATGGTGTATCGCTCGCTTTGATTCCAGGTGCTGAAATTAATGGCGGGTGTCTTCTCGAAGCAGAACATGCTAACTCTTTTCGAAACACCGGTCCTGCCACTCAGGTGGTTTCATTGCTGTTAACATATAGTCTGAAAATGGGTGATTCTCGGGGATTTTGATTCTAATATATTGTCGGATTAACTTATTTTATTTTAAAAAACTTCATTTCGTTTTATCCATATATTTTTCAATGAAATTAGTGCAGTGAAAAACGGGACTTTTAAATGTGTTCGTTATTACCGGTTTTTCGGCATAAGCAAGTTCGTTATAAGTGAGGACCACTGTACTAACCTTTTACGCTACGATGACCGTGCACTCCATAATTAACTGTTCTGGAATGCCATGATTGAAGAGTTTCGTAGCTGTAGTTACTCGAAGGGAGTGATTAGTCTTATGTCCACTGATTCCTGCCTGTTTACATAAATCTGGTACAACTTTCTATAAAGCCTGTTTACTAAACCATTTATCTTCACTAGTCACTTTTAACGGTGTTAAGTAGAATCCCCCTGTCGGGGACAATTTCATGTATTTTTTTTATAAATTTCTACATAGCAACGTTCTTTATTTTCGCTGGCGTGATGCTCTTCTATATTTGGTTTGATTTTTCTATGCTTGAGACCACCTTGAACAGTTTTAATACATCTTTTTGATAGCGAAGAAATTCCACTTCATTTGGTGAGGTTACAAGCGATACCTGGCTATTTCTGTATCTTAAATTACGGTGCTCCTTTCCACTACGTTTTGAAAAATGTAGTCCGTTTAAGTAAATCATAGTATTAACTAAAACACGAGGGTTATGAGTTTCTAAAACACCCTTAGACCACATTGTTTCGGTTTCTTCATCTGTGAGCGGTTCAGTCTGTTTTTTTTCAACTGTGCTAACCTTCATTTGTGAGCTGTTTCATTTGGGCCATCTAGAACCTGTCAAATTTCTTCAAAATAAGTATTTTTCAAAATATCAACAGTTCTCTTATATTTTAGGCGTAAATAAGAAACCAGTACCATGACTAAACTGAAGATGGAATTAGGTGGATATTTTTGGCCATAACTTGCTCATCCAAAAATTGAGGTCACTATTGTCCATGTGTGTTTAAGGCTATTTATGATTTTCTTCTCATCATTATGGTGATTTTCTAAACGCTGACTAGCCTCTACCAGTTCTCCGTCCGAATTTCCACCTAAATTCAAATTATTTTCTGCAATCTGGCTTGCAACATATAGCTCTTCGTCTGAATCAGTCGTTGTCGTCATTTTGAAGTAAGTGAATACAATTACGACTGCTCACATCATGCTCCTGTTCAGAACAGAGTTCAGTTTTATACTCGTTGTGATGGTGTAATAGAATCAAGTTGTGATATGGATTAGTTTAATTTGTCATATAAGGGTACCCACCAAGACATTGTAAGCAAAAGATGTCGTTGTGTATGTCAAATAATACCCAACTAACCCTTCGGCCGCGGGTTATTTCTAATATCGACCTTGGAGTAGAGTATTATTTACTACATAAAGCAAACTCTCATATCTACATTGAAATCCTAGATAGGGATATTTCAGCAAGTGAAGTCGAGCTAGCCACCAAAAAAATATGAAAAAAGTACGGGTCCCGACCAATTATACACCGAATATTTTATAGAAGGGTCTGATCTTCTTTTCCCAATACTAAGCCAAATTTTTAGTATTATTTATAGACAATTTTAGAGGAATATCTATTATAAGTGCATTTGCTAAGCTATTCTTATTAACACTTAGCTGCAGACTAACTAAATGGTGCGAGTCTAATAATAAGCTTATTGAACCACTTTCACCATTGCTATTTTTGTTATTTATTAATGACATTGAAAATTGTCTTGATAGTGGTGACCCAGATTTAGTTAAAATATGTAATACCATCATTTACTGTTTGCTTTTTGCGGATGATACTGTGCTCTTTGTCAATAGTGAACGAGCCCTGCAAAATCTATTGGATAAATTTTACTTTTATTGTAGTAAATGGAAACTTGAGATAAATGCCAATAAATCTCAAGTGATAGTATTTCATAAGAGCAAGCTATCACTGTACCCCAGTTTTATAATTTTTTAACACAACGCTACAAATTGTAAAAGAGTATAATGTATATCTCGGAACTTTATATTTAATTACGGAAAATTCCTTAATGCTGGGAAGATACTGGCGTCTCAAGGAAGGAAAGTCCTAGGTTCTGTAATTTCATCTCTTAATAATTCGTATATAAATACTAGAAATATTCTTTATATTAATGATTTGCCTATGAATATTAACTCTACTGTAATCTTTTTGCGGATGATACTACGATTTATACTTCTGGTAAATCGGTTACTGACACACAATTAAAATTGCAAGAAGATACTTATGCAGTCTTAAAGGGGCACAGGCTTGATTTGTTTCGGACAATCATCCGACTGCCTCAAACACATGAAATCTTTTGTTTAGCTAATCAGACATAGTCTACAGAGCTTACCTTTGAAATTTGAGCCTTCAAATCCATGGGTCTACATATTTATCCGTGTTTGAAAATCATAATGTCTTAAGATATTATGAACGTCCCGCCATATTGGCAAATCAACGAGTTATAAATAGACTAGTGCACAGGCCCACACTGATAAAACAAAAAGAAAGTACATGTAATAACAATTGTAGATTTTGTCAACAGGACACACAATTTTCAGACTGACTGAAGACCAGCCGCGTACAGCACGGAAAAAAAATAAAAAGTGAAATTTTTGAGGTATATTTCAAGGTATTTTGCGATTTTCTTAGAGCTTGAGTATTTCTGAGGACTGTTTAAATGTAACAAAGGCCCAAAACGACCCCTAAAAATCAAGCTTTTGCCCCTTTAAACTGGTGTTCTTTTAACATGGTGATTTGAAAAGAAAATAAAACCCAATGTATGTTAATTACAACTGCTCAAAAAATAAGATATTCAGCAGATTTATCAATTGAACTTAATAATCAATTTATTGAACAAGTTGAAAACTTTAAATTACTAGGTGTTATTGTGAATTAAAATCTCTCATGGACTCCGCACGTATAGTTCGTTGCTAATTGCTAATTTTAAATACTTAGTTATTTCAACTGCGACAATTAAAAAAGATCATGCCTGAAAGATATAGATCTATTTTTTAACCATATTTGGATTGTTGTCCAACTATTTGGGATTCGCACGACAATGCATCGGCCGATATTTTACACAGGCAACAAAAAATTGCTTATAAATTAATTCTTGGTTCTAAGTACAATACTGATTTGTTGCTGAATTTTAAAAACTTAATATTTTTGACATTAAAACCAGGCATCATTTTAATTCGTATAAATTTATGTATAAAACTCTTAACAACTTGTCTGCTTCCTACCTTTCAAGCCTCTTTAACTATAAACGGACGCCTTATTCTAGCATAAATTCAAAACTTGTGGTGCAAAAACCACAAATCAATTTGATTAAACAAAGTTTCAAATACAAATGATCAATTTTATGGAATGGTCTAGACGAAAATTTTAAATCAGCATCAGATTTTAGGACTTTTCGAAGGATGATTCTTGGTAATCTTTCCTTAGCATAAGCATACTTCCTGTTACACAGGTATTCTTTTATATAGGCTTACTTACTAACTCCATAGCAAAATAAAATGGAGTAGGGTTGGGTAGCCCGCTCGAAGCACATGCACTGCATGACGCTTTGGCAATCCTTTTTTTTTGAAGGTATATGTATGTTTTGATGTCTGATCGTCTCATGCACATGTACTTGTCTATTCCTTGGTTTTTGTGGTCATGTACCTGGTCGCAGAAAGATGAATCTGTACACATGTACTTGTGTATTTTAAAACGAATTGTAGGTTGAAATGAAATATGGTTTTTGCTGGTAGGTTTGTATGTTTTATGCACGTGTGCTTGTGTGTTTTGGACGGGTTGGGCATTGGAGTGTTGTGGTTTTTTTTGCGGTTGTGTGCTTGATCGCCGGAGAATAGATGATATCTGTTTTCTGGCATTCAGGTGCATGGCTGTGGAAGGTGTACGGCGTTTCGGTGTGCGGTTTGTTAGAGATGGGCGGGTGCATTTTTTTTCGGCTGCTTGGTGCATGGTCGCGGGAACTATATATTATATCCATTTTATAAACAAATTGTACGTTGAAAATCTGTCCATTTCATGCACATGTACTTGTGTATTTTTAAACAAATTGTACGTGAAGTATTGTATATTTATTTTGTTATTTTGTGGTCATGTACTTGATCGCCGGAACATATATCTGTCCACTTGATGCACATGTACTTGTGTATTTTTAGACGAATTGTATATTTAGATATTATGTATTTTCGATTTTTTTTCCAATGTATTGCCCCATGGGCTGAATGTGAGACAGGACCATGTCCTTGTGCATTGGGCCTAATTCTGACCCATGTAAAATAAAGAGTTTATGATTATCTTTATTGAAGAAGGGAATAGTGTTTGTATCATATTCGAATACCGTTCCTCGTGTCGTGACTTTCTCTGTATTCCACTGTATAGGTAATTTCTAACCATCGTGAATCATACTTCTTCTACAGTGGTGTTATTAAGAATCATAAGGTTAGGAGGAACAACGAGGGCCCCAAAACCAAAACTCTGCGGGTGAAGGTGATGGGGCAAATGGGTACAGGCGTTGTCCATTCCGTGTATGCTATGGTCAGCAGCTCTATCTGGTTATTCTTTTGATCAAACGGAGGAAGGGACATAACTCAATATAAATTGGTTTTAAACCAGACCACAGTGCACCAAGCAATTTATTATAGTCTAAGTCTATCCATACAAAACAACACACAGGATTCGTTGTTAAAATCTTTATCAAAAATATAAATAGCCTAATTTATATAAATATATTTAAAAACCAATAATCCTAAAAATTCAAATATTTGATACAGATTCGTCGCTGTTTTCGGTCCATAAAAATCTTGGGGTCAATAATATTCTGAACCTAACCTCAGGGTCAATCATACTTTGAACTCTGATCCGGGGTCAATTATATTCTATCCTGGATTTAATCTGAAGCTTGAGAAGTTTTAGATCTTAAACAACATGTTAATGACGTCACAAGTCTTGTCTTTAGTGATTTTAAACTTCTTCTAAATCTTTGGAATCTTGTGACTTTAATTCCTGGAAACAAAAAATAATAAAAACATGTAGTTAACAAACCCTACTGCTTTTAATTTGTGACCTTGGCCAGTGCTTTTATTAAACTATGTTCTTCATCACTACCAACACTACTCTTTTCTGAACTTTAAGTAAGAATTTTAGCAAGAACTTTATTTCTCATTCAAAACTAACCTGTTTCAGAAGAATTACTCTGGAATTCATGATTTCCATGTTCAGCACCAACATCTAAAGAGTCTAGAAGATCTTGAAGTATTGAAGCTGCGATTGTCTTGGAGTTAACATCTAGCTGGTGTTGAAGTGGTTTTATGAGATATTTAGAAAGATCTATTGGCGATTGAATCAAATAAACAGACAGATCTATCTCGGGATTTCTATTTTTGAGTTTTATCATCAGTTCTTTTTCTGTAGGCGTAACTCCTTGGGGAATTGGAACGATATCAGTAGTCGTACTTGTAACCGTAGTTGTAGAATCCGTTGTTGACATTTTTCCTAGAAGATAAATAAAATGTTATTTTTAAAAAGTTCAAAAACATAGTGACGAAACTTTCTGAAAATATATAGACCTCGTTCGCATTTAACAAAATGTGGCTAAGAAACTGTATGGAAACATATTTTCTATTTTTGTTTCTTTAAAAAATGACAAAATTTACCTTAGAATTTGACTATTTTTTGATAAAACTCAAACGCCATAAAAATACAATAAAAACTCACCTATTTATCACAAAATTCGTGAAAAAAATCAGGAAATTTGTTGAAATGTGATAAAAATGTAGTTGAATGTGGAATCTGTGTTGTTTCTGGTTGTAATACAGAACAATCAGTGATGATAATGGTTATGACGTCATAGTAACAATCACGTTACGTTATCGAAGTACAGTACAGTTTTCTATTTTTAACTTTTAAAAACTCAAAATTTTTATACTGTTTTAGCCTTCTTCATAATTATAATAAATGATAAAAATATATAATATTTTACATGGGTCAGAATTAGGCCCAATACATAAGGACATGGTCCTGTCTCACATTCAGCCCATTGGGCAATACATTGGGGAAAAAAAGGGAAAATACACAATACTTCAATATACAATTCGTCAAAAAGTACGCAAGTACATGTGCATCAAATGGACAGATCTATGTTCCGGCGATCAAGTACATGACCACAAAATAAGTATACAATACTTCACAATATTTTCCTCTGGAGGGGGAGGTAGGATTTGTCCATGCTCCGGACCAGCTTTAAGGATGTTTACTCATTCCCCGACAGTAGTAATTTAGATTTTCAATAAGGTTCAAGTTATGCCAAAATAGAATCGTTGGTGAAACAATTTGTGATATACCTGTTGGAAAGGGAAAAATAAAATTAATATATTACTTAAATCATTAAATCATGGAGAAAAACAATTGTTAAGATAGTTATTAGTAAGTAAGCCTATAGTTGGTGAAAAGAATACCTGTGTAACAGGAAGCATGCTTATGTTAATGAAAGATTATCAAGAATCATCCGAAAAGTCTTAAAATCTGATAGTGATTTAAAATTTTCGTCTAGACCATTCCATGAAATTGATCCTTTGTATTTAATACTTTGTTTAATTAAATTGATTCGTGGTTTTTGCACCACAAGTTTTGAATATAGGCTAGAATAAGGCGTCTGTTTATAAGTTAAAGAGGCTTGAAAGGTAGGAAGGAGACAAGTTGTTAAGAGTTTTATACATAACTTTAAACGAATTAAAATTATGCCTGGTTTTAATGTCAAAAATATTAAGCCTTTTAAGATTCAGTGACAAATCAATATTGTACTTAGAACCAAGAATTAATTTAAAATCATGACATTAAAAGAACACCAGTTTAAGATTGCATCAGTATCTTCTTGCAATTTTAATTGTTTGTCAGTAACCGATTTACCAGAAGTATAAATCGTAGTATCATCCGCAAAAAGATCACAGTCAGAGTTAATATGCAATGGTAAATCATTAATATAAAGATTAACAAAAATGACCTACAATTGATCCTTGTGGTACTCCATTCTTTATACTGCGAGTAGACGAAAGAGTTCTATTGACGTAACAACGCTTCGATAAGTAACAATTTATGAAGGTTATTAATGCATTCGAAAAATTGTATAGTTTTGGTTTTTCTAATAACTATCTTTAACCAGTGATTGTTGTTCCATAAAGATGTGCATATATATCGTATTCACAATTGCTAAATGCCATTTAAAGACTTTATTCGTCATCAATATGGAGATGTGGCAAATAAACTCATAAACAAGCTTGAGAAGACTGAAGGCAAACGAGTTCAAACATGTAACAATTTAACGTTTTTATTAAGATGTAGGGACAATAAGCTTATTCCTAAGGGGTTGACCCTTCGCTCGTCTGTCAATTCATCAGCAACTAAAAAGATTCTAGAAAGGGCAAGCCATGTTTGGTTAAGGAAAGAATCCAGCACCCCGAAACCAAAAACAACGCCTCTCCATCAAATTTGAACAGCAATACCAAGAAGTGAAAACTATCCTCTCCACCTCTGATTTTCAAGACCTGAGAACCAAGCAAGAGAAGACCAATGACCTTCTTGGCCAAAGAATCAAAACCTCACACCAAACCAAATTTGACAATCTAAGAAGACATAAAAATTATTTAGAAAACTCATCAAAACCAGACCACCACCAAAAGAATGAATTCCTAACCAAAACTGTCATAAACCTAAGCCAGAAGAATCTAACAGAAGATCAGATAAACCTACTCTCTCGAAGACTAAAGTTTTCCCCAGTTACCAAACTCAGCAACCACGATGACTTCATCGTCAACATAGAACGTGGCTTACACCAACTAGCACCAGGCGGCCATATCAACTACTTAAGGCACCAAGTGACAGAAATCCTCGCCAAAAACAAGAAACAACCACATAACCTAACCAAAGTCGAGAGAGATGCACTCAGAGACCTCAAACAAGACGATAAGATCGCCATTTTACCATCAGATAAGGGGAAAGCCACAGTCATCATGGATAAGAAAGAATACCAAGAAACTGTTACAGAACTGCTCAGTGATGCGAAAACCTACAGAAGACTACGGAAAAATCCTACGAACATATACAAAGACAGGTTGGACAAAAAGCTAAATGAACTTGAATCCAGTAACCAAATAACTAATCAACTCAAGTTTAAACTGAGATCAAGCCGCCACCCACGTCCACCATATGCCAGAGCAACAATTAAGATTCACAAAAACCCTATCAAGGCTCGGCTACTCATATGCTCTCGGGATTCTGTGTTCTACAACATCGCCCAACACCTTAGCAGAATCTTGACACCATTGGGGAAAACCTCTAACTCCTTCATCAAAGACTCAGATGAATTTGTTACCAAATTGAAGGAACTGCAGAACATCGGGAAGATGTACTCATATGATGTCGTCGACCTATTCACCAATGTTCCATGTAAGGATGTGTTGAGTATCATCAGAGAAAAGATATCGGAATTAGATACTCCATTAGATACCACACTAACTACAGACAGCATTGTCGACCTCATTCGGATGTGTATGTCATCTACCTACTTTACTTGGGGAGATGAGATCTACGAACAAATACACGGTCTACCAATGGGAAGCCCCTTGTCACCGTTAATCACTGAAATCTACATGACAGCCTTTGAAGAAAAGACCATGGAAACATCACCAATCTCGCCAATCTGCTGGTTCCGGAAAGTTGATGACACCTTTGTTATGCTTGGAGAAGATGATGACCCAACTGCTCTACTTCAACACCTAAATGCTCAGCATTGAAGGATAAAGTTTACTATGGAAAAAGAAGAAAATGACTCAATACCCTTTTTGGATGTGAGAATTATGCGGATAGGAGGTCAGCTGAAGACGTGTGTTTATAGGAAACCTACACATACAGATCAGTATGTAAACTTCCAGTCTAACACACCTCAACATGTCAAAAGGGCAGCCATCACAACACTGGTCAGAAGAGCAAAAAGGATTTGTGATCCAGAATACTTTCAACAAGAGTTACAACACATCAAGAATGTAATTTGTGTGCACAACAACTATCCGTCTACTTTTGTTCATGAAGCCATTCGATCAACACTGATGGCAAAACCCACCAACCAACAACCTGACACAAGCAGACCCCCAAACCGCATAGTTATACCATTCATTGGAAAGGCATCATACCAAATTAAGAAGATCCTAAAGAAGTCGGTTGGTATTGAAACAGTGTTTTCGGGTAATACAACACTTAAAGACTTACTCAAAGCCAATGGTAAATTGAATCCCTCCAACAACCAAAAGCCTAAGGGATGCGTTTACCGAGTTGAATGTTCCTGTGGAAGCTCTTACATTGGGGAAACCAAAAGACCCCTTGATGTTCGTCTAAAAGACCACCAAGACAAACCTGTAGCTGAACATCTTGCTATGGGGAGAAAAACAGGACATAAAGTAAACTTTGAAAATACCAACATACTGACATTCAATAAGCATATTGATAAAACCAGGAGACTTCATGAAGCAATCAACATCAGAAGATACCAGCCAGACCTAAACAGAGATGAAGGTGTCAGAATTTCACATGCATATGACAAACTTATCTGACTGAATTATTAATTTGCATAAATTTATTCATATTTGGTTAATAAAACACTTCACTTCCCAATCAATAGTTATTTTTTTTTTTTTTAAACGATGTTATTCACTATTAATAAAACAATATTTACTTAATCTTCAATTAACCCCCTTAATTGAATCAGAATTGTATGTTATTTTAAGTATCAGTTTCCTTTGTATCATACCTTTTTATATAAATGTATTTGCAATAATAAAACATTTTATCTCTTGTGTTATTTTAATAATAACCCCTCTTAATTGAATCAGAATTTAATCTTATTTTAAGTATCATTTTCCTTTTTATCTTACCTTTTAACATAAATGTATTTGCAATAATAAAATATTTTATCTCTTGTGTTATTTTAATAATAAGTACAATTGTATATATATCGTTGCCTATCATGTCTTGCCGTTCTGTGCCTGAGGACGGCGGGGGAAACACGCCGAAACGTTGCATAAACTTTAACCAGTGATTGTTGTTCCACAAAGCTGTGCATATATATCGTATTCACAATTGCTAAATGCCATTTAAAGACTTTATCTCATGGGTATCATATCAAATGCTTTTGTAAAATCAAGGAAAATAAAACCAACCATAAGACTAGAACTGTGAACAGTTCCGAGAGTGGCAAACAACCTCTATGGGTTCAAAAAATATACGCGAAGTTTTATTATGTTATATTTTTACACCACAGTTTAAAGTTAATTGCATATTAATGAGAAAGTTTTTAAGGTTCCATCATAAAAATAATTAAGGTCAGAATTGTCAATAATATTTATTTTTGTGAATAAAACAAGAGGTTGAAATTTATCTACTATATCAAACATGGATCAGATATCAACTTGTTCATTGTTGTATAACCCATTTAATATTTAGCAATTGCAATTTCTGTTTACAAAATATTTTTAGGTTGTCGAAATACGTTCATAGATGTAAGCAATTTTAGTTTAAGTATTGTTGTTGTTAACTATTCTTGTTAATGATTTTTTTTTTAATGGTCCGATTGAACGCGGCTCTTACTCAAAGTTGACTTTTCATTATTTGTTATTTGAATACTCATTTAGAGGCACGATTCAAATATTTTCTTTCCCACCCTCCTCTCCCGATTTTGTTTCCGTTAGTATGTATTCGAATGGTTTGAGCAAGGATATTGTTGAAAAAATAATCTGAATCCAATTATTGATTTATAGTAATTGTATATAGTTAAGTTAAATCCTGTGGTTTTTTAATTACTAGTACTTATTTTTCTGAATTGCAAATCGTACTGTATTTGTTTTACATATATTAACATGGATTATCTATTAGAATACGCTTAATTTGATTATAAATAACAAGAAAATGTAAGTTTAAGGGTAGATTAATCATTATTATTACCGTATGGTTATTTGTATAGCCTCGTGGTAGCTATAATAAACAGGTATATGAGATATTTTGACATTGTGTGTCGGTATGTTTCTACTGATATAAACATGATCTATAAGTGTACCACCTTCGGTAGTGTAATGCTGGACAGGTTGTTTGATGCCAAATGTTTTAAAACATGATAATATAATCTGAACCAGATTCTTCTATTTCAACCAGTAACTTTTGTAACATTGATAGAAACAAATCTAATCTATAAACAGGAGGCCTGTAGATCACGATAACGTGAAGATTTTTTTCTGGGATATTAAAGGCAATATGCCCTATATTTAGAACTCCTAATTTCAAAATAGTATAATTCAGGTTTTCTTTAAGATATAGAACTACTCCGCCATGATCCTTTTGTTTTAAAAATTCAAAATCTTTATTGGTAGAATAGCTATTGCTTCGAGGATTATGATGAAAACGAAAACCATTTAACTCTAGTTTTGCCGGTGTTATAGAATTATTAGCCATGTCTCTGTTAAACAAATAATATTTCCTCCTAAAATTTTTGTGTGGTTTCGAAGATCCTTTATATGAATATTTAAACCTTGAACATTATGGAGAAATAGCCTTGTGAATTTTCAAAAAACTAAAACGGGTACCAAAAAAATTGTTGTCGATCATAATAGGCATATGTGTGGATAGCTTAGGTCAAGAACATTCTACTTGAAAAAATTCAGGGTCTTGAAGGTCAAGGTCATTTGATTTGGCCTTTTGAACTTTCAAAAAAATTCAATCGGGCATTAAAAAATTTAAAAAAAATTAAATTTGAAAATCAAAATTCTTTTCCCAACAAGTTTTAGATAAAGTAACAAGGTTTCGAAAAACACCAAAATCGGACAAATCGGATAAAAATTAGCGGACTTATTAAAATTTTGCTGAATGTTACCGTTCTGTGATGACACATAAAGTATCACTTCCGGTTTGGATTTTTTATTCTAAAAGGGTTCTAATTAAGCTTGATAGTATATATATATAGCTTTTGTACTGATTTCTTACATACACCGGAAGCTGGGTGACCCAACGCGGTTCTAAAAAACCGGAAGTTCTCACGCAAGAACCGGAAGTGGTAGAAATCTTTTTATGATGCGTTTTTTTTCTATAGGCGACTTCTCTATATTCTGTTATTTTCAAAACGATCGGAAAATTAGCAACAAAGTTATGCAATTATGCATATTATTATTATGCAATTACTAACTACTGATGCGTAAAAATTTTAGTTATAAATATTCATTTTCTATTCCAGTACGTATCTTATCGTATTTTTCAAACCAAATTTCTATACCATTTTCGAGTTGGGCTAGGGAGCTTCCCGAAAAAAAAAAGTCTAATGAAAACAAAGAGTGGCAAATTTCTAATTTACATTTACTGCATCATAAACGTTTTCAATTATGTTAGTCAGAGATGTTTGACAAGAACTATTTGTATAAAACAAGATTGGTGCGAATACAATAACTTATTATTATTTAAGAAATTATTTTTTGATCAATGTCTTTCAAGCGGTTTAGATACACTAGATAATACATAAATTGGTCTATAATTATAGGATTAGATTTTAGCGCCGGATTTTATACACATTGTTAATTTTTCTATCCGCCTTTGGAAATTCCAGCGATTGGTATACGTAATGTAGCGGTTGTCCTCTCTCAAGAAAGTTATGCGTCTTTTGAAACACTTGATGCCAATTTTCGACTCGGAATGGCAGCTGGACTCGACATCCGTTTAAGAAGGTTATAATGTTATTTATTTGATATATTACGGTAGGCCATAATTTGAAACGCACGAACTACGCAGCAGCCATTTCAAGGTTACTTTTTGACGAGTGTTCATTCGCATTGATTTTGTTTTCATGAACCATCCAGATTGGAAACTTACCATTATTAATTGCATGAAGTATGTAAATTTTTCTCCCTGTGATTAGACATTGAGTTTATCTCCCTGTATTGTTGAATTACCTCCCTTGGAGAAGATATTGCTTGTGAGATACAGTTATATATATAAGCCAGAGTGTCTATTGATCATGTGATCACTGGCCTTTAAGGAGCCTTGTCCGCCATTATAAGTCCGGGAACGTCGCTTGATGTTGAATCTTCATCTACATATGTACTAAATGCTTTGTACACAAAAAGTGTTATAGAGAATGCAATAATTATATTTTTTCATGTCCGTGTTTCTGACTACACAGACTAAAAGCGAAACTAGTTATCAGAAATAAGCACTAATCTAATCTAAGTTTGTTTATTCCGCCATATTCTATTCATCGTACATTTTTTCTACACTCATTCGGTAACACCGATCAAAAAACAACATAATAAACATTCGTTCATTCTAAAACATTCAGAACAAACTCCCCTCCTTGATGAGACCAAGGGGAACATCAATTCCAAATAATTGAAGCTAATTTATAATACAAAAGAGTGAAATCGAAACATAGAATCTCTATTCTCTATTACAAAATACAGATATAATAAGCCTCTAGCTTCGAAAGTATTCTAATTATATGCTATTACAATTATCTGAGCATCTAAAGGACAAAGTCTATGAACTGGGCGTGTCAGTACATTATTACCAACTTTTAATTGGACAACGCGAATGTGCCCATCTGATCCCAGTAATGTCTTAATAACTCGTCCTATTGGCCATTTACCACGAGAGATCTGGGGGTCTATAACCAATACAACATCGTCTATGTTTATGTCTTTACTAGCAGAAGTCCACTTTTTGCGAGAGTTCAATGTAGGTAAAAATTCTCTAAGCCATCTTGTCCAAAAATGTTTAATTAAATCTTGAACACGACGCCATCTCTTGCGAGGGTTAAATTGTAAGTCATTGATACAATCTGGGGCTAATTCGCCGCTACATTGTCCAAATAAAAAGTGATTCGGTGTTAAAACAGGTTCATCTAAATCGTCACTAACATAACATAAAGGTCTAGAATTCATAAGTCCTTCAACATGAACTATAGCACTTAATAGTTCTTCATCTGTGATATCAGCTTGTCCAAGAATAGCTAATAGTCCTATTTTAGCTGATTTAATCATCGATTCAAATACTCCTCCAAAATGGGGTGCCAAAGGGGGGTTGAAAGTCCACTCAATACCACTATTGGCTAAAGTAGTACCTATTTTGTCAGCATCTAAACAAGAAACAAGTTCTCTAAGTTCACGTTCCATTATCGGATACAATTTGAATAGGTTTGCCTCTTCTGCTTACAAAACGATCAAAGGCACAAAGGAAACTATCTGTATCTAAATTCCACGAAAGTTCCAAATGAACTGCTCTTGAAGCTAAGCATGTGAATAAACATAACCAGCGTTTTGTCTGTACTTTTCCACGACCTTGTTTTGTCAAATAGGGTCCAGCATAGTCCAATCCTACCCTTGCAAAGGCTCTTAAGGGATTTCCCAAACGGAATTTCGGAAGCAGCGCCATTATCTGACCTGCTGGTTTTCTGTTCCTGCGACGACATTCATAACAATCAAAACGGATACGCTTGATCAAATCTCTAGCACGAAAAATCCAGTATTTAGCTTTAAGATCTGCTAAAGTATTCGAAGTTCCACTATTGTGATTACTGAGTTCGTGATAATGTGTAACTATGAGACGTGATATTTCACTGTTCTTTGGCAAAATAATAGGATGTTTTGCATCATAAGACACAAGTTCGGCTCTTTGAAGGCGACCACTAACTCGAAGTACTCTATTATCTAAAAAAGGCTGAAAGGTAGAAAGTTTCGATGATTTAACAGGATTGCCCTTCCTAATACAAGTTATTTCCTCAAAAAAGGCATCCAACTGAGCATATTTAATCCAATAATCTTCAGATTCCTTTAGTTCTTGTACACTAAGAACCTTGCTAAGGTTACGATCATCTTTGGGTTTACGAATGTTATCAATGAAACGAAGAATCCACGCTGTTACACGTTTAAGATTAAACCATTTTGAATATCTTGACGGTTCTAAACGTCCTAAGTCAAAATTAACTGTTACAAATGCAAGACTTTTCTTCTCGCGAATTTCTTGAAACACATCTTCTGAAGGCTGGGTTGGCTCGTTACAAGGCCATTCACAAGGATCTTTATTAAGAAAACATGGTCCATGCCACCATAAAGCATTGTCAGCTAAGTCCACTACAGAACGTCCACGTGTGGCTAAGTCTGCGCTGTTCTGTTTAGTTGGAACATGACGCCAACTCTGGGGATCGGAATACTGATGTATCTCCCCAACACGGTTTGACACAAAAGGCTTATAAGTTCTAGATTCTCCTCTAATCCCCAAAAAAAAACATTCTGGCTGTCACTCCAATAAGTAACTTGACCAGCGTCCATTTCCAATACTTTACTAACAGTTTGAGTTAACCTAAGGCCTAATACGGCTGCACAAAGTTCTAACTTTGGGATTAAAATTACTTTAAGGGGCGTAACTCTAGTTTTGGCAGATATTAAATTAACTGTTACAGAATTATCCCTTTATAAACACAACGTAAATAACTAGCTGCAGCATAAGCTGCTTCTGAAGAATCAACAAAAGTATGAATTGATTTCTGAACTACATTATGTGACTTGGAAACTAAACACCTGTCAAATTGAATCTGTCCAAGGAGAGATAACTCACTAAACCAATTATTCCACAAGACACATAAATCATCTGGCAATAACTGATCCCCAAACTATTCCTCTAACCCATGTTTGTTGAATACATATCTTAGCCCTAATGGTATAAGGGGTTTAAAAAATTGAGAGGGTCAAATAAAGTTGCTGTTCTACTAACAACAAACCTTTTAGTCAATTCTATAGAACTATCTATTTTTCTAACATCAAATGAAAAACAATCTGAACCAGCTTTCCACAGAATACCTAAAGTTTTAACTGAAAATGAATCAACATCTCTTAATGACAAATTTGAAGCTCGATCACTGACTGGGACATCCTCTAAAACTTTGGGACTATTTGAAAGCCATTTTCTTATATTAAATCCACCTTTACTTAGTAAATCTGAAATCTCATGTCGAAGTTCTACTGCTTCTGAAACTGAATTTGCACTATCTAATAAATCATCAACATACATTGAATTTAAAATAGACTCTGAACCTAATCTATAACTATCTTTGAAAGTCAAGGCATGTTCCCTTAGGACTAAATTAGACAAGAATGGGGATGATGTATTACCGAAAACTAACCTCTGATACTCAAAAACTCGAAATTCAACTGATTGGCATAATTCCCTCCATAGAAATCTATGGAACTGCCTATCTTCTGATTTCATACATATTTGCATAAACATTTCAGTAATATCTGCAGCAACTGCTATTGGTCTTCTTCTAAACCTTAATAGAACATCTAATAATTCTCTATGTAACTTTGGACCTGCATTAATACCATCATTCAATGACTTATTATTAAACTTAGAAGCAGCATCCATAACTATTCTAACTTTAGTTGTATCCTTATCTAATCTTACGACAGGAAAATGAGGGTAAATACCAAGTTCTATCAGTATCTAGTTTACATGGCACAACTTCTTTGACATAATCTTTTTCTATATGATCTAAAATAATTCTACAATATTCTAAAGCAACTTCAGGTCTATTCTTTAAGGAATGTTCTAAATTCTCTAATCTACATTTAGCTATTTCAAAATTATTAATTAACTTTGGCTCATCTTCCTTCCAAGGAATTTCAACACTGTATCTACCTTCAAATTCAAGAGAAGATCTGGGGCCGTATGCATAAAACTCTTCTTATCTTAGTATAAGTATTTTTCTTAAATGCACTAAAGTGTCCTTCCAGAAGGACGATACTTAAGTGGTATGCATAAAACGACTTAAGGTCAATCTTTAGTAAGAATTTCCCTTATCTCCAAAGGAGCAATCTTAACTAAATTTATTTTTAGCATAGTCTGCAGCCAATCAGATATGTTGTTACATGAGGGAGTTTCCATTCTGTGATTTGGGAATTCCCCAATACAAATGATGGTGATATATAGAAAAGAACATAACAACACACAAATTGCAAGCATTATCTGTATAGGACGTACAAATTGGTTAGTATGTCAAATGCTAAGAAGAGAAAACCTAATTTCTCTGCTAGAGAAAAGGAGATTTTGGTTGAGGAATATATAAGGAGAAAGGATATTATCCGAGGGAAATTTTCAGCAATATTAACCAATAAACATAAACAAGAGGCTTGGGCAGCCATAACCGATGTGCTCAACGCTGCGGAAGGTATGTCAAGAGACATCGACAGCGTCAAGAAAAAATGGGACAACTTATTAACGGAAGCAAAAAAAGAAGTAGCCGACTACAAGAGGGAACTAACTAAAACAGGTAATTCAACGTCAGATAAATTCAATATGATTTGTTGACTAAAATGGGATTTATAAAAACCGTTCTCTTTTCTTCAGTATATTATAGGCTATATATGTTCGGAATCTCAACTGTCAAAACATTACATATGTTTATTTTTCCAGGCGGTGGTCCCCCTCCACCTGATCCGGATCCACTGTCTATGAAGATTGCTGAATCATACGGAGAAGAGTCACCGACATTCCATGGGCTTCGAGGAGTGCAGTCGGGTGGAAACATTCCATTGTTTGATGATTATGATGAAACCATGATAGATGATGAAAATGACAAGATTCAAAGGTAAAAACAAGAGTTAGAAATATGCAATTAATTTCATCTTATTTATCATAAAAGATTGCGATGTTAGACTGTACTGTTTAAAGTTCATCTTTTAATCAAATGAAAATTTAACATTTTAGGACGTATGCAGCTGACCAGTCTTACTGTATAGAATTCTCCCCGGCTGTTCTCGCCAAGAGTACGTCCCGTTCAAGCTCGCCTGGTACTGTTTCAGCATCAGGGGTATGTTTACCGACACTGCGTACAGTTTCACCATCACCATTGACAACTGATACGACACCACACGCAGTGCACGGTAAAGGCGGAGGTGGTAGGAAACGATCCAGAGATTCAATCATCAGTGATCTACACATGGAAGTACTTCAAGCTGAAAAAGAGAAAAATGAACTGGAAACTAAAAAGTTGCAACTAGAAATTGAAAAGTTGCAACTAGAAATTGAAAAATTGAAGCTGGAAACTGAAAAGCTGAAATTGGAGAAGGCAAAACTTGAGAGGGTATTGTAACCCTAACAGCTTCACTGCCTTCAATTATGGTCCATAGTATTACAAATCTCATTACAAGCAGCTATATGTAAAATAATGGCATTTAATTTATTACTATATAGTCATGTTCATTATGTATAAGATTTGGGTATTGTAATTTTTACTTTATGTAATAAAAGTAGCTACCTTATTACTGGAAATACCGTTGTACGTGTCATGTTATTCTCATCATCATCTCCTGGATGGACAGGATTAGGTTGAACATCATTGTTGATTTCATCTTCAAACTCTGGAAGATTCCTTCGTTTTGCAATGTTATGCAGAATGGCGGTAGCAGCGATTATGCGGCAGCACTTGATTGGATCTAAACGTAGTTCATCATGTAGGCAGTGGAATCTTCTCTTCCATATACCAATTGTACACTCAACAATACAACGTGTACGTGTCAGTGCCCGGTTATACCTACGCTGGGCACCATTTAATGAATTGGCAAATGGAACCAACAGCCAATTATTGCATGGATAACCGATATCTCCTAGCAATATTCCTCTTTGGTCTCGCCTTGCAAATTGTTGTCCAATGTCGCTTTCTCTGAGGATACGGGAATCGTGTGTACTTACAGGCCAACTTGCCACAACATTGGTGATAATATTGTCAGCATTGCAAATAATCTGTGTATTGATCGAATGATATTGCTTTCGATTGACATAGTCGTGTTCATCTCCGTGTGGTGCTATTATACGTACATGTGACCCATCCACAAGTCCGAGAACATTCGGAAAATGTGCTACATCATAGAATGCAGCTTTAACTGTGTGAACTTCGTTTCCAGTTGGGAATGTGATAAACTGGTTAATCCGTCTGACGAGGGTATTCGTTACTCTGTGTAGTATGCGACAAACTGTGCTCTGATGTATCCTGATAGTATCTGCAATTACCTGTTGAAAGCTCCCACAAGCATAAAATCGCAGAGCCACAAAAACTTGTAAAATTGGTGGAATAGCATGATTTCTCTGTGTCCTTGGTGCAATTTCATTTTCAATCAGATTTGTAATGAAAATGATGCCACCTCTATCAAATCTGAACCTCTCGTAAATTTGTTCATCATTAAACATCTCCATCGGATTCTCTCTGTCTCGGAAGATTCTTTCCCTGGCCATAGACCTTCGCGCCAGGCTATCGAGGGCAATAATAGCAGCCATCAATCCGAAAACCTGATGACCTCGTGTTTGTAATATTTTACAGATTTAAGGAATGATATTCACCTTAAGGTACCTACATAGGTACCTTGGGATTAAGGAGAGTTCTAAGAATTTTCCTTGACTTAAGATGTTTTATGCATGCCACTTTTTTTTAAGGAAAAAACTTAAGGTGACTTTTAAGGAAAATTCTTAGATTTTAAAGAATACCAGCACTTAAGATGTTTTATGCATACCGGCCCAGGTCTTTGCATATAGTTTGCTATCTGATTCAGACAAAGGGTTGGATCTTATGCCCTCATCTTCCAACTCCCACATCTGCCTAAGCAATAAGTCAGTTTCACCACCCCTACAGAAAAAGGTGTGAGCAAAATGATTTGTCGAACTTGGTGATTGAGAATCACTCAAAGGACCTACACACGTCCAACCTAAGGGGTGTAAGCCTTGCCACTGGCTCTTTGCTACTACCTGCAATTTCAGTAATACTTCTATGTACCTCTGTACAGTTCAAACCAATCAAAATGCCTATTCTAGTATCTACAATCTTAGGAAAATGTATACCTTTTAAATGGGGCCAATTTTTACCTGCCTCAGTCCAATCTATAGCTGGCATGTTACCTGTTACATCTCTAACAGTGAAAGCTTCATGAACCATCAACACTTCTTAATGTAAATCTTTTGCATGCAGCTTTATAGCCTATTGAACTGGCAGGAAATCCTTCCATAGCTTGTAAGGCATCCCCTTCTAAATACTACCTGAGCTGTAGCATCTTGTAGCTGTCACTACAACTTAACCGATCCACAACTTGAGCAAAAGTCTCTTTAAATATTGGATAATCATTTTTGTGGCCACTGAATCTTGGAATTCCAACTCTTTTTAATTGCTGGAACATATCTCTATCTATTTGAAATGCTTCAGGAATAGAATTGTTTGTGGTCTGAGTATGTTCTGGTTGGGGGAAGTAAGTGGGTCGTTTCGTACCATCTTCATGATCTTCAGTTTGGAATACAATTTCTTCTAATTTCTAATTCGGTACTAACTGGAAGCGTCTAAATGTCTATACTCATGGAAAACCATGCTCTGCTACCAAAAATGTTTCTGACTACACAGACTAAAAGCGAAACTAGTTATAAGAAATAAGCACTAATCTAATCTTTTGTTTATTTCGCCATATTCTATTTATCGTACATTTTTTCTACAATAATTCGGTAACACCGATCAAAAAACAACATAACAAACGTTCGGAAACATTCGTTCATTCTAAAACATTCAGAACAATCCGTCTCTACAAATGCATCACTGACAAGGGGAAACCGAGTTGAAAAATCCGAATGTTCATCTCTTGAAAACAAGTGAGATGCAATGAACGTCGCGCATTAATTGGTAATGTCAGCATATATTGGAAGGATGATTACTTGAATCTACCGTGGAAAAAAGAATCCCTCTCACATCGTCCCTTCCCTTATCATGCTTTCCTGATTTTGTTCCGATCTATTACCTCAATTGGTAAGGGGAAATATGGGAAGACAATTCGAATTCGACACAGTTTGCAGTAACAGAAGGGAAAAGTGTTTGTATCATATTCGAATACCGTTCGTCGTGTCGTGACTTTCTCTGTAATCCACTGTAAAGGTAATCTCAAAACTTCGTGAATCATACTTCTTCTACAGTGGTGTTTTTAAGAATCATAAGGTGAGGAGGAACAACAGGGGTCCTAAAACTTTGCGGTCTGAAGGTGGTGGGCCAAATGGGTACAGGCGTTGTCCATTCCGTGTGTGCTATGGTCACCAGCTCTATCTGGTTATTCTTTTGATCAAACGGAGGAAGGGACATAACTAAATTTTAAAAATTTGGGTTTTTAAAACCCAAGACCACAGGCACCAAGAAATTTTTATAGTCAAATCCCATACAAAACAACACACAGGATTCGTTGTTAAAATCTTTATCGAAAATATAAATAGCCAAATTTATAAAAATATATTTCATAACTAATAATCATAAAAATTCAAATATTTGATACAGATTCGTCGCTGTTGTCGGTCCATAAAAATCTTGAGGTCAATAATATTCTGAACCTAACCTCAGGGTCAATCATACTTTGAACTCTGATCCGGGGTCAATCATATTCTACCCTTTGGATTTAATCTGAAGCTTGAGAAGTTTTAGATTTTAAACAAATGTTAATGACGTCACAAATCTTGTCTTTAGTGATTTTAAACTTCTTCTAAATTTTTGGGAAATCTTGTGACTTTAATTCCGGGAAAAAAAAAAAAAAAATTGTAGTTAAAAAACCCCCTACTGTTTTTAAATTTGTGACCTGGGCCATTGCTTTTATTAAACTACGTTCTTCATCACTACCCAAACTACTCTTTTCTAAATTTTTAAGTAAGAATTTTAGCAAGAACTTCATTTCTAATTCAAAACTAACCTTTTTCAAAGAATTACTCGGGAAATTCATGATTTCCATTTCAGCAAAAAAATCTAAAGAGTCTAGAAAAATCTTGAAGTTTTGGAAGCTGCATTGTCTTGGAGTTAACATCTAGCTGGTGTTGAAGTGGTTTTATAAGATATTTGTAAGATCTATTGGCGATTGAATCAAATAAACAGACAGATCTATCTCGGGATTTCTTTTTTGAGTTTTTTCATCAGTTCTTTTTCTGTGGGCCCGTAACCCCTTTGGGGGAAATTGGAACGATATCAGAGTCGTACTTGTAACCGTAGTTGTAGAATCCGTTGTTGACATTTTTCCTAAAGATAAATAAAATGTTATTTTCAAAAAGTTCAAAAACATAGTGACCAAACTATCTGAAAATATATAGACCCCCTTCGATTTAACAAAATGTGGGTTAGAAACTGTATGGAAAAAATATTTCTATTTTTGTTTCTTTAAAAACTGACAAAATTTACCTTAGAATTTGACTATTTTTTGATAAAACTCAAACGCTATAAAAATACAATAAAAACTCACCTCTTTATCAAAAAATTCGTGAAAAAAATCAGGAAATGTGTTGAAATGTGATGAAAATGTAGTTGAATGTGGAATCTGTGTTGTTTCTGGTTGTAATACAGAACAATCAGTGATGATAATGGTTTTTGACGCCCTAGTTACAATCACGTTACGTTATCGAAGTACGTACAGTTTTCTATTTTTAATTTTAAAAAAATCAAAATTTTTATACTGTTTTAGCCTTTTTTATAATTATAATAAATGATAAATATATAATATTTTACATGGGTCAGAATTAGGCCCAATACATAAGGACATGGTCCTGTCTCACATTCAACCCCTTGGGCAATACATTGGGGGGAAAAAAAAGGGGAAAAAACACAATACTTCAATATAAAATTCGTCAAAAAATACGCAAGTACATGTGCATCAAATGGACAGATCTATGTTCCGGCGATCAAGTACATGACCACAAAAAAAATACAATACTTAAAGAAAAATTTGTTTAAAAATACGCAACCATAATGCATTAAATGGACTGATTTTCAACAAAATGGACAGATCTATCCTCCGGCGATCAAGCACATGACCGCAAAAACTATATATCATTTCAAGGTACAATTCGCTTTAAAATACACAGTATATATATACATGTATATAAAATGGACGGATTTATCTCTCGGTGATCATGTACATGACCGCAAAACCAGGAATAGACTAGTACACATGCATGAGACGATCAGACATCCAAATACATATATATACTAAAAAAAATAAAAAAATAAAATTGCAAAAGAGTCAGTACATGTGTCGCGAGCGGGCTACCCAACCCTACTCCATTTTATGTTGCTTTGGAGGGGAGGTAGGATTTGTCCATGCTCCAGACCAGCTTCAGGATGTTTACTCATCCCCCGACAGTAATAATTTAGATTTTCAAAATGGTTCAAGTTATGCCAAAATAGAATCGTTGGTGAAACAATTTGTGATATACCTATGGGAAAGGGAAAAATAAAATTAATAATTTACTTGAATCATTGAATCACGGAGAAACACAATTGTTAAGATAGCCACCAGCAAGTAAGCCTATAGTTGGTGAAAAGAATACCTGTGTAACAGGAAGTATGCTTATGTTAATGAAAGATTACCAAGAATCATCCTTCTAAAAGTCTTAAAGTCTGATGCTGATTTAAAATTTTCTTCTAGACCATTCCACAAAATTAATCCTTTGTATTTAATACTTTGTTTAATCAAATTGATTCGTGGTTTTTGTACCACAAGTTTTGAATTTATGCTAGAATAAGGCGTCTGTTTATAGTTAAAGGGGCTTGAATGGTAGGAAGGAGCAAGTTGTTAAGAGTTTTATACATAAATTTAAACGAATTAAAATGATGCCTGGTTTTAATGTCAAAAATATTAAGCCTTTTAAGATTCGGCCGATGCAATGTCGTGCGAATCGTGTCGAACAATAATCCAAATATGGTTGAAAGTGACATTTATAAAAAAATAGATCTATATTTTTCAGGCATGATCTTTCTTAATTGTCGCAGTTGAAATATCTTAGTATTTAAAATTTTAGCAACGAACTTTACGTGCGGAGTCTATGAGAGATTTTGATTCACAGTAACACCCAGTAATTTAAAGTTTTGAACTTGTTTAATAAATTGATTATTAAGTTCAATTGGTAAATCTGATGAATATTTTCTTTTTTGAGAAGTTGTAATTAACATACATTTGGTTTTATTTTCATTTAAAATCATGACATTAAAGGAACACAAGTTTAGGATTGCATCAGTATCTTTTTGCAATTTTAATTGTATGTCAGTAACCGATTTACCAGAAGTATAAATCGTAGTATCATCCGCAAAAAGATCACAGTTAGAGTTAATATGCAATGGCAAATCATTAATATAAAGATTAAACAACAAGGGACCTAAAATTGATCCTTGTGGTACTCCATACTTTATACTGCGAGAAGACGAAAGAGTTCCATTGACGTAACAACGCTGAGTACGATTCGACAAGTAACAATTTATGAAGGTTATTAATGCATTCGAAAAATTGTATAGTTTTAGTTTTTCAATAATTATCTCATGGGAAATCAAATCAAATGCTTTTGTAAAATCAAAGAAAATAGAACCAACCATAAGATTATTATTTACTGCATCATAAACGTTTTCAATTATGTTAGTCAGAGCTGTTTGAGAAGAACTATTAGACCTAAAACCAGATTGGTGCGAATACAATAACTTATTATATTCAAGAAATTATTTATATGTTTTGAATAATGTCTTTCAAGTGGTTTAGATACACTAGATAATACAGAAATTGGTCTATAATTATTAGGATCAGATTTAGCGCCGGATTTATACAGTGGTAAAACTTTTGCTTCTTTGAATTTATCAGGAAATATATTTGCATCAATGCATAGATTATATGCTCCTGACTGAGCTCTCCATGGTCTGATGACCACTCTAGTGATATAGATTAAACAACGGATACTAAAATACATGTAGTCATTTTCCATAGTAAGGATATGGTTATTTTATTACTGGATTACTCAAAATGTATGTCGATAAAAAACATTCTTACGTCTGTTATTGTAATGGCGCAGATTTTGTTGCAATGTGGTGATATTGAAGTCAACCCTGGCCCTCTTAGTACACGTCAAGGACAGATTTCAAAGACAGG
>CM060202.1:32042080-32083386 GCA_030562195.1 Nipponacmea schrenckii | reverse complement strand
CGGATTTTTTCTGCTTCGTTTTTTTGTCTTCCAATTTAATTAGGATTGACATAAATTTTGTTGCGATACATCAATTACAGCACAAGTAGGTCAACCGGAAGTTTAAACCCGTTTTACGCTGAAACCGGAAATGAAGCAAAAATTCTGACTCTGCCAATGTTTTCATATTCGTGACACTTGAAGGCACCCAAATTTTCAGATCAATCGGTCTTAAAATAGCAAAGTTGCAAAAATGTGAAAAATACGACAAAAAAATGTGTGCTATGAAATTTCGAATTTCGAATTTTTTTAATTGCTATTTTGTTGGAAATTGTTTCAAGTTTTCAAAAATGCAAACCCGACGAAAATCGGTCCAAAAATGCGAGTTCTAGAGCCACTGACCGACTTTTTAGACATGTTGCAATGCAGCACTTCCGGTTTTGCAAAAATGTTCCAATTTATATTTAATAGAAATTTCGCCACAACAGAAGGTGTAGAGAAGATGTGAAATTGCTGCAACTATTGCAGCCTAGGCTGTGTGCCCTGTGTAAATTTCAAAAAAAAAAAAAAAAAAAAAAAAAAAAAAAAAGACAAACCGAAAACAAACTGGGACTTTGCGGTAGCAAAGTCCCACAACTAGAGCCACTTGTGGCACAGAGTGGGACTTTGCTAACGTCGCAAATTGCAACAAACAGACAGAAACATCTGATTTTCTGGGATAAACTGGCCAAAGCAATAAGGTATCTGTGTGCAAGGTAATTTTTAAAAAAAAACTTATTTCCTACAAACGTAATACGCTGACCCATATATATGGAAAACTGAAAATTTACCCGGATGTGCCACGCCCATCTAATTCTTTTCAGCGTGAATCTAATCACATTCAAAATGTATATTCACAGTACAAATTTGAAGTTTGTCCATCCAATAGATCACGAGATATACACACATACATTTAAAAAAAACGTAAATACGGCAAAATGTACTTTTATTTTCAAAAATCAAAAATTTCAATTTTCATTTTAAAAACTTTTTTTATACATCGCTAAAAAGAGGACAAAAAGCACCTTAAGAATCTAAAAAAATTAACCCTCTAAATTAATTAGGTCACACTCTAGAGCAGTCCAAAGTTGCGAATTTTGCTGTTTTCAGGCAGCTATAAAACCGGAAGTTGATGTCTGAGGTCAAAGGTCAAAGTGTCAACTAATAGCCAAGGTCAATTACCTTTGACCTACTAAAGGTCAAAGTCACCAAAGGTCAAGGTCACGAGAAATAAGCCCCCAAACTTCGAAAAAATTCAACCGGATGTTGCAAAATTGCAAAAGCGAAATTCAAAAATCGGCTCCCACAGTTTTTTTCGTAATCGACTAAAGCTACAAGAAATGTAAACATCGCGGAAATTAGACATTACCCTGAGGCCCCATTTTGAGTTTTACAAAAAAGTGACATTTCAAGATGGCGGCCAAAGTTTCACTTCCGGTCCGGATTTTTTCTTCTTCGTTTTTTTGTCTTCTAATTTAATTAAGATTGACATAAATTTTGTTGCGCTCCATCAGTTACAGCACAAGTAGGTCAACCGGAAGTTTAAACCCTTTTTACGTTGAAACAGGAAATAAAGCAAAAATTTTGACTCTGCCAATGTTTTTTAATTCATGACACTTGAAGGCACCCAAATTTTCAGATCAATCGGTCTTAAAATAGCAAAGTTGCAAAAAAGTGCAAAATACGGCAAAAAAATGTGTGCTACGAATTTTCGAATTTCGAATTTTTTCAACTGCTATCTTGTTTGAAACTAGTTCAAGTTTTTAAAAATGCAAACCCGAAGAAAATCGATAAAAAATTGCGACATCTAGAGCCGTTTTCCTACTTTTTTGGTTAGTTGCAACGCAGCACTTGTGGTTTTGCAAAAAAGTTCCATTTTATATTTATGCAACACGTTGCCACTATAGAAGGTCTAGAGAAGTTGTGAAAAAATTGCAACTATTGTAGCCTAGGCACAGTGAGGTGTGTAAATTTCGAAAAAAAAAAAAAAAAAAAGAATTGACAAACCGAAAACAAACTGGGACTTTGCGGTAGCAAAGTCCCACAACTAGAGCCGTACGCCTAACGGCACTGAAGCAGTGCGTTCCATCCAGGGATTCGTTCGTTAAGCAAAAGACAAAAAGGGTTTATTAAAATAAAAAAAAATGTGCATCAGATATGGATTTTGATTTCATAACAAACGCTCCCATACCCCCCTTTTCCCCCTTTCCCCTCTTTGCCCCTCCCCATCCTTAGCCCTCATCATCAATTAAGATAGATAATAAGTTAAAATCATAATAAAAATGGATAGAGGGTCGTTTAATCTAAAAAAGATATCCGGATCGCCGAAACTCATATTTGTAAATCGCCCAAACGTAGAGAATAATACCCAATACAATGTAGATTGTTTCATATATTAAATTCGCAATTTTCAGATGGCGATGAAACCAAAAGTAGATATCGTACAAAAAATATATATATAGCATTGGATAGACAATGTCGAAGCTATATACAAATCGAAAGGTCACTAATGGTTCAAGTTGTCTTAAGTCTCCAGGGTATAACATTGAGACACCACATAAATAGCGCAGCCTAACATTTTAAAATTTATATTGAATAGAGTTTCGTCCCTTAGACCATTATTCCAGTCAACTGTATATTATTGTTGCATAATTATAAGAGATAAAATTTAAAATTCTAAAGGTTGTAATTTCGTTCCAAATATTCAATATCTACATCACCCACAACAGGAAAAACATATATAACAACTTTGAATCATTTTAACTGGATGTAGAACGATTAAACTAAAAAATAATTTCAGATCGCTGAAACTTATATCTTGTAGGTCGCCCAAATGCAACACATTAAACAGATTGTTTTATAGGGAAAATTCGCAATTTTCAAATGGCGATAAAAGTATACATCTTTCAATAAAGCTTTATATATCATTGGATAGAACTTCTCGAGAGCTATAATATTTGTACAGGTCAAAAAATTGTCAAAGGTCAACGTCACAATATACGACCCTTCAAAGTTTTTAAAAATTTTAATCGTTAAAAAATCAAAATCAAAATCAAAATTCAAAAATCGGTTTCCATATATATTTCGGCAATCGGTTATAGATTCTATATACATCAAAATAACATAAATCGAATTATCCTCCGAGACCCTATTTCGATTTAAAGAAAAACACGCACAGTTAGAATAGAAGAAATTACAAAATTTTGAAATTTTTAAACGCGCAATTTTGACTAAAATACCAAGTTTGATATATTAATGGGAAGATGACATTAAGCGTAAAAGGAATATGTAAGAAATTCTGTCCTATGTAAATTAGATCACGTGATAGAGCTCTTTAAAGTTAAAATTCGTGATTTTCAATAGGCTGCAAAACCGGAAGTAAACATCGGACAACAAAAGTGAACATACCATTGGGTAGATATAATCAAGGGCAATAACTTTTGTTCAGGTCAAAAGGTCACCGAAGGTCAAGATCGCGAAATATGACCTTTTAAATTTTTGACAATTACTGGAAAATTTCAACCGGAAATAAAAGAAAAGCAAAAGCGAAATTCAAAAATCCCTTCCCATACTTTTTTGCGCAATCGTTGAATGTTTTTAGAAGATCTAAAATTATGGAAATTAGATTTAACCCTGAGGCCCCATTTTGAGTTTAACAAAAGTTAGTCATATCAACATGGCGGCTGATCCGTTACTTCCGGTTCGGATTTTTTTAATTTAGCATCATTTAATAGACAATTGTAGCTAATTTCAAAATAAATTTTTTAAATATCTTCTATATTTCGGAAGTGCAAAATTCAACTTTAAAAGCAAATAACTTCAAAACCGGAAGTGATATCGAAATTTTGAAAATTAATTTTGGTTCGCAATCAAAATGTCTTTATATCTGTAAGTTTTCAAGTCGATCGAAAGAAAACTGTAGAAGTAAAAAAATGCTAAAAATTCAAAATTCAAAAAGTCAGCGACAAAGTTGGGAAATGTTTAATTCTCAAATTGCTATCTTTTAGAACTAAGTTCAATGTAGTTATCTAAAAAAGAACGATCAACATTGGATCAAAAATAAAGCCGCAAATTGAAAAAGAAAGAAAAACTTTGGAATGCGCTACGTCATTTCCTGTTAAAATAAAATGCATCGAATAACATTCATTAACATTACTTTCACGAGTACGACAAGAAAATGGAAAGAGTGAATTCATAGCATATGTAGTTTTGGCTGGGCGCTCTGGGAAGAATTCGAAAAAAAAAAAAAAAAAAAAAAAAACATTTCGAAAACAAGGCAGTGCGTTCGAATGAACGCACTGCAACTAGAGCCACACGTGGCACAGAGTGGGACTTTGCTAACGTTGCAAAATTGCAACAAATAGGCCGAAACATCTGATTTTCTGGGAGAAACTGGCCAAAGCAACAAGGTATCTGTGTGCAAAGAATTTTTTGGAAAAATGTTATTTCCTACAGATGTAAAGCGCTAACCGATATAACTGGTAAATTGGAAGTTTACCCGTATGTGCCACGCCCATCTAATTTACTTTTGCGTAAATCTAATCTCATTCAAAATATATATTCATGGTACAAATTTGAAGCTTGTACATCTAATAGATCACGAGATATACACAAATACGTTTCAAAAAAGCAAAATGTACTTTAATTTTAAAAGTCCAAAAATTAAATTTTCATTTTAAAAACTTTTGTTGTGCATCGCTGGAAAGAGGACAAAAGGCGCCTTCGGAATGTGAAAAAAATAACCCTCTAAATTAATTAGGTCACGCTCTAGAGCAGTCCAACGTTGCAAATTTTGCTGCTTTCGAGCAGCTATAAAACCGGAAATAGACGTCAGAAGTCTAATGCCAAATTGTCAACTGATAGCTAAAGTCAGTGACCAATGACCTTGTAAAGGTCAAGGTCACCAAAGGTCAAAGTCACTAGAAACAAGCCCCCAAACTAAAAAAACTGATTTTTTGCAAATGTCGCAAAATTGCAACAAACAGGTAGAAACATTTGATTTTTTGGGATAAACTGTCCAAAGTAATGAGATATATATAGATATAGATATAGATATTGAAAAACGTTATTTACTGCAGCCGTAATTCGCTGACCGATATAAATGGTAAATTTGAAGTTCACCCGGATGTGCCACGCCCATTTCGTGTTTTTGGAGGGGAATCTAATCATATTCAAAATGTATATTCACAGTAAAAATTTGAAGCTTGTACAGCTAATAGATCACGAGATATACACACATACATTTCCAAAAAACGTAAACACGACAAAATGTACTTGAATTTTCAAAAATCAAAAAATTCAATTTCCATTTTATAAACTTTTGTTATATATCGTTGGAAAGAAGACAAAAAGCACTTTAAGAATCTAAAAAAAATAACACTCTAAATTAATTAGGTCACGCTCTAGAGCAGTCCAAAGTTGAAAATTATGCTGTTTTCGGGGAGTTATAAAACCGGAAGTACACGTCGGAGGTCAAAGGTCAAAGTATCAACTGATAGCCAAGGTCAATGACCTTTGTACTACTTAAGGTCAAGGTCATCAAAGGTCAAGGTCACGAGAAATAAGCCCCCAAACTTCGAAAAAATTCAACCGGATGTTGCAAAAATGCAAAAGCGAAAATCAAAAATCGACTTCCAATGTTTTGTTGCAATCTTTATGTTCTTTCATTTGACACCAAAATTATCTCAATCGGACAAGCCATAATGTCTGAATTAAATTCGCTCAATTTCAGAAAAATCAAAATGGCGGCGAAAGTTGCGCATGCGGCCTTGATTATATTTTCTTCGTTTTTTTGTATGGCTAATGGCTACCGAATGAAACAAGTTTGAATCTTATACATTAATAAACCCGGAAGTTATTCAACCGGACGTAAAACTCCATTTTTCGCAAAAACCGGAAGTGACGCAAAAATTTTGACCTACTTTTTGAAAATCATTTCGTGGGCTTCTAATGCTCAATTTTTTTTAGTCAAATCACACTAAAAACAACAAAGTTGCAAAAAATTGCAAAATACGGCAAAAAAATGTGTGCAACGAATTTTTGAAAATTGAAACTTTTGAACTGCTATCTGATCAGAAGTTAATTGCAGATTCCAAAAATGAAAACCCGAAGAAAATTTATCAAAAATTACGCCAGCTAGAGCCAATTTGCTACTTTTTAAACAAGTTGCAACGCAGCACTTCCGGTTGTGCAAAAATGTTCCAATTTATATTCATTAGAAACGTCGCCACTACAGAAGGTCTGGAGAAGTTGAGACAAATTTGCAACTATTGCAGCCTAGGCACAGCGAGGTGTGTAAATTTCGAAAAAAAAAAAAAACTAGAGCCACACGTGGCACAGAGTGGGACTTTGCTAACGTTGCAAAATTGCAACAAACAGGCCGAAACATCTGATTTTCTGGGAGAAACTGACCAAAGCAACGAGGTATCTGTGTGCAAAGAATTTTTTGGAAAAACGTTATTTCCTACAGATGTAAAGCGCTGACCGATTTAACTGGTAAATTGGAAGTTTATCCGTATGCACCACGCCCATCTAAGTTACTTTTGCGTAAATCTAATCTCATACAAAATATATATTCATGGTACAAATTTGAAGCTTGTACATCTAATAGATCACGAGATATACACAAATACGTTTCAAAAAAGCAAAATGTACTTTAATTTTATCAACTGATAGCCAAGGTCAATGACTTTTAACCTACTAAAGGTCATGGTCACCAAAGGTCAAGGTCACGAGAAATAAGCCCCCAAACTTTGAAAAAATTCAACCGGATGTTGCAAAAATGCAAAAGCGAAATTCAAAAATCTACTTCCAATGTTTTTTTGCAATTTTTATGTTCTTTCATTTGACACCAAAATCATCTCATTCGGATAAGCCATAATGTCTGAATTAAATTCGCGCAATTTCAGCAAAATTAAAATGGCGGCTAAAGTTGCGCATGCGGCCTTGATTTTATTTTCTTCGCTTTTTTGTATGGCTAATGGCTACCCGATGATACAAGTTTGAATCTCATACATTAATAAAACCGGAAGTTATTCAACCGGACGTAAAACTCTATTTTTCGCAAAAACCGGAAGTGACGCAAAAATTTTGACCTACTTTTTGGAAATCATTCCATGGGCTACATATACTCAATTTTTTTAAGATAAATCGGTCTTTAAATAACAAAGTTGCAAAAATATGCAAAATACGGCAAAAAAATGTGTGCTACGAATTTTCGAATTTTGAAATTTTGAAATTGCTATCTTGTTGGAAATTATTTCAAGTTTCCAAAAATGCAAACCCGACGAAAATCGATTGAAAATTGCGACTTCTAGAGCCACTGACCGACTTTTTAGGTATGTTGCAATGCAGCACTTCCGGTTTTGCAAAAATGTTCCAATTTATATTTAATAGAAACGTCGCCACGACAGAAGGTGTAGAGAAGTTGCGAAAGTGCTGCAACTGTAGCAACCTAGGCTGTGTGCCCTGTGTAAATTGAAGCTTGTACATCTAATAGATCACGAGATATACACACATACATTTCCAAAAAACGCAAATACGGCAAAATGTACTTTTATTTTCAAAATCAAAAAATTCAATTTTCATTTTAAAAACCTTTGTTATACATCGTTGGAAAGAGGACAAAAAGCACTTTAAGAATCTGAAAAAAATAACACTCTAAATTAATTAGGTCACGCTCTAGAGCAGTCCAAAGTTGCGAATTTCGCTGTTTTTGGGCAGCTATAAAACCGGAAGTAGACGTCGGAGGTCAAAGGTCAAAGTATCAACTGATAGCCAAGGTCAATGACCTTTGACCTACTAAAGGTCATGGTCACCAAAGGTCAAGGTCACGAGAAATAAGCCCCCAAACTTTAAAAAAATTCAACCGGATGTTGCAAAAATGCAAAAGCGAAATTCAAAAATCGACTTCCAATGTTTTTTTGCAATTTTTATGTTCTTTCATTTGACACCAAAATCATCTCAATCGGATAAGCCATAATGTCTGAATTAAATTCGCGCAATTTCAGAAAAATCAAAATGGCGGCGAAAGTTGCGCATGCGGCCTTGATTTTATTTTCTTCGCTCTTTTGTATGGCTAATGGCTACCCGATGATACAAGTTTGAATCTCATACATTAATAAAACCGGAAGTTATTCAACCGGACGTAAAACTCTATTTTTCGCAAAAACCGGAAGTGACGCAAAAATTTTGACCTACTTTTTGGAAATCATTCCATGGGCTACATATACTCAATTTTTTTAAGATAAATCGGTCTTTAAATAACAAAGTTGCAAAAATGTGCAAAATACGGCAAAAAAATGTGTGCTACGAATTTTCGAATTTCGAAATTTTGAAATTGCTATCTTGTTGGAAATTATTTCAAGTTTCCAAAAATGCAAACCCGACGAAAATCGATTGAAAATTGCGACTTCTAGAGCCACTGACCGACTTTTTAGGTATGTTGCAATGCAGCACTTCCGGTTTTGCAAAAATGTTCCAATTTATATTTAATAGAAACGTCGCCACGACAGAAGGTGTAGAGAAGTTGAGAAATTGCTGCAACTATTCCAGCCTAGGCTGTGTGCCCTGTGTAAATTTCGAAAAAAAAAAAAAAAAAAAAAAAAGAATTGACAAACCGATAACAAACTGGGACTTTGCGGTAGCAAAGTCCCACAACTAGAACCGTTAGACGGTACCAAGACAGTGCGCGTCCCTTCTATTGCATGGGTGAAACGTTGCATTTATAATATCCAATTCCATAATAATAACTAGACCTGTTTGTAACAATTGTGCAGCTTCCGAGATATTTAGAATGTGTTATATCTCCTGGCTGTCATTTAAAATAGAACGTAATCACGCCTACTTAGTATAATGACGTGTTTTGATTGGTTGCGATACTTAAACTGGAAATGTCAAAATTTGTCTTGACCAAACGATAAGAAATTAACACAATTTGACTTTTTGCCCTGTTGCATTATCTTCTTAACTCTTCTTGTAACATTTATATCTGTTTAATTAGTGTGTAAAACAAAACGTCGAAAAAACAAATTTGTGGTCATAAAGGGACATAACACCTTATTTGAGAATACAAATTGATCTCGGATTAAATTAACTTTCCAGATCGTTGATACTTTTAATTTGTTTATTTATTTATTTATCAATCTTAATTTAGGTGTAGTAGGAACATTAGATCCTGCAATTTGTGGCAAGTTGCCATGGTATAACATAGAGCCATCAAATTAACAGCGCGGCTTTACATCTTTAAGAGAGTATTTTATAGAGTTGCGTCCCTTATACCACTAGTCCTCTCAACTGTACATTATTTTTGCTTAAGAGAATATCATTTAAAATTCTAAAGGTTGTCATTTCCTTCCAAATATTCCATATCATACATCGCCCACAACGAGAAATGAACAATCATTCCTTTTATTTAAGATATATAATATCTTTGAATCATTTTAACTGGATTAATTTTTAATCGTAAAAAAATCAAAATCAAAATAACAATTCAAAAATCGGTTTCCATATATATTTCGGCAATAGATTCTATATACATGTACATCAAAATAACACAAATTGAATTATCTTCCGAGACCCTATTTCGATTTAAAGAGTTAGTATAGAAGAAATTACAAAATTTGCAAATTTAAAACGTGCAATTTTGATCAAAAATCAAGTGTTATACACCATTGGAAAGAATAACTAGACCTGTTTGTAACAGTTCTGCAGCTTTCGGGCTATTTAGAATTTGTTGGTCTCCTGGCTGTCATTTAAGGATGTAGATTGATTTTGCGATTATTGGGAGAGATGATTTATTCATGATTTAACACGTGACATTTGAGCTTGTTAATAGACTGGCAATCATTAAGGTTTGTGATGTAAAAATATCTGGGCTTAACCACGCCCACAAAGTCCATTGACTTGTCTTGGAAACTTCAACTGGAAATGTCAAAATTTGTGAATTGACCGTTTTATAGGAAAAATTCGCAAATTTTAAATGTCGATAAACCGAAAGTTTACATTTTGCTATAAAGCTTAATATGTCATTGGATAGAACGTATCACATATGTACAGGTATAAAGATCGCCAAAGGTCAACGTCACAATATACACCTTCGAAGTTTTTATAATTTTTAATCGTAATTAAATCAAAATCAAATTAAAAATTCAAAAATCAGTTTCCATATAAATTTCGGCAATCGGTTATAGATTCTATATACATGTCCATCAAAATAACACATATTGACTGATCCTCCGAGACCCTATTTCGATTGAAAGAAAAATACACACAGTGATGTAAAATATCTGGGTTTAACCACGCCCACAAAGTCTAATGACTTGTTTTGATTGGTTGGGGATACTTTAACTGGAAATGTCAAAATCTGTGTCTTGACCAAAAGATAAGAAATTAACACAATCAGATTTTATGACCTGTTGCATTTATATCTGTTTAATTAGAGTGTAATTTTATTCTTAAACTTTTCGCAATTTTTATTTATACATAATGATTTATATATTGCTTGAAAGCTGGGAATTTGCACATTATAAATCTGTTCGAATTTTGTTTTTAAGTTAAATAGAACTAAATATAAAAAAATATGAATGTTAAAATCGCTTATTTTCTACTAGGCGTATTTTCATCAGTTTTCGGTCTATAGCTAAAATAAAGATATTGTTAGAAAGCTGATAAAAATCACACCCAATAATGTCAATTAGAATGTTGCCAAGAGTCTTGTTCATGAGATATAACCATCTAAAGATACGAGAAATATGCAAATTACCAATTTTTGGATCCCTATTAATCCATATGTTCTGTACTAAAATTAGAAATCAAGGTATCATATGAACCTTTAGCCAATGAAGATGATTGTGCAGAAAAATAAAGGATGCATATTAGTAAGTTAGTCCTCTTCGTTCCTTGCGGAGAATAGGGCTGCTACAGACGTTCTCCATCTCACTCTATTATGAGCTGTTCTTTTTGCTTCATTCCAGGTCTTGCCAATCCTTCCTAGCTCTTTCAGTCTTATTCTTTTCAAGCTATGTAAAGGTCGTCCTTGTCTTCTATGCCCTTGGGGATTCCAGTCCAGTGCCTCTCTGATGATGTTGTTTTGAGATCAAAAGGATGCACATGGTAGAGTTCAAAAGTTATGAACTTTCAGACGGAAGTCAGTTTTGAAAAACTTTGGCAGGACCTGGTCCAAAGACAAATTTGAAATCGAAAAATATGCCACTAGAGGACCTAGATAATTATCCAAATTATATTTTAAAACAAGTCTGAAAAAATAGGATTAAAAATGGCGGACGAGTAGTATTTTTCCAATAATTTGCATATTTCAAGATGGCGATCAAACGGTTAGGAATTTGCATATATGGCATACATACAAAATGAAGATATTGATGGTACTAATTCTCTGGAATAAAAAAATTGCAAGTTTGTGCAAAAATTTAATCCGAAAATTCCGATTTCTGTGATTTTCTTCATTTTTTGGTCATTTTCGGACGTTTCCGGCTAATTTTGGAAAATGTTTTATCGGAATCTTTAATGATAATTTTTTGTCTACTTATCTACCAATTTTTGTGAAAAAATAAGACGTAAATTTAAAAAAAAAACACGTGCTTTTTACATAAATCACGCACAATTAATATAGAACTAAGAACAAAATTTTCAAATATTAAAAAGCGCAATTTTGATCAAAATATAAAGTGTTATACACCATTGGAAAGAATAAATTACGCGTAATAAGGACATAAAAGAAATTTTGACGTATGTAAATTAGGTCACGTGACAGAGCTCTTCGAAGTTAAAAAGTGCAATTTTCAAATGGCTGTAAAACCGGAATTTGACATTGCACACCACAAATGAAGACATCAATGGATAGATCTCGACAAAGGCAACAACTTTTGTGCAGGTCACATGGTCACCAAAGGTCAAGGTCACGGTATATGAACGTTGGAAAATTAGGCACTGAGTGAAAAAAAAGAACCGGAAATGAAAGGTAAGCTAAATCGAAATTCAAAATTCGGCTTCCTAAGAATTTTTAGCAATCGATTGAAGATTACATAGACATCAAAATAACAATTGTCCGATTAACCCCTAAGACCCAATTTTTCACTTTACAAAAGTAAGTGGTTTAATGATGGCGACTGACCTGTTACTTCCAGTTCAATTTTTGTTAATTATAAAATCATTATAGGTTAATAGTAACTAATTGCAAAAAAAAAAATTCAAATATCTTTAGAATTCCGGAAGTGAAAATTCGAAGTTTAGCGACGTATGACGCCGAAACCGGAAGTGATGTCGACATTTTGAAAACAGATTTTTCTTGACAAGAAAAATGTTTATCTAACTGCAAATTTTGATTTCGATCTAATCAAAATTGCAGAAGTTAGAAAAAGTGTTAAATTTTAAAATTCAAAAGTCAGCAACAAAAGTAAAAATTTCAAAATTTTTAAACTGCTATTCTGTAAATCTAAGTTATAAGTAGTAAATAAAAAAAGTCCGAACCAGATTAGATAAAAAAACGAGCCGTGAGTTAGTAAACAAAAATAAAATTTGTGACGTTCTACGTCATTTCCGGTAAAACAAAAATGCGTCATTTTACATTTAAACAACAACGAGCACTAGATTACGTCACAATACACGCCAGATTGTGTAAGACATTTGCAGTTATGGCTGGGGAGCGTGACCAGAAAAAGACAAAAAAAAAAAAAAAAATAGTCATTTCGAAAACAAAGCAGTGCGTTCGAAGAACGCACTGCAAAAAAAAAAAAAAGAGACATTTCGAAAACAAACTGGGACTTTGCGGTTTGCAAAGTCCCACAACTAGAGCCACACGTGGCACAGAGTGGGACCTGTTTGTTGCAATTTTGCAACGTTAGCAAACTAACGTTGCAAAATTGCAACAAACAGGCCGAAACATCTGATTTTCTGGGAGAAACTGGCCAAAGAAACGAGGTATCTGTGTGCAAAGAAGTTTTTGGAAAAACGTTATTTCCTACTGATGTAAAGCGCTGACCGATATAACTGATAAATTGGAAATTTACCCGGATGTGCCACGCCCATCTCATTTTTTTTTACTTGAATCTAATCACATTCAAAATGTATACTCACGGTACAAATTTGAAGCTTGTGCATCTAATAGATCGCGAGATATACACACATACATTTCAAAAAAGCAAAATGTACTTTAGTTTTAAAAGTGCAAAAATTAAATTTTCATTTTTAAAACTTTTGTTGTACATCGCTGGAAAGAGGACAAAAGGCGCCTTAAGAATCTGAAAAAAATAAACCCCCTAAATTAATTAGGTCACGCTCTAGAGCAGTCCAAATTAGCGAATTTTGCTGTTTTCGGGCAGCTATAAAACCGGAAGTAGACGTCGGAAGCCTAATGTCAAATTGTCAACTGATAGCCAAAGTCAGTGACCAATGACCTTGTAAAGGTCAAGGTTACTAAAGGTCAAGGTCACGAGAAATAAGCCCCCAAACTAAAAAAAACTGATTTGTTTTGCAAATGTCGCAAAATTGCAACAAACAGACAGAATCATTTGATTTTTTGGGATAAACTGGCCAAAGTAATGAGGTATATGTATGCAAGGTACTTTTTTGAAAAACGTTATTTCCTGCAGCCGTAATTCGCTGACCGATATAAATGGTAAACCGGAAATTTACCCGGATGTGCCACGCCCATCTCGTTTTTTTGGACAGGAATCTAATCATATTCAAAATGTATATTCACGGTACAAATTTGAAGCTTGTTCAGCTAATAGATCACGAGATATACACACATAGATTTAAAACAAGCGAATATACAAGGTCACGAGAAATAAGCCCCCAAACTTTGAAAAAATTCAACCGGATGTTGCAAAAATGCAAAAGCGAAATTCAAAAATCGACTTCCAATGTTTTTTTGCAATTTTTATGTTCTTTCATTTGACACCAAAATCATCTCAATCGGATAAGCCATAATGTCTGAATTAAATTCGCGCAATTTCAGAAAAATCAAAATGGCGGCGAAAGTTGCGCATGCGGCCTTGATTTTATCCGATGATACAAGTTTGAATCTCATACATAAATAAATCCGGAAGTTATTCAACCGGACGTAAAACTCCATTTTTCGCAAAAACCGGAAGTGACGCAAAAATTTTGACCTACTTTTTGGAAATCATTCAATGGGCTACATATACTAAATTTTTTTAAGATTAATCGGTCTTTAAATAACAAAGTTGCAAAAATGTGCAAAATACGGCAAAAAAATGTGTGCTACGAATTTTCGAATTTTGAAATTTTGAAATTGCTATCTTGTTGGAAATTATTTCAAGTTTCCAAAAATGCAAACCCGACGAAAATCGATTGAAAATTGCGACTTCTAGAGCCACTGACCGACTTTTTAGGAATTGACAAACCGAAAACAAACTGGGACTTTGCGGTAGCAAAGTCCCACAACTAGAGCCACACGTGGCACAGAGTGGGACATTGCTAACGTTGCAAAATTGCAACAAACAGGCCGAAACATCTGATTTTCTGGGAGAAACTGGCCAAAGCAACGAGGTATCTGTGTCCAAAGATTTTTTTGGAAAAATGTTATTTCCTACAGATGTAAAGCGCTGACCGATATAACTGGTAAATTGGAAGTTTACCCGTATGTGCCACGCCCATCTAATTTACTTTTGCGTAAATCTAATCTCATACAAAATATATATTCATGGTACAAATTTGAAGCTTGTACATCTAATAGATCACGAGATATACACAAATACGTTTTAAAAAAGCAAAATTTACTTTAATTTTAAAAGTCCAAAATTTAAATTTTCATTTTAAAAACTTTTGTTATGCATCGCTGGAAAGAGGACAAAAGGCGCCTTCGGAATGTGAAAAAAATAACCCTCTAAATTAATTAGGTCACGCTCTAGAGCAGTCCAACGTTGCAAATTTTGCTGCTATCGAGCAGCTATAAAACCGGAAATAGACGTCAGAAGTCTAATGCCAAATTGTCAACTGATAGCTAAAGTCAGTGACCAATGACCTTGTAAAGGTCAAGGTCACCAAAGGTCAAAGTCACTGGAAATAAGCTCCCAAACTAAAAAAAAACCTGATTTTTTGCAAATGTCGCAAAATTGCAACAATAGGCAGAAACATTTTATTTTTTGGGATAAACTGGCCCAAAATAATGAGATAATGTATGCAAGGTACTTTTTTGAAAAACGTTATTTACTGCAGCCGTAATTCGCTGACCGATATAAATGGTAAATTTGAAGTTCACCCGGATGTGCCACGCCCATCTCGTTTTTTTGGAGGGGAATCTAATCATATTCAAAATGTATATTCACAGTAAAAATTTGAAGCTTGTACAGCTAATAGATCACGAGATATACACACATACATTTCAAGCAAGCGAAAATACGGCAAAATGTACTTATCTTTGCAAAAATCAAAAACTTCAATTTTCATTTTACAAACTTTTGTTATATATCGTTGGAAAGAGGACAAAAAGCACCTTAAGAATCTGAAAAAAATAACACTCTAAATTAATTAGGTCACGCTCTAGAGCAGTCCAAAGTTGCGAATTTTGCTGTTTTCGCGGAGCTATAAAACCGGAAGTAGAAGTCGGAGGTCAAAGGTCAAAGTATCAACTGATAGCCAAGGTCAATGACCTTTGACCTACTAAAGGTCACGTCATCAAAGGTCAAGGTCACGAGAAATAAGCCCCCAAACTTTGAAAAAATTCAACCGGATGTTCATTCAAAAATCGACTTCCAATGTTTTTTTGCAATTTTTATGTTCTTTCATTTGACACCAAAATCATCTCAATCGGATAAGCCATAATGTCTGAATTAAATTCGCGCAATTTCAGAAAAATCAAAATGGCGGCGAAAGTTGCGCATGCGGCCTTGATTTTATTTTCTTCGCTTTTTTGTATGGCTAATGGCTACCCGATGATACAAGTTTGAATCTCATACATTAATAAAACCGGAAGTTATTCAACCGGACGTAAAACTCTATTTTTCGCAAAAACCGGAAGTGACGCAAAAATTTTGACCTACTTTTTGGAAATCATTCCATGGGCTACATATACTCAATTTTTTTAAGATTAATCGGTCTTTAAATAACAAAGTTGCAAAAATGTGCAAAATACGGCAAAAAAATGTGTGCTACGAATTTTCGAATTTTGAAATTTTGAAATTGCTATCTTGTTGGAAATTATTTCAAGTTTCCAAAAATGCAAACCCGACGAAAATCGATTGAAAATTGCGACTTCTAGAGCCACTGACCGACTTTTTAGGTATGTTGCAATGCAGCACTTCCGGTTTTGCAAAAATGTTCCATTTTATATTTATGCAACACGTCGCCACTACAGAAGGTCTAGAGAAGTTGAGACAATGTTGCAACTATTGCAGTCTAGGCGCAGTGAGGTGTGTAAATTTCGAAAAAAAAAAAAAAAAAAAAATTGACAAACCGAAAACAAACTGGGACTTTGCGGTAGCAAAGTCCCACAACTAGAGCCACACGTGGCACAGAGTGGGACTTTGCTAACGTTGCAAAATTGCAACAAACAGGCCGAAACATCTGATTTTCTGGGAGAAACTGGCCAAAGCAACGAGTTATCTGTGTGCAAAGAATTTTTTGGAAAAATGTTATTTCTTACAGATGTAAAGCGCTGACCGATATAACTGGTAAATTGGAAGTTTACCCGTATGTGCCACGCCCATCTAATTTTCTTTTGCGTAAATCTAATCTCATACAAAATATATATTCATGGTTCAAATTTGAAACTTGTACATCTAATAGATCACGAGATATACACAAATACGTTTCAAAAAAGCAAAATGTACTTTAATTTTAAAAGTCCAAAAATTAAATTTTCATTTTAAAAACTTTTATTGTGCATCGCTGGAAAGAGGACAAAAGGCGCCTTGGGAATGTGAAAAAAAAAACCCTCTAAATTAATTAGGTCACACTCTAGAGCAGTCCAACGTTGCAAATTTTTGGGGCTTTCGAGCAGCTATAAAACCGGAAATAGACGTCAGAAGTCTAATGCCAAATTGTCAACTGATAGCTAAAGTCAGTGACCAATGACCTTGTAAAGGTCAAGGTCACCAAAGGTCAAAGTCACTAGAAATAAGCCCCCAAACTAAAAAAAACCTGATTTTTTGCAAATGTCGCAAAATTTCAACAAACAGGCAGAAACATTTGATTTTTTGGGATAAACTGGCCAAAGTAATGAGATATATGTTTGCAAGGTACTTTTTTTAAAAACGTTATTTACTGCAGCCGTAATTCGCTGACCGATATAATTGTAAATTTGAAGTTCACCCGGATGTGCCACGCCCATCTCGTTTTTTTGGAGGGGAATCTAATCATATTCAAAATGTATATTCACAGTAAAAATTTGAAGCTTGTACAGCTAATAGATCACGAGATATACACACATACATTTCAAGGAAGCGAAAATACGGCAAAATGTACTTTTCTTTGCAAAAATCAAAAAATTCAATTTTTATTTTACGAACTTTTGTTATATATCGTTGGAAAGAGGACAAAAAGCACTTTAAGAATCTGAAAAAAATTTAAAACTCTAAAATTTAAATTTGGTCACGCTCTAGAGCAGCCCAAAGTTTCGAATTTTGCTGTTTTCGGGCAGCTATAAAACCGGAAGTAGACGTCGGAGGTCAAAGTTCAAAATATCAACTGATAGCCAAGGTCAATGACCTTTGACCTATTAAAGGTCACGGTCATCAAAGGTCAAGGTCACGAGAAATAAGCCCCCAAACTTCGAAAAAAATTCAACCGGATGTTGCAAAAAAGCAAAAGCAAAATTCAAAAATCGTTTTTCCAACATTTTGATCGCAATCGACTAAGCTTTCCAGAAATATAAACATCACACAAATCGCTCTTACCGTAGAGGCCCCTTTTTGAGTTTTACAAAAAAGTGACATTTCAAGATGGCGGCTAATGTTTCATTTCCCCGGTCCGGATTTTTTCTGCTTCTTTTTTTTTGTCTTCCAATTTAATTAGGATTGACATAAATTTTGTTGCGATACATCAATTACAGCACAAGTAGGTCAACCGGAATTTTTAAAACCCGTTTTACGCTGAAACCGGAAATGAAGCAAAAATTCTGACTCTGCCAATGTTTTCATATTCGTGACACTTGAAGGCACCCAAATTTTCAGATCAATCGGTCTTAAAATAGCAAAGTTGCAAAAAGGGTGCAAAATACGGCAAAAAAATGTGTGCTATGAAATTTCGAATTTCGAATTTTTTTAATTGCTATTTTGTTGGAAATTGTTTCAAGTTTTCAAAAATGCAAACCCGACGAAAATCGGCCCAAAAAAATGCGAGTTCTAGAGCCACTGACCGATTTTTTTAGACATGTTGCAATGCAGCACTTCCGGTTTTGCAAAAATGTTCCAATTTATATTTAATAGAAATTTCGCCACAACAGAAGGTGTAGAGAAGATGTGAAATTGCTGCAACTATTGCAGCCTAGGCTGTGTGCCCTGTGTAAATTTCAAAAAAAAAAAAAAAAAAAAAAAAAAAAAAAAAAAGACAAACCGAAAAAAAAACTGGGACTTTGCGGTAGCAAAGTCCCACAATAATCCGAACGATTACAATACGTTTTCGACAAAGTCGAAATACGTAACTAGAGCCGTACGCCTAACGGCACTGAAGCAGTGCGTTCCATCAAGGGATTTTTTCGTTAAGCAAAAGACAAAAGGGTTTATTAAAATAAAAAAATGTGCATCAGAAATGGTTTTTTGATTTCATAACAAACGCTCCCATACACCCCTTTTCCTCCTTTCCCCCTCTTTGCCCCTCCCCGTCCTTAGCCCTCATCATCAATTAAGATAGATAATAAGTTAAAATCATAATAAAAAATGGATAGAGTGTCGTTTAATCTAAAAAGATATCCGGATCGCCGAAACTCATATTTGTTAATCGACCAAACGTAGAGAATAATACCCAATAGATTGTTTTATATATTAAATTCGCAATTTTCAGATGGCGATGAAACCAAAAGTAGATATCGTACAAAAAATATATATATAGCATTGGATAGACAATGTCGAAGCTATATACAAATCGAAAGGTCACTAATGGTTCAAGTTGTCTTAAGTCGCCGGGGTATAACATTGAGACACCACATAAATAGCGCGGCCTAACATTTTAAAATTTATATTGAATAGATTTTTCGTCTCTTAGACCATTATTCCAGTCACCTGTATATTATTGTTGCATAATTATAAGAGATAAAATTTAAAATTCTAAAGGTTGTAATTTCGTTCCAAATATTCAATATTTACATCACCCACAACGGGAAAAAAACATATATAACAACTTTGTATCATTTTAACTGGATGTAGAACGATTAAACAAAAAAATAATTTCAGATCGCTGAAACTTATATTATCTTGTAGGCCCGCCCAAATGCAACACATTAAACAGATTGTTTTATAGGGAAAATTCGCAATTTTCAAATGGCGATAAAAGCGGAAGTATACATCTTACAATAAAGCTTTATATATCATTGGATAGAACTTCTCGAGAGCTATCATATTTGTACAGGTCAAAAATTCGTCGAAGGTCAACGTCACAATATACGACCCTTCAAATTTTTTAAAAAAAATTTTAATCGTTAAAAAATCAAAATCAAAATAAAAATTCAAAAATCGGTTTCCATATATATTTCGGCAATTTACATCAAAATAACACCAATCGAATTATCCCCCGAGACCCTTTTTTCGATTTAAAGAAAAACACGCACAGTTAGTATAGAAGAAATTACAAAATTTTGAAATTTTTAAACGCGCAATTTTGACTAAAATACCAAGTTTGATATACTAATGGGAAGATGACATTAAGCGTAAAAGGAATATGTAAGAAATTCTGTCCTATGTAAATTAGGTCACGTGATAGAGCTCTTTAAAGTTAAAATTCGTGATTTTCAATTGGCTGCAAAACCGGAAGTGAACATCGGACAACAAATGTGAAGATACCATTGGGCAGATTTAATCAAGGGCAATAACTTTTGTTCAGGTCACAAGGTCACCAGAGGTCAATATGGCGAAATATGACCTTTAAAAGTTTTGACTATTACTGAAAAATTTCAACCGGAAATAAAAGAAAAGCAAAGTCGAAATTCAAAAATCCCTTCCCATATTTTTTTTGCGCAATCAAATAGATGTTTTTAGAAAATCTAAAATTATGCAAATTAGATTTAACCCTGAGGCCCCATTTTGAGTTTTACAAAAGTTAGTCATATCAAGATGGCGGCTGATCCGTTACTTCCGGTTCGAATTTTTTAAATTTAGCATTATTTAATAAACAATTGTAGCTAATTGCAAAATAAATTTTTCAAATATCTTCATTATTCCGGAAGTGCAAAATTCAACTTTAAAAGCAAATAAGATCAAAACCGGAAGTGATATCGAAATTTTGAAAATTAATTATAATTCGCAATCAAAATGTCTATATATCTGTAAATTTTCAGATCGATCGAAATAAAATTGTAGAAGTTGAGAAAACCCCAAAAATTAAAATTAAAGCAGTCAGCGACAAAGTTGGGAAATGTATAATTCTTAAATTGCTATCTTGTAAACAAAAATTGAAAGCAATAAACAAAAAAAACGCGATCAAAATTGATTAAAAACTTGTGTAAAAAAAATGAAAAAAAAACCTAAAGTTAGTCATAGCCCCGTACGTCATTTCCGGTTGGACAAAATGGCGTCAAAATACATTCATATGATTTGAATTCGGGGGTTTCCCAGAAGAAATGTTAACAGTTCCCATGTGGCATTTGTAGTTTTGGCTGGGCGCGATGGGAGGAATTCGAAAAAAAAAAAAAACTAGATCCCCAGGCTTCGCGAGGTTCTGACGCAGTGCGTAGCAGTTTTGATATACGCTTTAAAACTACCCAACAAAGTATCGGTTGAACACTAACATTATTTTACAGAGTATAAGTCGTTTTTTTTTTTCAAAGCATAATTGGTTCGCTGAAACTCGTGTCATGTAGATCGCCCAAACGCATAATTCAACAAACAGTTTTTAACAATGAAATTCGCAATTTTCAAATGGTGATAAAACGGAAAGTATACATCGTACATCAAAATATAATATATCAATGGATAGATCTTTTCGAGAGCTATCACATTTGTGCAGCTCACAAGGTCACCAAATTGTAAGGTTACAATATACGACCATTCGAAGTTTGTATATATTACTATATCCGGATCGCCGAAACTCATATTTGTTAATCGACCAAACGTAGAGAATAATACCCAATAGATTGTTTTATATATTAAATTCGCAATTTTCAGATGGCGATGAAACCAAAAGTAGATATCGTACAAAAAATATATATATAGCATTGGATAGACAATGTCGAAGCTATATACAAATCGAAAGGTCACTAAGGGTTTTCAAGTTGTCTTAAGTCGCCAGGGTATAACATTGAGAAAACCACATAAATAGCGCGGCCTAACATTTTAAAATTTATATTGAATAGAGTTTCGCCCTCTTAGACCATTATTCCAGTCACCTGTATATTATTGTTGCATAATTATAAGAGATAAAATTTAAAATTCTAAAGGTTGTAATTTCGTTCCAAATATTCAATATTTACATCACCCACAACGGGAAAAAAACATATATAACAACTTTGTATCATTTTAACTGGATGTAGAACGATTAAACTAAAAAATAATTTCAGATCGCTGAAACTTATATTATCTTGTAGGTCGCCCAAATGCAACACATTAAACAGATTGTTTTATAGGGAAAATTCGCAATTTTAAAAATGGCGATAAAAGCGGAAGTATACATCTTACAATAAAGCTTTATATATCATTGGATAGAACTTCTCGAGAGCTATCATATTTGTACAGGTCAAAAATTCGTCGAAGGTCAACGTCACAATATACGACCCTTCAAATTTTTTAAAAAATTTTTTAATCGTTAAAAAATCAAAATCAAAATAAAAATTAAAAAAATCGGTTTCCATATATATTTCGGCAATCGGTTATAGATTCTATATACATCAAAATAACACCAATCGAATTATCCCCCGAGACCCTATTTCGATTTAAAGAAAAACACGCACAGTTAGTATAGAAGAAATTACAAAATTTTGAAATTTTTAAACGCGCAATTTTGACTAAAATACCAAGTTTGATATACTAATGGGAAGATGACATTAAGCGTAAAAGGAATATGTAAGAAATTCTGTCCTATGTAAATTAGGTCACGTGATAGAGCTTTTTTAAAGTTAAAATTCGTGATTTTCAATTGGCTGCAAAACCGGAAGTGAACATCGGACAACAAATGTGAAGATACCATTGGGCAGATTTAATCAAGGGCAATAACTTTTGTTCAGGTCACAAGGTCACCAGAGGTCAATATGGCGAAATATGACCTTTAAAAGTTTTGACTATTACTGAAAAATTTCAACCGGAAATAAAAGAAAAGCAAAGTCGAAATTCAAAAACCCCCTTCCCATACTTTTTTGCGCAATCGATAGATGTTTTTAGAAAATCTAAAATTATGCAAATTAGATTTAACCCTGAGGCCCCATTTTGAGTTTTACAAAAGTTAGTCATATCAAGATGGGGGGCTGATCCGTTACTTCCGGTTCGAATTTTTTAAATTTAGCATTATTTAATAAACAATTGTAGCTAATTGCAAAATAAATTTTTCAAATATCTTCATTATTCCGGAAGTGCAAAATTCAACTTTAAAAGCAAATAAGATCAAAACCGGAAGTGATATCGAAATTTTAAAAAATTAATTATAATTCGCAATCAAAATGTCTATATATCTGTAAATTTTCAGATCGATCGAAATAAAATTGTAGAAGTTGGGGAAAACCCCAAAAATTAAAATTAAAGCAGTCAGCGACAAAGTTGGGAAATGTATAATTCTTAAATTGCTATCTTGTAAACAAAAATTGAAAGCAATAAAAAAAAAAAAACGCGATCAAAATTGATTAAAAACTTGTGTGAAAAAATGAAAAAAAAACCTAAAGTTAGTCATACCCCCCGTACGTCATTTCCGGTTGGACAAAATGGCGTCAAAATACATTCATATGATTTGAATTCGGGGGTTTCCCAGAAGAAATGTTAACAGTTCCCATGTGGCATTTGTAGTTTTGGCTGGGCGCGATGGGAGGAATTCAAAAAAAAAAAAAAACTAGATCCCCAGGCTTCGCGAGGTTCTGACGCAGTGCGTAGCATTTTTTGATATACGCTTTAAAACTACCCAACAAAGTATCGGTTGAACACTAACATTATTTTACAGAGTATAAGTCGTTTTTTTTTTTCAAAGCATAATTGGTTCGCTGAAACTCGTGTCATGTAGATCGCCCAAACGCATAATTCAACAAACAGTTTTTAACAATGGAATTCGCAATTTTCAAATGGTGATAAAACGGAAAGTATACATCGTACATAAAAATATAATATATCAATGGATAGTCTTTTCGAGAGCTATCACATTTGTGCAGCTCACAAGGTCACCAAATTGTAAGGTTACAATATACGACCATTCGAAGTTTGTATATATTACTATCAGGTAAATATCAAAATCAAAATCAAATTTAAAAAAATCGGTTTCCAAATATGATTCAGAAATCGATATTACATTCTATAGACATCAAAATTACACGAATCGGAGTATCTCCAGAGGCCCCATTTCGATTTAAAGAAAATTACGCACAGTTAGTAGAGAAAAAAACACAAAATTCTCAAATCCTAAAAAGCGCATTTTTGGTGGAAATCTGTGGATTTATATATCTTTTACAAAGGGCAGATAAACTGTAATAAGATTCAATATAAATTTTTTTGTTATTTATAAATTAGTTCACGTGACAGAGCTCTTTAAGAATAAAAATCACAAATTTCAATCGGTTATAAAACCGGAAGTAGATATCGGACAACACATATGAATATATCATTGAATAGATATCATCAAGGGCAATAACTCGTGTTCAGGTCACAAGGTCACCAAAGGTCAAGGTCACGAAATAGGGGGCCTTTGAAGTTTTGGTCATTACCAAAAAAATTAAAATGGAAATAAAAGAAAATCAAAATCAAAATTCAAAAATCGGCTCCCAAATATTATTGCGCAATCGACTCTAGTCATAAGATATGAAAAACTAGCGGAAATTTCTTTATCCCCTGAGGCCCCATTTTGAATTTTAAAAAATTTTAAAACATTTCAATATGGGGGCCCCAATCTTTTGCTTCCGGTGCGGATTTTTTCATCTTCGTTTTTTTGTATGACTTTTTGTAGCATGTTGCAAAACGAATTTTTGAAATATCTTAAGAATTCCGGAAGTTAGGTTTTTAAAATTTACAAGCGAATAACTTCAAAACCGGAAGTGATGTCGAAAATATATAAAATTACTTTTGAGCGCATTAACAATGTCTATCTACCTGTAAGTTTTCGGGTGGATGTAAATAAAATTGTAGAAGTTGAAAAAAACGCAAAAATTGAAATAAAAAAAGTCAGCTACAAAAGTAATGAAATTAGCAGTTTAAAAATGCAGTTATGTAGCTAGCAGTTAAAAAAAGCTAGCAAAATTAGTTCTGTCAAAATCAGTTAAAAAAAAGAGGTAATAAATAGCAAAAACCAAAACGAAGCCATTGCCCACAGCTCGTTTCCGGTCACTCTGAATGACGTCATTTTACATTTAACAAATAGTAGTCCCCCCAGTTTGAATGGCAGACAGCAACAGGTAGTTTGTAGCATGTTGCCTTCTAAGAAAAAAAACGAATGTGAAATTCGAAAAAAAAAAAAAAAAAAAAAAAAAAAATTTCGAAAACAAAGCAGTGCGTTCGATGAACGCACTGCAAAAAAAAAAAAAATTTCGAAAACAAAGCAGTGCGTTCGAAGAACGCACTGCAAAAAAATAAAATAATCCGAACGATTACAATACGTTTTCGCCAAAGTCGAAATACGTAAAAAAACTAGAATTGCTTACAATTATGAACGTATTTCGAGAGCCTTAAAATATTATGTAGGCTAAAAATTTTCAATTACCTACATCTAGACAATATATTGAATATCATTTGACCTAGTTTTCAAAGTCATAAAATAATTAGGTCACACCTTCCGTAACGGTTAATGATGGCGAAAATATGAAAATTATCAATTTTTTTCTGTATTTAAGTACACTTATCTCTATGAATTTTTTAAGTAAGCCAAATTAAAAAATATTTACTCGTAGACAATATATTGAATATTATTTGACCTAATTTTCAAGGTCATAGATTAAGTGGGTCACACCTTCCGTACCCGTTAAAGTGACCTAATTTTGAAAAAATCGAAATTTAAATAATTCGAAAGAAAATACGAAATTTGAAAATCGGTCTCCAAGAAAAGGTAGATAATGATCCATTGTATCTATGTGCTAAATTTCATCAAAATCGGTCTATCAGTAGTGTCTGAATTTCGGATTTAAGAATTGTAACGAAAATTCAAAATGGCGGCCGATATGGCAGCTTGACCTAATTATTTAGGTCAAATCAATTACTATTGACAAGTTATTTATAAAATAGTTTTCACTTTTCACCTAGCAGTTATAGACCGGAAGTTACGTAATTACGTCATTTGAGGCTAAACCGGAAGTGGAATTTTTTTTTCACATTTTTTCAAAAATTATAAACATATCGCCTATCAACTGGTAAAGTTTCAAAATTTTACCATTTATATTAAAGGAGAAATCACGGTCTGAAATTTTTGCCGATGACCCTTGAATATTGAATTGCAAATCGTGGGTAAAATATTTAACCTAATTGCATAAAACCTATAATTGTTAGTTGACAAATACATTGAAGTTTTCAAATCTGAAAATCCGGTCAAAATCGAACTGAAAATAAACTTGCTAAAGCAAAAAAACCTCAACTTCCGGTTCTCACTTCCTGTCAGAGATAGAACTTCCGTTTTTGTTTTATTTGATAATAGAAATCATTCTAAGATCAACTGTAGATTTAGAATTTCTGCACCTTTTACCAGTTTGTCTGCAAACTCATCCAAGAATTACAAAAAAAAAAAAATAAAATAAAATAATCCGAACGATTACAATACGTTTTCGCCAAAGTCGAAATACGTAATAAAATAATCCGAACGATTACAATACGTTTTCGCCAAAGTCGAAATACGTAATAATCCGAACGATTACAATACGTTTTCGCCAAAGTCGAAATACGTAATAATCCGAACGATTACAATACGTTTTCGCCAAAGTCGAAATACGTAATAATCCGAACGATTACAATACGTTTTCGCCAAAGTCGAAATACGTAATTACATGAATTCATGTTTTCTATTATTGAACATATATAAAACAATACCTCGTGTACAGTCAATGAACTGAAAACCTGGTTGACATCCATCAATACATTCTCCTGTTTTACTGTCACATTTTGAATTATCATTACATTTTCTATCTGAACATTTCTTACAACCTGCTCCATATGAACCAGTCTCACATTCTAAAAAACAAACCAGAAACAGAAAATCCTAAAGAGTGTATGTATTTTTAGGGCACTTTCTGATTCCTCGTCACACATTTACAATTAAGTATACATTTAACTTGCATCGTATCATTAAAAGTAACGTATTAATCTGAACAAGGTTTTATTCTGCAATGAACCATTGTTTTGCCTTCAGAAAATTCAATCTATTGAAAGAAGCTGTTTTATTTACCAACTGTCAGTCACCAGACCTTGGATTACCCTAAATCCCATCGACAAATTATCTTTGCCAATATCAGATCATTATAAATAAATATTGACTACCTTGAGTACAATCTAAAACTGTTGGAGTATATCCCACAGAACATCCACCAATACATTCTCCTGTTACATGATCACACGTTGAATTCTTCAGACATTTTCTATTATTACAATTCTTCTGACAACCAGCACCATAGAAACCATTAGCACATTCTGATATATCAAGACACAATTTTATAGATATGATATTTAAAAACACAATAAACTGTGTACAGGTTTATCAGTTTAATTTACATGTCTAATTTTACTTCAACAACAAAGTATGTGAATTTTGAACATTTCTATAAGAATTAGAATTTAAATGAGAAAATACATCATATTGATACTAGTAAATTAATTAGTTGACTACCTTGAGTACAATCTAAAACTGTTGGACTATAACCCACAGAACATCCACCAATACATTCTCCGGTTACATGATCACACTTTGAATTCTTCAGACATTTTCTATTATTACAATTCTTCTGACAACCAGCACCATAGAAACCATCAGGACATTCTGATATTTAAACATACAATAAACTGTGTACTGGTTTATCAATTTAATTTACATGTTTAATTTTACTTCAACAACAAAGTATGTGAACTTTGAACATTTCTATAAGAATGAAACATTAAATGAGAAAATACATCATATTGATACTAGTTAATTAATTAGTTGACTACCTTGAGTACAATCTAAAACAGTCGGAGTATAACCCACAGAACATCCACCAATACATTGTCCTGCTACATGATCACACTTTGAATTCTTCAGACATTTTCTATTATTACAATTCTTCTGACAACCAGTACCATAGAAACCATCAGAACATTCTGATATTTAAAAATAAAAGAAAAATTAATTAAATGCAAACACTGTTTGTTCATATAAAAACCACTGTCAGAACATCAGCAAAAATTTTAAGATGTGATAAGGTATTGATGGTCATGTGAAGAGCTACCCACGTCTTCAAAAACTCCTCATTTAACAGGCCGAATTTTTTTAAGTGGACACCAGCAGAAAACTGTCCAGATAGCTATCAGAAGCTAGAATAGATTTCTGTCAAAAGAATATGTGAATTATCCCCATGCGCATTAATAAGATCTCTACGTCAATGTCCTACCGTTACTACAGTCTATTGGACTTTATCAATTTTTATCTCATACTTGTTAGGTGATAAAATGGATTATTGCTAAGGAAGAGTTACTCCCCTTGTTGTTCGTGGGCGGACCTTAATACATCTCTTCCTCTGCAAACTTTTTTATGTGAAGATAATAACGGAATTATTTGAGTGCATAAAAACAATCGTTTTAGCATTTTGTTTTGTCGAAATTTGTATATTTTGAAAATAACTCTGCAGCTATAAGCTATCCAAGTCTCTCTGTCACGACATCATATTAGAAATTTTCATGTATTCAAATTTGATGGTTGTTTTTAAAAATATTTACTTAATTGAAACCTTTGGTAGAAATAGCAAAAGATAGGTTTGTTTATAATATTGAAATAGCAAAATATGTATTATTGAAAATGATTATAATATTATTGAAATAGCAAATTTTGGGGTACATGTATTATGATTGAAAATGATTGATTGAAATAGCAAAAGATAGAGCTGTTGTTATTAAAAATTATCAAAATATTATTGAAATAGCAAAAGATGGAGCTATATTATTGAAAATGATTGATTGAAATAGCAAAAGATGGAGCTATTATTATTGAAAATGATTGATTAAGATAGCAAAAGATGGGGCTATTATTATTGAAAATGATTAAGGTAGCAAAAGTTGGAGCTATTATTATTGAATATGATTGATTGAAATAGCAAAAGATGGAGCTCTTATTATTGAAAATGATTGATTAAGATAGCAAGATGGAGCTATTATTATTGAAAATGATTGATTGAAATAGCAAAAGATGGAGCTATCATTATTGAAAATGATTGATTGAAATAGCAAAAGATGGAGCTATTATTATTGAAAATGATTAAGGTAGCAAAAGTTGGAGCTATTATTATTGAATATGATTGATTGAAATAGCAAAAGATGGAGCTATCATTATTGAAAATGATTGATTGAAATAGCAAAAGATGGAGCTATTATTATTGAAAATGATTAAGGTAGCAAAAGTTGGAGCTATTATTATTGAATATGATTGATTGAAATAGCAAAAGATGGAGCTCTTATTATTGAAAATGATTGATTAAGATAGCAAGATGGAGCTATTATTATTGAAAATGATTGATTGAAATAGCAAAAGATGGAGCTATCATTATTGAAAATGATTGATTGAAATAGCGAAAGATGGAGCTAATATTATTGAAAATGATAAAATATTATTGAAATAGCAAAAGATGGGGCTATTGTTTTTGAAAACTCTTAAAAATATTATTGAATTAACAAAAAAGTTAGGGGTATCATTAAAGTAATAATAATGGTTATAAAGATCCGTTATTGTAGAATATTAACTTTATTTAATAATCTTTATATCATAATCAGGCTCGGCAGGTTTTGGTTTTCAGTTGTGCGCTAATCCTTATTGGCGGTGACCTTGATAGATTCTCTATCAGGTCATGTGACGATCAAGTGCACTATTAAATCAATTTTATAGTTAAATGGTGTAATTTAATTATAACAGAATATCAAAATCAGTCCTAATCCGATTACCCGGTTAGGTCGATTTAAAAATATTATGTGGTGTAGGTCTCAAGTTGTGTATCGACCTACTGTATTGTATTGTATTGTATTGTTTATTGTCGTATACAAAATGGTACATAGACATCAACAAAACATAATTACAAAATATCGTAAGATTGCGAATGGTGGTGATTTCTTAACTAAAAAAAAAAAAAAAAAAAAAAAATAAAAAAAATAAAACTAGAATTGCTTACAATTATGAACGTATTTCGAGAGCCTTCAAATATTATGTAGGCTAAATTTGCAATTACCTACATCTAGACAATATATTGAATATCATTTGACCTAGTTTTCAAAGTCATAAAATAATTAGGTCACACCTTCCGTAACGGTTAATGATGGCGAAAATATGAAAATTATCAATTTTTGCTGTATTTAAGTACACTTATATCTATGAATTTTTTAAGTAAGCCAAATTAAAAAATATCTACTCGTAGACAATATATTGAATATTATTTGACCTAATTTTCAAGGTCATAGATTAAGTGGGTCACACCTTCCGTACCCGTTAAAGTGACCTAATTTTGAAAAAATCGAAATTTAAATAATTCGAAAGAAAATACGAAATTTGAAAATCGGTCTCCAAGAAAAGGTAGATAATGATCCATTGTATCTATGTGCTAAATTTCATCAAAATCGGTCTATCAGTAGTGTCTGAATTTCGGATTTAAGAATTGTAACAAAAATTCAAAATGGCGGCCGATATGGCAGCTTGACCTAATTATTTAGGTCAAATCAATTACTATTGACAAGTTATTTATAAAACATTTTTTCACTTTTCACCTAGCAGTTATAGACCGGAAGTTACGTAATTACGTCATTTGAGGCTAAACCGGAAGTAGAATTTTTTTTTTTCACATTTCTTCAAAAATTATAATCATATCGCCTATCAACTGGAAAAGTTTCAAAATTTTACCATTTATATTAAAGGAGAAATCACAGTCTGAAATTTTTGCCGATGACCCTTGAATATTGAATTGCAAATCGTGGGTAAAATATTTAACCTAATTGCATAAAACCTATAATTGTTAGTTGACAAATACATTGAAGTTTTCAAATCTGAAAATCCGGTCAAAATCGAACTGAAAATAAACTTGCTAAAGCAAAAAAACCTCAACTTCCGGTTCTCACTTCCTGTCAGAGATAGAACTTCCGTTTTTGTTTTATTTGATAATAGAAATCATTCTAAGATCAACTGTAGATTTAGAATTTCTGTACCTTTTACCAGTTTGTCTGCAAACTCATCCAAGAATTACAAAAAAAAAAAAAATAGAACTGTGAACAGCTCCGAGCGTGGCAACTATGCGTTATCCCATGGATTTCGAACATTTTGAAACTTCTAACCTGCTAGCTTTCAATTCCGGTACTTTTCAGCCTCCAATTGTGGAACAAGCGTAACAATATTGTTAGATCTATAGACAGCTGATGTCAAGGCCATTCTATATGGAAAATTTCAAGGTCATTGAAGGTGAAGGTCACAAGATTTAGAATTTCAAATTTTTAAAAAATTCAAACGGGCATAAATAATAAATGACGGACTAATTAAATTTTAAAGAAAATTTGCCATTCTCGGAAAAATGGCGCATGCGCAACTAGCAATTGGATTTTTTTTCTTCTCGGGGGATACAAATTATTTTGTATAGCTAATATATACTGTTTTTGCTTACATTCTTGAATTACACGGGATGTAGGGTCGCCTGAAATGAGATAAAAAACCGGAAGTCCCCACGCCCAAACCGGAAGTGATCAAAAAATTTTGATGATATATTTTTAATTGTGTTGCGTATTTATCTATATCCTGTAAATTTCAGATCGATCCGAACATTAGAGCCCGAAAGTGTAATATAACCGTCCAAAATTGCAAAATAGTCAGATTTCGGTGGGCTATAAAACCGGAAGTTAATATTTGTCATGCAATATCAGCACATCTATAGACAGCTGAGGTCAAGGACATTCTACATCTCAAATGTCAAGGTCATTGAAGGTCAAGGTCACGAGATATAGAGTTTTAAAATTTTTTGAAAAATTCGAACGGGCATAAAAAAAATTCAAATTCGAAAATCAAAATTCTGTTTCCAATATATTTTAGATAAAGTATCAAGGATTCGATAGACACCAAAATCATAAAAATCGGTCAATAATTGGCGGACTTATTAAATTTTTAAGAAAATTTGCCATTTTTGAAAACTGCGCATGCGCAACATTCAATTTAATTTTTCTTCATCTCAGGGGATTAAAATCATTTAGTATAGCTAAAATATACTGTTTTTGTTTAGAATCTTGAATTACATGGGAAGCAGGGTCGCCCGACATGAGACGAAAAAACCGGAAGTCCCCACGCCCAAACCGGAAGTGATCAAAAAATTTTGATGATGTAGTTTTAATTGCGCTGCCTATCTATCTATATCCTGTAAATTTCAGACCGATGCGACTATTAGGGCCCGAGCTAGCTTGAAATCTTATTTGCATAATATGCAATTAGCCACTTTTGGGTTAGCGAAAATTTCATGTTAGATATTCATTTTTGATTCCAGCCCATATAAAAACCATTGGTGAAAACAGAAATAGTCTATCTTTTTCCGTTTGGGCTAGCGAGCTTCCCAAAAAAAAAAAAAAAAAAAAAAAAAAAAAAAAACTAGAGCCGTACGCCTAACGGCACTGAAGCAGTTCGTTCCATCCAGGAATTCGTTCGTTAAGCAAAAGACAAAAAGGGTTTATTAAAATAAAAAAATGTGCATCAGAAATGGATTTTGATTTCATAACAAACGCTCCCATACCCCCCTTTTCCCCCCCTTTTCCCCTCTTTGCCCCCCCCCCATCATTAGCCCTCATCATCAATTAAGATAGATAATAAGTTAAAATCACAATAAAAATGGATAGAGGGTCGTTTAATCTAAAAAAGATATCCGGATCGCCGAAACTCATATTTGTAAATCGCCCAAACGTAGAGAATAATACCCAATACAATGTAGATGGTTCAAGTTGTCTTAGTCGCCAGGGTATAACATTGAGACACCACATAAATAGCGCGGCCTAACATTTTAAAATTTATATTGAATAGAGTTTCGTCCCTTAGACCATTATTCCAGTCAACTGTATATTATTGTTGCATATAAGAGATAAAATTCAATATTCTAAAGGTTGTAATTTCGTTCCAAATATTCAATATTTACATCATCCACAACAGGAAAAACATATATAACAACTTTGAATCATTTTAACTGGATGTAGAACGATTAAACTAAAAAATAATTTCAGATCGCTGAAACTTATATCTTGTAGATCGCCCAAACGCAACACATTAAACAGATTGTTTTATAGGGAAAATTCGCAATTTTCAAATGGCGATAAAAGCGGAAGTATACATCTTACAATAAAGCTTTATATATCATTGGATAGAAGTTCTCGAGAGCTATCACATTTGTACAGCTCAAAAATTCGTCAAAGGTCAACGTCAGAATATACGACCCTTCAAAGTTTTAAAAAAAATTTTTATCGTAAAAAAATCAAAATCAAAATCAAAATTCAAAAATCGGTTTCCATATATATTTCGGCAATCGGTTATAGATACTATATACATCAAAATAACACAAATCGAATTATCCCCCGAGACCCTATTTCGATTTAAAGAAAACACGCACAGTTAGTATAGAAGAAATTACAAAATTTTGAAATTTTTAAACGCGCAATTTTGATTAAAATACCAAGTGTGATATATTAATAGAAAGATGAGATTAAGCGTAAAAGGAATATGTAAGAAATTCTGTCCTATGTAAATTGGGTCACGTGATAGAGCTCTTGAAAGTTAAAATTCGTGATATTCAATTGGCTGCAAAACCGGAAGTAAACATCGGACAACAAAAGTGGGGATACCATTGGGCAGATATAATGAAGGGCAATAACTTTTGTTCGGGTCAAAAGGTCATCAAAGGTCAAGGTCACGAAATATGACCGGTTAAAGTTTTGACAATTACTGAAAAAATTCAACCGGAAATAAAAGAAAAGCAAAATCGAAATTCAAAAATTCCTTCCCATACTTTTTTGCGCAATCAATTGATGTTTCTAGAAAATCTAAAATTATGCAAATTAGACTTATCCCCGAGAACTTATTTCAGTTTTACAAAGTTTAGTCGTATCAAGATGGCGGAAAATCCGTTACTTCCGGTTCGAATTTTCTTAATTTAGCATCATTCAATAGACAATTGTAGCTAATTGCAAAAGAAATTTTTCAAATATCTTCATTATTCCGGAAGTGCAAAGTTCAACTTTAAAAGCAAATAACATCAAAACCGGAAGTGATATCGAAATTTTGAAAATTAATTATACTTCAAAATCCAAAGGTCTATATATCTGTAAGTTTTCAGATCGATCGAAATAAAACTGTAGAAGTTAGAAAATGCAAAAAATTTCAAATTCAAAATGTCAGCGAGAAAGTTGGGAAATGTATAATTCTTAAATTGCTATCTTTTAAAACTAAATTCAATGTAGTTACCTAAAAAAAAAAAGATCAAAATCGGATCAAAAATAAAGCCGCAAATTGAAAAACAAAGAAAAACTGTAGACGGCGCTACGTCATTTCCTGTAGGTCAAAATGGCGTCAAAATACATTCATCAGATTTAGTCTCGCGGCATTTTCGGGAGAAATGTTAACAGAATGTGCGTGGCATGTGCAGTTTTGGCTGGGCGCTCTGACCAGAATTCGAAAAAAAAAAAAAAAAAAAAAAAAAAAAAAACATTTCGAAAACAAAGCAGTGCGTTCGATAGAACGCACTGCAAAAAAAAAAAAAGACATTTCGAAAACAAACTGGGACTTTGCGGTAGCAAAGTCCCACAACTAGAGCCGTACGCCTAACGGCACTGAAGCAGTGCGTTCCATCCAGGGATACGTTCGTTAAGCAAAAGACAGAAAGGGTATATTAAAAAAATGTGCATTATAAATGGATTTGGATTTCATAACAAACGCTCCTATACCCCCTCCCATTCCCCCCTTTCCCCCTCCCCATCCTTAGCCCTCATCATCAATTAAGATAGGTAATAAGTTAAAATCATAATAAAAAAAATGGATAAAGGGTCGTTTAATCAAAAAAAAATCGCCGAAACTCATATTTTGTAAATCGCCCAAACGCAGAGAATAATATCCAATGGATTGTTTCATATATTAAATTCGCAATTTTCAGATGGCGATGAAACCAAAAGTACACATTGTACAACATAGCATTGGATAGACATTGTCGAAAGCTATATACTTTGTACAAATCAAAAGGTCACTAATGGTTTAAGTTGTCGTAAGACGCCAGGGTATAACATTGAGACACCACATAATAGCGCGGCTTAAGATTTTAAAATTTATATTGAATAGAGTTCCGTCCCTTAGACCACTATTCCACTCAACTGTATATTATTGTTGCATAAGAGATACAATTTAAAATTCTAAAGATTGTAATTTCGTTCCAAATATTCAATATTTACATCACCCACAACAGGAAGTAAACCACAATTTCATTTATTTAATGTATATAAAATCTTTGAATCATTTTAACTGGATGTAGAACGATTAAACTAAAAAATAAATTTGGATCGCTGAAACTCATATCTTGTAGATCGCCCAAACGCAACACACATTTAACAGATTGTTTTATAGGGAAAATTCGCAATTTTTAAATGGCGATGAAAGCGGAAATATACATCTTACAGTAAAGCTTTATATATCATTGGATAGATCTTCTCGAGAGCTACCACGTTTGTACAGGTCAAAAATTCGTCAAAGGTCAACGTCACAATATACGACCCTTCAAAGTTTTTAAAAATTTTAATCGTAAAAAAATCAAAATCAAAATCGAAATTCAAAAATCGGTTTCCATATATATTTCGTCAATCGGTTATAGATTCTATATACATCAAAATAACACAAATCGAATTATTCCCCGAGACCCTATTTCGATTTAAAGAAAAACACGCACAGTTAGTATAGAAGAAATAACAAAATTTTGAAATTTTTAAACGCGCAATTTTGATCAAAATACCAAGTGTGATATATAAATAGAAAGATGAGATTAAGCGTAAAAGGAATATGTAAGAAATTATGTCCTATGTAAATTAGGTCACGTGATAGAGCTCTTTATAATAAAAATTCCTGATTTTCAATTGGCTGCAAAACCGGAAGTAAACATCGGACAACAAAGGTGAAGATACCATTGCGTAGATATAATCAAGGGCAATAACTTTTGTTCAGGTGAAAAGGTCACCGAAGGTCAAGGTCGCGAAATATGACCTTTTAAATTTTTGACAATTACTGGAAAATTTCAACCGGAAATAAAAGAAAAGCAAAAGCGAAATTCAAAAATCCCTTCCCATACTTTTTTGCGCAATCGTTAAATGTTTTTACAAAATCTTAAATTATGCAAATTAGATTTAACCCTAAGGCCCCATTTTGAGTTTTACAAAAATTAGTCATATCAAGATGGCGGCTGATCCGTTACTTCCGGTTCGGATTTTTTTAATTTAGCATCATTTAATAGACAATTGTAGCTAATTGCAAAAGAAATTTTTTCAATATCGTCAATATTCCGGAAGTGCAAAATTCAACTTTAAAAGCAAATAACTTCAAAACCGGAAGTGATATCGAAATTTTGAAAATTAATTATAGTTCGCAATCAAAATGTCTATATATCTGTAAGTTTTCAAGTCGATCGAAAGAAAACTGTAGAAGTAAAAAAATGCTAAAAATTCAAAATTCAAAAAGTCAGCGACAAAGTTGGGAAATGTTTAATTCTCAATTTACTATCTTTTAGAACTAAGTTCAATGTAGTTATCTAAAAAAGAACGATCAAAATCGGATCAAAAATAAAGCCGCAAATTGAAAAACAAAGAAAAACTTTGGAATGCGCTACGTCATTTCCTGTTTACAAAAAATGCATCAAATTACATTCATTAACATTACTTTCACGAGTACGACAAGAAAATCGAAAGAGTGAATTCATAGCATATGTAGTTTTGGCTGGGCGCTCTGGGAAGAATTCGAAAAAAAAAAAAAACTAGAGCCACACGTGGCACAGAGTGGGACTTTGCTAACGTTGCAAAATTGCAACAAACAGGCCGAAACATCTGATTTTCTGGGAGAAACTGGCCAAAGCAACGAGGTATCTGTGTGCAAAGAATTTTTTGGAAAAATGTTATTTCCTACAGATGTTAAGCGCTGCCCGATATAACTGGTAAATTGGAAGTTTACCCGTATGTGCCACGCCCATCTAATTTACTTTTGAGTAAATCTAATCTCATACAAAATATATATTCATGGTACAAATTTGAAGCTTGTACATCTAATAGATCACGAGATATACACAAATACGTTTCAAAAAAGTAAAATGTAAATTAATTTTAAAAGTCCAAAAATTAAATTTTCATTTTAAAAACTTTTGTTGTGCATCGCTGGAAAGAGGACAAAAGGCGCCTTCGGAATGTGAAAAAAATAACCCTCTAAATTAATTAGGTCACGCTCTAGAGCAGTTCCCCAAAGTTGCAAATTTTGCTGCTTTCGAGCAGCTATAAAACCGGAAATAGACGTCAGAAATCTAATGCCAAATTGTTAACTGATAGCTAAAGTCAGTGACCAGTGACCTTGTAAAGGTCAAGGTCACCAAAGGTCAAAGTCACTAGAAATTAGCCCCCAAATTAAAAAAAACTGATTTTTTGCAAATGTCGCAAAATTGCAACAAACAGGCAGAAACATTTGATTTTTCGGGATAAACTGGCCAAAGTAATGAGATATATGTATGCAAGGTACTTTTTTGAAAAACGTTATTTACTGCAGCCGTAATTCGCGGACCGATATAAATAGTAAATTTGAAGTTCACCCGGATGTGCCACGCCCATCTCGTTTTTTTTTGGAGGGGAATCTAATCATATTCAAAATGTATATTCACAGTAAAAATTTGAAGCTTGTACAGCTAATAGATCACGAGATATACACACATACATTTCAAGCAAGCGAAAATACGGCAAAATGTACTTTTCTTTGCAATAATCAAAAAATTCAATTTTCATTTTACAAACTTTTGTTATATATCGTTGGAAAGAGGACAAAAAACAATCTAAGAATCTGAAAAAATTAACACTCTAAATTAATTAGGTCACGCTCTGGAGCAGCCCAAAGTTGCGAATTTTACTGTTTTCGGGCAGCTATAAAACCGGAAGTAGACGTCGGAGGTCAAAGTTCAAAGTATCAACTGATAGCCAAGGTCAATGACCTTTGACCTACTAAAGGTCATGGTCACCAAAGGTCAAGGTCACGAGAAATAAGCCCCCAAACTTCGAAAAAATTCAACCGGATGTTGCAAAAAAGCAAAAGCAAAATTCAAAAATCGATTTCCAACATTTTGATCGCAATCGACTAAGCTTTCCAGAAATATAAACATCACACAAATCACTCTTACCGTAGAGGCCCCATTTTGAGTTTTACAAAAAAGTGACATTTCAAGATGGCGGCCAATGTTTCACTTCCGGTCCGGATTTTTTCTGCTTCGTTTTTTTGTCTTCTAATTTAATTAGGATTGACAAAAATTTTGTTGCGATACATCAATTACAGCACAAGTAGCTCAACCGGAAGTTTAAACCCGTTTTACGTTGACATCGGAAATGAAGCAAAAATTTTGACTCTGCCAATGTTTTCATATTCATGACACTTGAAGGCACCCAAATTTTCAGATCAATCGCTCTAAAAATAGCAAAGTTGCAAAAATGTGCAAAATACGGCAAAAAAATGTGTGCTATGAATTTTCGAAATTCGAAATTTTGTAACTGCTATCTTGTTGGAAATTGATTCAAGTTTTCAAAAATACAAACCCGAAGAAAATCGATCAAAAATTGCGACTTCTAGATCCACTGACCGACTTTTTATGCATGTTGCAATGCAGCACTTCCGGTTTTGCAAAAATGTTCCAATTTATATTCATTAACAACGTTGCCACTACAGAAGGTCTAGGAAAGTTGAATGGTTGCTGCAACTACTGTAGTTTAAGCGCAGGAAGGTGTGGAAAAATCGAAAAAAAAAAAAAAAAAAAAAACTAGAGCCACACGTGGCACAGAGTGGAACTTTGCTAACGTTGCAAAATTGCAACAAACAGGCCGAAACATCTGATTTTCTGGGAGAAACTGGCCAAAGCAACAAGGTATCTGTGTGCAAAGAATTTTTTGGAAAAATGTTATTTCCTATAGATGTAAAGCGCTGACCGATATAACTGGTAAATTGGAAGTTTACCCGTATGTGCCACGTCCATCTAATTTACTTTTGCGTAAATCTGATCTCATACAAAATATATATTCATGGTACAAATTTGAAGCTTGTACATCTAATAATAGATCACGAGATATACACAAATACGTTTCAAAAAAGCAAAATGTACTTTAATTTTATAAGTCCAAAAATTAAATTTTCATTTTAAAAACTTTTGTTGTGCATCGCTGGAAAGAGGACAAAAGGCGCCTTCGGAATGTGAAAAAAATAACCCTCTAAATTAATTAGGTCACGCTCTAGAGCAGTCCAACATTGCAAATTTTGCTGCTTTCGAGCAGCTATAAAACCGGAAATAGACGTCAGAAGTCTAATGCCAAATTGTCAACTGATGGCTAAAGTCAGTGACCAATGACCTTGTAAAGGTCAAGGTCACCAAAGGTCAAAGTCACTAGAAATAAGCCCCCAAACTAAAAAAAAAACTGATTTTTTGCAAATGTCGCAAAATTGCAACAAACAGGCAGAAACATTTGATTTTTGGGATAAACTGGCCAAAGTAATGGGATATATGTATGCAAGGTACTTTTTTGAAAAACGTTATTTACTGCAGCCGTAATTCGCTGACCGATATAAATGGTAAATTTGAAGTTCACCCGGATGTGCCACGCCCATCTCGTTTTTTTGGAGGGGAATCTAATCATATTCAAAATGTATATTCACAGTAAAAATTTGAAGCTTGTACAGCTAATAGATCACGAGATATACACACATACATTTCAAACAAGCGAAAATACGGCAAAATTTACTTTTCTTTGCAAAAATCAAAAACTTCAATTTTCATTTTACAAACTTTTGTTAATATCATTTGAACGAGGACAAAAAACAATGAAAGAATCTGAAAAAATTAACACTCTAAATTAATTAGGTCACGCTCTAGAGCAGCCCAAAGTTGCGAATTTTGCTGTTTTCGGGCAGCTATAAAACCGGAAGTAGACGTCGGAGGTCAAAGTTCAAAGTATCAACTGATAGCCAAGGTCAATGACCTTTGACCTACTAAAGGTCAAGGTCGTCAAAGGTCAAGGTCACGAGAAATAAGCCCCCAAACTTTGAAAAAATTCAACCGGATGTTGCAAAAAAGCAAAAGCAAAATTCAAAAATCGATTTCCAACATTTTTTTCGCAATCGACTAAGCTTTCCAGAAATATAAACATCACACAAATCGCTCTTACCGTAGAGGCCCCATTTTGAGTTTTACAAAAAAGTGACATTTCAAGATGGCGGTCAAAGTTTTACTTCCGGTCTGGATTTTTTTTTTAAATCGGCCAGTTTTTTTAAAAAGATATTGTTCAACACAAGTTTCAATGACCCGTGACAATTAGACCGGAAGTAGACCGAAAATCTGAGATTTCAACTTTGAACCCTTTTTGAGCTTAAACCGGAAGTGACGCAAAATATTTGACAATGTCATTTTGTTCAGATTTATAGTCTCTCTTAGCACCTAAAATTGGAACTTAATCGGACAGAAATTTAAAAAATGGTAAAAAAATTCGAAAATACGGCAAAAGATTGTCTGCTACGAATTTTCGAAATTCGAATTTCTTTAACTGCTATCCTATTGGATATTGTATGTAGATTCTGAAAATGAAAACCCGTTGAAAATCGGGCGAAAATCGAGACATTTCGAAAACAAACTGGGACTTTGCTGAAAGCAAAGTCCCACAACTAGATCCCCAGGCTTCGCGAGGTTCTGACGCAGTGCGTAGCAGTTTTGATATACGCTTTAAAACTACCCCACAAAGTATCTATAGAACGCTAACATTATTTTACAGAGTATAAGTCGTTTTTTTTTCAAAGCATAATTGGTTCGCTAAAACTAGTGTCATGTAGATCGCCCAAACGCATAATTCAACAAACAGTTTTTAACAATGAAATTCGCAATTTTCAAATGGTGATAAAACGGAAAGTATACATCGTACATCAAAATATAATATATCAGTGGATAGATCTTTTCGAGAGCTATCACATTTGTGCAGCTCACAAGGTCACCAAATTTCAAGGTTACAATATACGACCATTCGAAGTTTTTATATATTACTATCAGGTAAATATCAAAATCAAAATCAAAATTCAAAAATCGGTTTCCAAATATGATTCAGAAATCGATATTACATTCTATAGACATCAAAATTACATGAATCGGATTATCTCCAGAGGCCCCATTTCGATTTAAAGAAAATTACGCACAGTTAGTAGAGAAGAAATACAAAATTCTCAAATACTAAAAAGCGCATTTTTTGTGGAAATATGTGGTTTTATATATCATTACAAAGAGCAGATAACCTGTAATAAGATTCAATATGAATTTTTGTTATTCATAAATTAGTTCACGTGACAGAGCTCTTTAAAAATAAAAATCACAAATTTCAATCGGTTATAAAACCGGAAGTAGACATCGGACAACACATATGACTATATCATTGAATAGATATCATCAAGGGCAATAACTCGTGTTCAGGTCACAAGGTTACCAAAGGTCAAGGTCACGAAATATTGGCCTTTGAAATTTTGGTCATTACCAAAAAAAATTAAAATGGAAATAAAAGAACATCAAA
>CM060202.1:32014753-32041580 GCA_030562195.1 Nipponacmea schrenckii | reverse complement strand
GTTAAAAAATCAAAATCAAAATCAAAATTCAAAAATCGGTTTCCATATATATTTCGGCAATCGGTTATAGATTCTATATACATCAAAATAACACAAATCGAATTATCCCCTGAGACTCTATTTCGATTTAAAGAAAACACGCACAGTTAGTATAGAAGAAATTACAGAATTTTGAAATTTTTAAACGCGCAATTTTGATAAAAATATCAAGTGTTATATATTAAGGGAAAAGATGACATTAAACGTAAAAGGAATATGTAAGAAATTCTGTCCTATGTAAATTAGGTCACGTGATAGAGCTCTTTAAAGTTAAAATTTGTGCTTTTCAATTGGCTACAAAACCGGAAGTGAACACCGGACAACAAAAGTGAAGATACCATTGGGCAGATTTAATCAAGGGCAATAACTTTTGTTCAGGTCACAAGGTCACCAAAGGTCAATATGGCAAAATATGACCTTTAAAAGTTTTGACTATTACTGAAAAATTTCAACCGGAAATAAAGGAAAAGCAAAATCGAAATTCAAAAATCCCTTCCCATACTTTTTTGCGCAATCGATTGTCGTTTGCAGAAACCCGAAAATTATGCAAATTTAATTTAAACCTGAGCCTGAATTTTTAGTTTTACAAAAGTTAGACATATCAAAATGGCGGCTGATCCGTTACTTCCGGTTCGGATTTTTCAAATTTAACATCATTAAATGAACAATTCTAGCTTATTGCAAAAGAAATTTTTCAAATATTTTCAATATTCCGGAAGTGCAAATTTCAACTTTAAGAGCAAATAACATTAAAACCGGAAGTTGTATCAAAATTTTGAAAATTTATTATAGTTCGCAATCAAAATGTATATATATCTGAAAACTTTCAGATCGATCGAAATAAAAATGTAGAAGTTGAAAAAACGCAAAAATTAAAATTAAAAAAGTCAGCGACAAAGTTCAAAAATTTGAAAGTTTGAAAGTGCTATCTTTCTAACAAAGAATAAAAGTAATAAACAAAAAAAACACAATCCCCATTGATTAAAAACTAGCTTCGCTAATGAGAAAAAACCTAAAGTTTGACATAGCGTCGTACGTCATTTCCGGTTGGACAAAATGACGTGAAAATATATTCATATGATTTAGTTTCGCGACATTTGCGGAAGAAATGTTAACAGTTTGTACGTGGCACATGTAGTTTTGGCTGGGCACTCTGAGCAGAATTCGAAAAAAAAAAAAAAAAAAAAAAAAAAAAAAAAAAAAAAAAACATTTCGAAAACAAAGCAGTGCGTTCGATAGAACGCACTGCAACTAGAGCCGTACGCCTAACGGCACTGAAGCAGTGCGTTCCATCCAGGGATTCGTTCGTTAAGCAAAAGACAAAAAGGGTTTATTAAAATAAAAAAATGTGCATCAGAAACGGATTTTGATTTCATAACAAACGCTCCCATACCCCATTTCCCCCCTTTCCCCTCTTTGCCCCTCCCCATCCTTAGCCCTCATCATCAATTAAGATAGATAATAAGTTAAAATCATAATAAAAAATGGATAGAGGGTCGTTTAATCTAAAAAAGAAATCCGGATCGCCGAAACTCATATTTGTAAATCGCCCAAACGTAGAGAATAATACCCAATACAATGTAGATTGTTTTATATATTAAATTCGCAATTTTCGGATGGCGATGAAACCAAAAGTAGATATCGTACAAAAAATATATATATAGCATTGGATAGACAATGTCGAAGCTATATAAAAATCGAAAGGTCACTAATGGTTAAAGTTGTCTTAAGTCGCCAGGGTATAACATTGAGACACCACATAAATAGCGCGGCCTAACATTTTTAAATTTATATTGAATAGATTTTCGTCCCTTAGACCATTGTTCCAGTCAACTGTATATTATTGTTGCATAATATAAGAGATAAAATTTAAAATTCTAAAGGTTGTAATTTCGTTCCAAATATTCAATATTTACATCACCCACAACAGGCAAAACATATATAACAACTTTGAATCATTTAGACTAGATGTACAACGATTAAACTAAAAAATAATTTCAGATCGCTGAAACTTATATCTTGTAGGTCGCCCAAATGCAACACATTAAACAGATTGTTATAGGGAAAATTCGCAATTTCCAAATGGCGATAAAAGCGGAAGCATACATCTTACAATAAAGTTTTATATATCATTGGATAGAACTTCTCGAGAGCTATCATATTTGTACAGGTCAAAAATTCGTCAAAGGTCAACGTCACAATATACGACCCTTCAAAGTTTTTAAAAATTTTAATCGTTAAAAAATCAAAATCAAAATCAAAATTCAAAAATCGGTTTCCATATATATTTCGGCAATCGGTTATAGATTCTATATACATCAAAATAACACAAATCGAATTATCCCCCGAGACCCTATTTCGATTTAAAGAAAAACACGCACAGTTAGTATAGAAGAAATTACAAAATTTTGAAATTTTTAAACGCGCAATTTTGACTCAAATACCAAGTTTGATATATTAATGGGAAGATGACATTAAGCGTAAAAGGAATATGTAAGAAATTCTGTCCTATGTAAATTAGGTCACGTGATAGAGCTCTTTAAAGTTAAAATTCGTGATTTTCAATTGGCTGCAAAACCGGAAGTGAACATCGGACAACAAAAGTGAAGATACCATTGGGCAGATTTAATCAAGGGCAATAACTTTTGTTCAGGTCACAAGGTCACCAGAGGTCAATATGGCCAAATATGACCTTTAAAAGTTTTGACTATTACTGAAAAATTTCAACCGGAAATAAAGGAAAAGCAAAGTCGAAATTCAAAAATCCCCTTTCCCCTACTTTTTTGCGCAATCGATAGATGTTGTTAGAAAATTTAAAATTATGCAAATTAGATTTAACCCTGAGGCCCCATTTTGAGTTTTACAAAAGTAAACCATCTCAAGATGGCGGCTGATCCGTTACTTCCGGTTCGATTTTTTTTTTAATTTAGCATCATTTAATAGACAATTGTAGCTAATTGCAAAAGAAATTTTTCAAATATCTTCATTATTCCGGAAGTGCAAAATTCAACTTTAAAAGCAAATAACATCAAAACCGGAAGTAATATCAAAGCTTTGAAAATTAATTATAGTTCGCAATCCAAATGTCTATATATCTGTAAATTTTCAGATCGATCGAAATAAAAATGTAGAAGTTGAAAAAAACGCAAAAATTAAAAATAAAAAAGTCAGCGACAAAGTTGGGAAATGTATAATTCTTAAATTGCTATCTTGTCAACAAAGATTGAATGTAATAAACAAAGAAAACCCGATCAACTTTGATTGAAAACTAGCGTCGCAAATGAGAAAAAACCTAAACTTAGTCATAACGTCGTACGTCATTTCCGGTTGGACAAAATGGCGTGAAAACACATTCACCTGATTTAGTCTCGCGGCATTTACAGGAGAAATGTTAACAGTTTGTATGTGGCACTTGTAGTTTGGGCTGAGGACTCTGACCAGAATTCGAAAAAAAAAAAAAAAAAAAAAAAAAAAAAAAAACATTTCGAAAACAAAGCAGTGCGTTCGATAGAACGCACTGCAAATAATCCGAACGAAAACAAAGCGTGACAAATTTCATTTGCCACGCAAAAAAAATATAAACTAGAACTGTGAACAGCTCCGAGCGTGGCAACTATGCGTTATCCCATGGATTTCGAACATTTTGAAACTTCTAACCTGCTAGCTTTCAATTCCGGTACTTTTCAGCCTCCAATTGTGGAACAAGCGTAACAATATTGTTAGATCTATAGACAGCTGATGTCAAGGCCATTCTATATGGAAAATTTCAAGGTCATTGAAGGTGAAGGTCACAAGATTTAGAATTTCAAATTTTTAAAAAATTCAAACGGGCATAAATAATAAATGACGGACTAATTAAATTTTAAAGAAAATTTGCCATTCTCGGAAAAATGGCGCATGCGCAACTAGCAATTGGAATTTTTTTCTTCTCGGGGGATACAAATTATTTTGTATAGCTAATATATACTGTTTTTGCTTACATTCTTGAATTACACGGGATGTAGGGTCGCCTGAAATGAGATAAAAAACCGGAAGTCCCCACGCCCAAACCGGAAGTGATCAAAAAATTTTGATGATATATTTTTAATTGTGTTGCGTATTTATCTATATCCTGTAAATTTCAGATCGATCCGAACATTAGAGCCCGAAAGTGTAATATAACCGTCCAAAATTGCAAAATAGTCAGATTTCGGTGGGCTATAAAACCGGAAGTTAATATTTGTCATGCAATATCAGCACATCGATAGACAGCTGAGGTCAAGGAAATTCTACATCTCAAATGTCAAAGGTCATTGAAGGTCAAGGTCACGAGATATAGAGTTTTAAATTTTCGAAAAATTCGAACGGGCATAAAAAAAATTCAAATTCGAAAATCAAAATTCTGTTCCCAACATTTTTTAGATAAAGTATCAAGGATTCGATAGACACCAAAATCATAAAAATCGGTCAATAATTGGCGGACTTATTAAATTTTTAAGAAAATTTGCCATTTTTGAAAACTGCGCATGCGCAACATTCAATTTAATTTTTCTTCATCTCAGGGGATTAAAATCATTTAGTATAGCTAAAATATACTGTTTTTGTTTAGAATCTTGAATTACATTGGAAGCAGGGTCGCCCGACATGAGACGAAAAAACCGGAAGTCCCCACGCCCAAACCGGAAGTGATCAAAAAATTTTGATGATGTAGTTTTAATTGCGCTGCCTATCTATCTATATCCTGTAAATTTCAGACCGATGCGACTATTAGGGCCCGAGCTAGCTTGAAATCTTATTTGCATATTATGCAATTAGCCACTTTTGGGTTAGCGAAAATTTCATGTTAGATATTCATTTTTGATTCCAGCCCATTTAAAAACCATTGGTGAAAACAGAAATAATCTATCTTTTTCCGTTTGGGCTAGCGAGCTTCCCAAAAAAAAAAAAAAAAAAAATAATCCGAACGAAAACAAAGCGTGACAAATTTCATTTGCCACGCAAATAATCCGAACGATTACAATACGTTTTCGCCAAAGTCGAAATACGTAAAAATTCATTTAAACATGATATAAACAGTATAATACAGTATACGGCTATTGTCTTGATATATTATTGCGTGGCAAATAAAATTTGTCACGCTTTGTTTTCGTTCGGATTATTTTTTTTTTTTTTTTTTTTTTGCGTGGCAAATGAAATTTGTCACGCTTTGTTTTCGTTTTTTTTTTTTTTTGGGAAGCTCGCTAGCCCAAACGGAAAGAGATAGACTATTTCTGTTTTCACCAATGGTTTTTATATGGGCTGGAATCAAAATTGAATGTCTAACATGAAATTTTCGCTAACCCGAAAGTGGCTAATTGCATAATATGCAAATAAGATTTCAAGCTAGCTCGGGCCCTAAAAGTCACATCGGTCTGAAATTTACAGGATATAGAAAGATAGGCAGCGCAATTAAAACTACATCATCAAAATTTTTTGATCACTTCCGGTTTGGGCGTGGGGACTTCCGGTTTTTTCGTCTCATGTCGGGCGACCCTGCTTCCCATGTAATTCAAGATTCTAAACAAAAACAGTATATTTTAGCTATACTAAATGATTTTAATCCCCTGAGATGCAGAAAAATTAAATTGAATGTTGCGCATGCGCAGTTTTCAAAAATGGCAATTTTCTTAAAAATTTAATAAGTCCGCCAATTATTAACCGATTTTTATGATTTTGGTGTCTATCGAAACCTTGATACTTTATCTAAAACATGTTGGGAACAGAATTTTGATTTTCGAATTTGAATTCTTTTTATGCCCGTTCGAATTTTTCGAAAATTTAAAACGCTATATCTCGTGACCTTGACCTTCAATGACCTTGACATTTGAGATGTAGAATGTCCTTGACCTCAGCTGTCTATAGATGTGCTGATATTGCATGACAAATATTAACTTCCGGTTTTATAGCCCACCGAAATCTGACTATTTTGCAATTTTGGACGGTTATGTTACACTTTCGGGCTCTAATGTTCGGATCGATCTGAAATTTACAGGATATAGATAGATACGCAACACAATTAAAAATATATCATCAAAATGTTTTGATCACTTTCGGTTTGGGCGTGGGGACTTCCGGTTTTTTTTTATCTCATTTCAGACGACCCTACAACCGTGTAATTCAAGAATGTAAGCAAAAACAGTATATATTAGCTATACAAAATAATTTGCATCCCTCGAGAAGAAAAAAATTCAAATTGCTAGTTGCGCATGCGCCATTTTTCCGAGAATGGCAAATTTTCTTTAAAATTTAATTAGTCCGTCATTTATTATCCGATTTGTATGATTTTGGTATCTATCAAAACCTTGCTCCCTTATCTAAAGGATGTTTGAAACAGAATTTTGATTTTCGAACATGAATTTATTTCATGCCCGTTTGAATTTTTTGAAAATTTGAAATTCTATATCTTGTGACCTTCACCTTCAATGACCTTGAAATTTTCCATATAGAATGGCCTTGACCTCAGCTGTCTATAGATATGACAATATTGAATGAAAAATATCAACTTCTGGGTTTTATAGCCAACCGAATTCTGACATTTTTGAAACTTTGAACGGCAATATTACATTTCCTTATGAACACATTGACTTGAGATTTTCTGTTTTATAATAGCCTCAAAACTCTTCAATAAAGGATATATGCCAAAAGTGCAGAAGCATATTTTAAAAACTCCAGTACTAACATAAAATATATTCATCCCACATCAATGTGGTATACATCATTGGACTCCAAATTAAATTGTCTCTTAAATGATATGCGACATGGTCGTTTTACCATGAAAATTTAAGCATTAATTTTAGATAAATTAACAAAATAAATACCAATTTTGGGTTTTTTATTTCATAAAATCTGTTTCAAATTGATCAGTCAGGGTGTTAAAGGCTGTTATATAACATGTCAGTAAAACTGGTGGTTTAAATTTTCACACCTACTTGTCAAATCACTGAGCTGGGGAACAAATTAATCTGATTATGTAATTTCTTAAAATATTTCCATTCAAATTCAAAACATACATCAAGTTAAAGAAGTAAATTCGCTTGTCATTGATCAGTTCGAATTTTGTTCGTATCTTAAATAGAAATGATTTTATAAAAAAAAATGTCAAATACAGTCATGTGAAGAGTAGCAGACATATAAGTCTTATAAAACACAGATGAACTATTGACCACTTTAGTCACGGTTCAACACACACAGGTGGCCAAAGAGTAAATTAATCTAATGATATAATCTGATAACCCTAATAAAATTTATTTTTTTGTAAAATTTTTGCATACAAATTCAAAAAATATCTCTTTATAAAGCTGTGAATAAGCAAATTATCACATAGCTTGAATTTTCTCTCTATGTTAATTACAACCAAAGTTACAAAATAATGTTTAAATTTGAATATAGAGAGTTTAAATTTCATGACAAATTGTCATCTTACTACCTACTTAAATTTTGGTTTGGAATTTATGTAAATATCCTACCGAAATCTTAAACATGTACAAAAATCTAATAAGGAACTGATAGTAGAAACTTATAGTAAAAAAAATTGCCTCTATAGCGAAAGGTTTATGCTTACAATTGTAGGCTGAAAAGTACCGGAATTCAAAGCTAGCAGGTTAGAAGTTTCAAAATGTTCGAAATCCATGGGATAACGCATAGTTGCCACGCTCGGAGCTGTTCACAGTTCTAGTTTTTTTTTGCGTGGCAAATAAAATTTGTCACGCTTTGTTTTCGTTCGGATTATTTTTTTTTTTTTTTTTTGCGTGGCAAATAAAATTTGTCACGCTTTGTTTTCGTTCGGATTATTTTTTTTTTTTTTTTTTTTTTTTTTTTTTTTTGGGAAGCTCGCTAGCCCAAACGGAAAAAGATAGACTATTTCTGTTTTCACCAATGGTCTTTATATGGGCTGGAATCAAAATTGAATGTCTAACATGAAATTTTCGCTAACCCGAAAGTGGCTAATTGCATAATATGCAAATAAGATTTCAAGCTAGCTCGGGCCCTAATAGTCGCATCGGTCTGAAATTTACAGGATATAGATAGATAGGCAGCGCAATTAAAACTACATCATCAAAATTTTTTGATCACTTCCGGTTTGGGCGTGGGGACCTTCGGTTTTTTCGTCTCATGTCGGGCGACCCTGCTTCCCATGTAATTCAAGATTCTAAACAAAAACAATATATTTTAGCTTTACTAAATGATTTTAATCCCCTGAGATGCAGAACAATTAAATCGAATTTTTCCAAAATTTAAAACTCTATATCTCGTGACCTTGACCTTCAATGACCTTGACATTTGAGATGTAGAATGTCCTTGACCTCAGCTGTCTATAGATGTGCTGATATTGCATGACAAATATTAACTTCCGGTTTTATAGCCCACCGAAATCTGACTATTTTGCAATTTTGGACGGTTATGTTACACTTTCGGGCTCTAATGTTCGGACCGATCTGAAATTTACAGGATATAGATAGATACGCAATACAATTAAAAATATATCATCAAAATTTTTTGATCACTTTCGGTTTGGGCGTGGGGACTTCCGTTTTTTTTATCTCATTTCAGGCGACCCTACATCCCGTGTAATTCAAGAATGTAAGCAAAAACAGTATATATTAGCTATACAAAATAATTTGCATCCCTCGAGAAGAAAAAAATTCCAATTGCTAGTTGCGCATGCGCCATTTTTCCCAGAATGGCAAATTTTCTTTAAAATTTAATTAGTCCGTCATTTATTATCCGATTTGTATGATTTTGGTATCTATCAAAACCTTGCTCCCTTATCTAAAGGATGTTTGAAACAGAATTTTGATTTTCGAACATAAATTTATTTTATGCCCGTTTGAATTTTTTGAAAATTTGAAATTCTATATCTTGTGACCTTCACCTTCAATGACCTTGAAATTTTCCATATAGAATGGCCTTGACCTCAGCTGTCTATAGATATGACAATATTGAATGAAAAATATCAACTTCTGGGTTTTATAGCCAACCGAATTCTGACATTTTTGAAACTTTGAACGGCAATATTACATTTCCTTATGAACACATTGACTTGAGATTTTCTGTTTTATAATAGCCCCAAAACTCTTCAATAAAGGATATATGCCAAAAGTGCAGAAGCATATTTTAAAAAAGCAAAATTAAATTTTACAACTCCAGTACTAACATAAAATATATTCATCCCACATCAATGTGGTATACATCATTGGACTCCAAATTAAATTGTCTCTTAAATGATATGCGACATGGTCGTTTTACCATGAAAATTTAAGCATTAATTTTAGATAAATTAACAAAATAAATACCAATTTTGGGTTTTTTATTTCATAAAATCTGTTTCAAATTGATCAGTCAGGGTGTTAAAGGCTGTTATATAACATGTCAGTAAAACTGGTGGTTTAAATTTTCACACCTACTTGTCAAATCACTGAGCTGGGGAACAAATTAATCTGATTATGTAATTTCTTAAAATATTTCCATTCAAATTCAAAACATGCATCAAGTTAAAGAAGTAAATTCGCTTGTCATTGATCAGTTCGAATTTTGTTCGTATCTTAAATAGAAATGATTTTATAAAAAAAATGTCAAATACAGGCATGTGAAGAGTAGCAGACATATAAGTCTTATAAAACACAGATGAACTATTGACCACTTTAGTCACGGTTCAACGCACACAGGTGGCCAAAGAGTAAATTAATCTAATGATATAATCTGATAACCCTAATAAAATTTATTTTTTTGTAAAATTTTTGCATACAAATTCAAAAAATATCTCTTTATAAAGCTGTGAATAAGCAAATTATCACATAGCTTGAATTTTCTCTCTATGTTAATTACAACCAAAGTTACAAAATAATGTTTAAATTTGAATATAGAGAGTTTAAATTTCATGACAAATTGTCATCTTACTACCTACTTAAAATTTGGTTTGGAATTTATGTAAATATCCTACCGAAATCTTAGACATGTACAAAAATCTAATAAGGAACTGATAGTAGAAACTTATAGTAGAAAAAATTGCCTCTATAGCGGAAGGTTTACGCTTACAATTGTAGGCTGAAAAGTACCGGAATTGAAAGCTAGCAGGTTAGAAGTTTCAAAATGTTCGAAATCCATGGGATAACGCATAGTTGCCACGCTCGGAGCTGTTCACAGTTCTAGTTTTTTTTTTTTTTTTTTTTTTTTTTGGGAAGCTCGCTAGCCCAAACGGAAAAAGATAGACTATTTCCGTTTTCACCAATGGTTTTTATATGGGCTGGAATCAAAAATGAATATCTAACATGAAATTTTCGCTAAACCGAAAGTGGCTAATTGCATAATATGCAAATAAGATTTCAAGCTAGCTCGGGCCCTAATAGTCGCATCGGTCTGAAATTTACAGGATATAGATAGATAGGCAGCGCAATTAAAACTACATCATCAAAATTTTTTGATCACTTCCGGTTTGGGCGTGGGGACTTCCGGTTTTTTCGTCTCATGTCGGGCGACCCTGCTTCCGATGTAATTCAAGATTCTAAACAAAATCAGTATATTTAAGCTATACTAAATGATTTTAATCCCCTGAGATGAAGAAAAATTAAATTGAATGTTGCGCATGCGCAGTTTTCAAAAATGGCAAATTTTCTTAAAAATTTAATAAGTCCGCCAATTATTAACCGATTTTTATGATTTTGGTGTTTATCGAAACCTTGATACTTTATCTTAAAAATGTTGGGAACAGAATTTTGATTTTCGAATTTGAATTCTTTTTATGCCCGTTCGAATTTTTCGAAAATTTAAAACTCTATATCTCGTGACCTTGACCTTAAATGACCTTGACATTTGAGATGTAGAATGTCATTGACCTCAGCTGTGTATAGATGTGCTGATATTGCATGACAAATATTAACTTCCGGTTTTATAGCCCACCGAAATCTGACTATTTTGCAATTTTGGATGGTTATGTTACACTTTCGGGCTCTAATGTTCGGATCGATCTGAAATTTACAGGATATAGATAGATACGCAACACAATTAAAAATATATCATCAAAATTTTTTGATCACTTCCGGTTTGCGCGTGGGGACTTCCGTTTTTTTTTATCTCATTTCAGGCGACCCTACATCCCGTGTAATTCAAGAATGTAAGCAAAAACAGTACATTAGCTATACAAAATAATTTGCATCCTTCGAGAAGAAAAAAATTCCAATTGCTAATAAAATTTATTTATTTTTTTGTAAAATTTTTGCATACAAATTCAAAAAATATCTCTTTATAAAGCTGTGAATTAGCAAATTATCACATAGCTTGAATTTTCTCTCTATGTTAATTACAACCAAAGTTACAAAATAATGTTTAAATTTGAATATAGAGAGTTTAAATTTCATGAAAAATTGACATCTTACTACCTACTTAAATTTTAGTTTGGAATTTATGTAAATATCCTACCGAAATCTTAGACATGTACAAAAATCTAATAAGGAACTGATAGTAGAAACTTATAGTAGAAAAAATTGCCTATATAGCGGAAAATTTACGCTTACAATTGTAGGCTGAAAAGTACCGAAATTGAAAACTAGCAGGTTAGAAGTTTCAAAATGTTCGAAATCCATGGGATAACACACAGTTGCCACGCTCGGAGCTGTTCACAGTTCTAGTTTCTTTTTGAAGTTGCAAAATACAAGTATTTACCAAGTTTTTGCAGTGTAATATAATTCTTCGAATTCAGTAAATCAATTAGTTTATACATAGAAGGTTTTTTAAATATTTAGGATCAATATACACATTTCTCTATAACCTGGTTTACTTAGCTACTGTACAATTATCTTCTATATAACCCTCGTTTATCTACCTACTGTACAATCACCATCTCTATAACCTGGTTTACTTAGCTACTGTACAATCATCCTTTCTATAACCGGGTTTACTTACCTACTGTACAATCATTTTCTTTATAGCCCGGTGCACAACCATCAGTACATTTTCCTGTTATATGATTACATTCTTGTGAACCTTTACACTGTCTATTGTTACATTGTTTACTACATCTATCTCCATAGGAACCACTTGTACAATCTAGATAATAATTCATATGTGTGAAACTTAAATTCTGGAAATTTGGGCCAAATTTCTAATGTACATTAGTTATTGCATTAGTTTTAAGTCAATGGCGAACGAAATAACTAAACTATGATGGATATGGAGTATTCGAGTGTTTTATAACAAGTATACTTAAATTCTGGAAATTTGGGACATATTTCTAACGTAAGTTAGTTAATGCATTAGTTTGCATTCAAGTGAAATCACTAAAGTAATGGATATATGATGTGTGGACGGGGAACTCAAACAAGCTAGCTATAGAAATGAATTGATATTACCAACCTTGAGTACAATCAATTCCTTGATAGCCTGGTTTACAACCATTGATACACTCTCCTGTTACATGATTACAAGTAGAGATACCAGAACATTGTCTAGCATCACATCTCTTCTGACATCCTAAACCATATTTATCTATAGTCGTACAACCTAAAGAAATATACAGTATTTTGAAGCAAATTACTATGAGTGATTTTTGTCGTTTTAAAATCACACATACGTTCTACAATGATAAGAAAATAAATGCTTTTTTACGTGTTGATAAAGTAAAGTTGGTAATACTTATAATTCATGTTCAGTAATGAATTCGCGTCAGTTATGATGATGATGACATCCTTAGACAATACGACATTTCTTTAAAACTTTGTAGCAGTGAAATTATAAAAACTTACTTGTATTGCAGCTATCACCATGCCATCCTTTCTGACAACCATTAGGACATTTACCAGTTTTAACATCACATTTATCATAGTTTAAACAATGACAGAAATGATTACATTCTGAACCATACGTTCCTTGTGAACAAACTGTAATAGAGTCGACAGTACTTTATTTAAGAACATACTGTAATAGAGAAGGACAATACTTTACATTTCTTTAATAGTGAAAATAAAAAAACTTTAGTTAGCAATGAACTGTAATGAACAGGCCTAAAGACATACCCTCTTTGAAAACGAACTGTAATTTGAAATACGTTTTTGAAGTTGCAAAATACAAGTATTTACCAAGTTTTTGCAGTGCAATATAATTTTTCGAATTCAGTAAATCAATTAGTTTATACATAGAAGGTTTTTTTTAAAATATTTAGGATCAATATACATATTTCTGATCGAATCGTACTCTGGACAAACAAGAATGAAATGATATTCGTCTTCTATCTCATCTCCTTTACAAAATGTACACTTTCTTTCACGTCTTTCAATCTTATCATATCGCCCAGATTCTATCTTAAGATTGTGGGCTGAAATACGGTATCTACAAATTAAATATTTATAATTTACATTTTTACTTAAGTAATATTGCAATTCATAGTTGTTCTGATAGTATTGATATAGGCTACATCGTGTCATGGTAGTAATTCTACTTCTTATGGATTGTATATGTATATCTTTCAAGCGTTGCTCAAACATATTGATAAATGCCTTTTCATTGTCTACTCCTTGTGAGTACCACACATGGCCAAAGCCTGTTTCTTCCAAGAGATTTTTAACAAATTCAATCCATGGGTTGTAGCTTTTCCCTTTGATTAAGACAACTTAACATATCTACATAAGATGCATTGAGAACAGTATTTGTACATTTAGTAAGTTTTACCCAATATTTTACAATATTAACCTTTTTTTTTTACATACATGGGAAATCTACCTAACTCATTATATACAAGGTCATTACAAGTTGAACTTCTAACATCTAATATCTTTTTACAAAATTTTGTTTGGACCTTCTCTATTTCATTTGCAGTATGCGTTCCCCATATTTCGGAACCATAGTTCAATACAGTGCTAATATATGTGTCAAATAATGATATACAAGTAACAATATTAAATTTTTTTTCGCGTATAATACTTTGGAGACCAAAAATACCCCTTCCCTGTCCTTGGGCTGCGATCGTCTTTTTTTGTGAGGTCAAATTTACCGTTATAGTTAAAAACAACTCCGAGATAGTTGAAAGAGTTTAATAACATTGTACTCTGTAACTGGTAACCAAAACACTGCCATACGTAGGGACATCTGCTATACAGATAAATCGTGAAAATACATGTAGGCTAAAAAGGATTTCATCACAGTTATCTGCGTAGTTTTAAAAAATAAAAATTATAAATAATTATTGTGTTATTTTATTACTCTGATCTGAAAAAACCCAAAACAAAACATCCACCAATACATTCTCCTTTACATGATCACACGCTGAATCCTTCAGACATTTTCTATTATTACAATTCTTCTGACAACCAGCACCATAGAAACCAGCAGGACATTCTGATATTTAAATATACAACAATCTTTCATTTGAATTTTGATATACGATTATTGTACCCCCCGGTTTATCAATTCTTCGTTACAGCCACGTTCTATATAACCTGATTTACGTATCTTCTGTACAATCATCTTCTCTATAACCTGGTCTACTTACTGTACAATGAATTTTTCTATAACCTGGTTTACAAACCTACAGTAGACTCATCTTCTCCATAACCTGGTTTACTTACCTACTGTACAATCATCATCTCTATAACCTGGTTTACTTACCAACTATACAATCATCTTCTCTAAAACCCCGGGTTTTACTTACCTACTGTACAATCATCTTCTCTATAATATGGTTATTGATCTACTGCACATTTATCTTCTCTAAAACCTGGTTTACTTACCTACGAACTATTTTTTCTTAATACCAGTTTTCCCCTAGATTTTTACAATCATCTTTTCTATAACCCTCGTTTACTTACCTACTGTATAATCATCATCTCTATAACCCGATTTACTTAGCTACTGTACAATCATCTTCTCTATAACCGGGTTTACTTACGTACTGTACAATCATCTTCTCTATAACCTGGTTTACTTAGCTACTGTACAATTATCTTCTATATAACCCTCGTTTACCTACCTACTGTACAATCACCATCTCTATAACCTGGTTTACTTAGCTACTGTACAATCATCCTTTCTATAACCTGGTTTACTTACCTACTGTACAATCATTTTCTTTATAGCCCGGTGCACAACCATCAGTACATTTTCCTGTTATATGATTACATTCTTGTGAACCTTTACACTGTCTGTTGTTACATTGTTTACTACATCTATCTCCATAGGAACCACTTGTACAATCTAGATAATAAATTCATATGTGTGAAACTCAAAGTTCTGGAAATTTGGGCCAAATTTCTAATGTACATTAGTTATTGCATTAGTTTTAAGTCAATGGCGAACGAAATAACTAAACTATGATGGATAATGGAGTATTCGAGTGTTTTATAACATGTATAGTTAAATTCGGGAAAATTTTGGGGGACATATTTCTAACGTAAGTTAGTTAATGCATTAGTTTGTTTTTTAAGCGAAATTACTAAAGTAATGGATATATGACGTGTGGACGGGGAACTCAAACAAGCTAGCTATAAAAAATGAATTGATATTACCAACCCTGAGTACAATCAATTCCTTGATAGCCTGGTTTACAACCATTGATACACTCTCCTGTTACATGATTACAAATAAGGATACCAGAACATTGTCTAGCATCACATCTCTTCTGACATCCTAAACCATTTTTTATCTATAGTCGTACAACCTAAAGAAATATACAGTATTTTGAAGCAAATTACTATGAGTGATTTTTGTCCTTTTAAAATCAGACTACGTTCTACATGATGATCAGAAAATACATACTTTTTAACGTATTGATAAAGTAAAGTTGGTAATACTTATAATTCATGTTCTGTAATGAATTCGCGTCAGTTATGATGATGACATCCTTAGACAATACGACTTTTCTTTAAAACTGTGTAGCAGTGAAATTATAAAAACTTACTTGTACGGGCAACTATCACCAGCCATCCTTTCTGACAACCATTAGGACATTTACCAGTTATAACATCACAATTATCATAGTTTAAACAATGACAGAAATTATTACATTCTGAACCAAACGTTCCTAGAGAACATACTGTAATAGAGAAGACATTACTTTATTTAAGAACATACTGTGATAGAGAAGGACAATACTTTACTTTTTCTTTAATAGTGAAAATAAAAAAACTTTATTTAGCAATGAACTGTAATGAACAGGCCTAAAGACATACCCTCTTTGAAAACGAACTGTAATTTGAAATACTTTTTACCTTGAATATAATAACAACTTGATTTTACATTTATACACTATATAATAGACGATATGACTTTGTTATTAATATTTGGAAGTACATGTGTTTTACCTATTCTAACGTTATCTATTAGTATATTTCAAACTTAAATTGGCATTATTACCTTATCAGAGATAAAAACATTTGTAGTAAAGGATGTCTTTTTTTTGTCCTATAGATTAATAGATTGTATGAATAGCTGAAGTGAGAATGGATTACTCCATTCTACATCAAATTGTCATTGTTCATTACAACTTTAACATAAAACAAATGAGAGTATGACAAATGGGCTATGACTTATTAAATACTTACTGTAAATTTCAACTTCACATAACACAATATAAGGTTGAGTATCAGAGTATCGACTTATATTAACAGAACTACCAGTTAAAGTTCTACTACATTCTACTGGAAATACTGCAGTAGGGTTTGAATCAGCAGTATGTTGAAAACATAATTCACCATCAATATGTACTTCAAAGCCCTTGAGAAATGGTAATCCTGCAATATCAAGTTAAAGCTAAATAAAAGCGGTTATAATTGAGCATTACCTTCTTACCTATCATCCAGCTTCGAATTGAATTTGATTGGTTTTAAAATCCATTTGAACGAGACTGTGATATAATACTGGTAAGATTAAAAAAAATTTAAATCATTAAAATTAGTACCGGTAGAAATGTTTATAGCTTAATACATTAAATCAAAGTGAAGGTTTGTGGCGACATGACCCTCTACGTTTTTTCAAAAGTTTTATCCTAGTCTTTACATAATAATTCTATTTTATTGTGCGGGGATTTGAGGAAATAATTGTTAATTAATTGTCTGCAGCTCCTTGGCTAAGAAGTACGAATGCTCTGTAAATTTGTATCGTATGATAACAGACATTGGCAGAGCAAACATTACATTTTAGTTATAATATACGTTACTGTTCCCTTTGGACATTGGTCTATATTAATATCCCCTAGCCCCTACTTAAAACTCACGGTTCGCCATTTTCACGGCTTCTTTTGAATCTTGAATATATGTAAGTAATGTTCAGAAGTACTATACCAGAACTAGAACTGTACGAAAATCACATTATACCTATAAATACGGTGTACTCTGCGTCATCCGACACACTCGCTAATCCCACATCACTGGGAAACCAAACTTGAAATTTCTTTAATAACTTTTCTAAATATGATAGAGTCTTAATTAAAGACGTTTGGTCATTTTAACTTTCAATCGTGGATTTTAACGCTAAAATTTCGGAGGTAAACTGTTATTAGCTTATTCTCTAACTAAAATGTTTACTCATTGAATTTGGCAAAATATTACTCTCGTTATCTTTGGGTTGATGAAAATGTAACCATTGGAAAATCTATTATTTGTAAACAAAGGGAGCATTATCATCCGTAAAGTCCTATTTCAAATGTAAAATCACTGAAGGTAGGTAGGTAAATGACGAGTTAACGTTCGCTTCCAGCAATTGCTGATATCGCAAACTATAAAAATCACTGAATAGAAAGTCTGAGACAAATACCATACAGCTGTCAGTAATGATAAGACAATACCCAAAAGAGTTTATCGTCAAATTCAAACATGAACAATGACTCATCAACATACACATTTATTTCACATTTCATCAAAATTGGATATATATATATTGTAATCTTATTCCAATTATCTTAATCGAACAAATTATCACACCCTTTAATAGCCAAGGCTATTCCTTACAACATTGCCAATCTCGAACTTGATTAAGATATGAACACCAAAATTAATTAAATTAGATAATTATTGACACTATAGTATTAAACACCAAATTTACCAGGGGCAATAACTTCAAAATTTTTAAATCTTATCTGTAAAACGAATTGTTCATCTGATATGCTGGCACAACTCATGACCAAATAAAAAATCAGATAAAAATTGTAAACCCAAAATTAAAGCCTTAGAGCCAGTTTTGTCTCAAAACCCGTCCATTTCATCGTTACCTAATTCATTTTAATTATGATTTTAACAATAAATAGGCTATCTGCAACAATATCAGATAAATACTGAAGCCAATTACGTCCACGAACAGGGTTTTCAAAATATTTAGAGGGTAGCTAAAAAAAAAAAATCACGTATCTAAGACTAATGTACATGTACTAATTTACGTATTTATATTAATGATATGTACCAGTGAAAATACAACTGCACAAAATTCCCTTGTTCACCTTAACAGTCTCATTGTCTCTTTGGTCCTGGTTTTAGAAAGCATCGTAAAAAAACGTCATAAGATTCTTACGAATTCTTATGACTACCATTCCGGTACGACATGTAATAGAATGTAAATCAAAGCTGTCTGACGTTAGTCATACCTGAAATGCTCTTATGACTGTCACAGTTATAACATATAAAATGAATTATAGGAAATAAAATTTATAGTTATTACTTACAAAATATATTATCAACATTAAATTGTATATGACAATGAATTAAAATCATAGTCTGATCATTTAGTTTGTATATTTATTACACTTTTACATTCTCTAACTCCGTGTTTAATTGATATCTTACATGATGTGTTTGTTATTTAATGTGAATACTTTTAAGATGTCAGACATCGAGTACATGTAACCGCTTAACGAAATGCTCGTGCAAATATTTTGAGAAAGGTCCTATATTAGGATAGAAATAATATATTTACAGAAAGCAAACTTATATTTGATCAACTTGTATTTGATCAAATGAATAAAGACTTATTTCAAATGAACGCCATTCACTATTATCAAGTGAATACATTTCTTATTATATCATAAAAACTTTCTCGTTTTTTAAGCTCTTCCACTAAATTCTGACGATAATGATGATGATTTAGATATAATTGTGACCGGGGATATGTCGTCTTCAAGTAAAGTTGGCAAATTGAACAAACCAAAAAAACAAAAAAATCTCACATGGAAAATGATTCATTGAGTTTGGTTGAAATTGAAAACGAAAGGTTAGAAGTGGAAAAAGAAAGTTTAGAGATAGACAAAAGTAGATTGGGGGATGAAAGCAATCGAAAAGGAAAACTTGAATTGGAAAAGGACAGGTATCAATTGGAATTGTCAAGACAGCAATTACAAAAAGCCGAGCTATGCACTATACTCAGCCGTCCCTTTCAGGCACCTAATCCATGTTAACTACCAATCAACTAGAAGACAGCTGTGACACTAAACCGTTGATGATGCGATGCGTGTTGCAACATTTATATAAAATATTTCCAATTTGTCATCAAGAACTACTTTTGTATGTATAGAATGTGCCTTTATTAATTAAAGCGACTATTTATACGTCTTTTTCGTACAGAAACACCGTCATTTGAGTTTCCATCGTACTGTTGCCTGCCTCTATGTCAACGATCACAACTGTTTCCATCTGGTGGTAGAGGAATGCCATCGTTAATAAACATATTGTGCAAAACTCTAACGGTTAAATCACAGCTTTTTGCAGCTCTGTACAGAAGTGTTCCAGCACTATTGTCAATACATCTGACTTCAACAATCCAAAAGTCCTTACCACTAACATCTTGTACGCATAAGTCTTCTATTGTAACGTTCCGATGATTCAGTGCTTGCATTGAGAACTGCGGTCATTAACCATGGGCGTAAAGCATAGCCACTGTCCCATAAAAGCCAGCCAATCTTTATCTCTCTTGAGTTGAATAATTCATAAATCTTTGAATTGGTCAGAATAAATGAATCATAATTGGCGCCAGAATATTTAGCGACAATGTTCAAAAACTTCATATTTTAATCGCAAACTGCCTGAACATTGCTAGAATGGTAGCTTTTTCTATTTATATACAGATGTTCATCCTCTATTGGAGCATTTATACGTATGTGTGTACCATCGATGGTATCGACTACACTTGAAAAGTATGTTTTTTTTCATGAAATCCTCTCATGATGTTGCCAAGTCTAACCTGGTCAGTTGGCATCTTTTTTCAGTCAATACACACCCTCTTTAAACATGCAGTTACATCGCGTGTTATTTTAGAAACAGTCTAGATATGTTATGGACATCAGCATTGACCATCTGAAAGCTTCCATTGGCATAAAATCTGAGTGCAACCGTGATTTGGAATGAAAATGGAAAGGCACGAGATCTTGCTGTTGGCCTTGCTAGAGCTGTTTGGAACATTCTACATAAATCTAGTATCATTATGCGTGAGTCTATATCTACATACTATTTGTTCATCATCCATGTAGTCTTGTGGGTAATTTCTGTCTCGAAATACTCTGTTTCGGCTTACATTTTCAGCTTGTTGTCGAAAGCGCATGTAAACAGCAGCCATATTCTTTTATTCACGTGATATCGAAGCTCTTGTGATAATCATAAGTCCATCTTAATAGGGTCGATTGACGTCTTAAGATTAGGTTGAAATTTGTGATTTATCGTAACTTAAGACACTATAGAAAAAACCCATCTTACGACTATGATATGTCGTAAGACTATTTTAAGACGTGCCTTAGTCGTAAGATACTATCGGATACCATCCCCCTGTATAAGAATTGACCTCGTTAGTAAAAGAATAAAAAAGAAAAATATACACTGATGTAACATCTTACGATCATATCTGTGAAAGATCTTTAAATATCCGATAGAATATGGTTGTTGTAAATCTACAGACCACCACTGCCATGGTGAGTTATCAGTCTCAGTGTCACTACATGGGTGTATTGTTCTATCTGTAGAAGTTTTTCCATCTACTACTAGTTGAGGTCCATATTGACTTGATATATTGGTAAATATACCACTTTGACTGACAGAAGTAGAATCTAAAGCTATATTCTCTGAAATATAAAATATATCAAAGTAATAGTAGGTTTAGCTGACTAGTAGTATCGTTACAAACAAAGGGAAATCCTGCGTCAACAACTTTATCAAGTATTCAGATTTGCTAATAGTACTAGTATTTTCTTTTCGAATAGTTAATAACTGAAAAGAAAATTTTATTATTTTTATCACATTTATCATATTATTCTTCCACAATACCTTGTTGACAAGAAGGTCCTCCCCAGCCTCTTAAACATCCACTTTTACAAACACCAGTAGAGTCACATTTTAAATTATTTAAACAATGACAGGTATATCTATTGTTGAATCCAAAACTAAAACCTGAAAAAATAACAATATAATAGTCATAATAATAAACACTAGTTACAGTATCGTATCTTTTTGTATTTAAACAATGGCAGGAATGAGTATTGTTAAATTATTAAGACATTCATTTATATAGCACCATCTTCCACAAAAACGTGCTCAGATGCGCTGTACAATACGTTTTATTAAAACATTAACATTTGATAAAATGGCGACTGATTAAAAATGTATATAATATAAATAAATAAAAAGGATGATAATTTAAAAAATGTATAACACATGAATAAATAGATAAAAAAAGATAGCTTGCCCGGGAAGGTAACATACGCCCACTTCAGCAAACAGAATATTCCATGTTTTTTTTATTTAATCCAGGGCAATAACTCATAAGCCGACATCTGGAATCGCACCATTTTTGAACTTGTCCGAGATGTTATTAAGATGAATACACATACCAAGTTTCATTTAAATCGGATAAAAACTACAGCTTCTATTGCGTACACAAGTAAATTTTAACATTTTCTCATTTAATCAAGGGCAATAACTCATAAACAGGCATCTGGCGAGACATTATCAAGATGAATACACATACCAAGTTTTATTCATATCGGATGAAAATTATAGCTTCTGTAGCTTCTATTGCATACACAAGTACATTTTAACGTTTTTTCATTTAATCAAGGGCCATAACTCATAAACCGACATCTGGAATCGTGCCATTTTCGAACTTGTCCGAGATATTATCAAGATGAATACACATACCGAGTTTCATTCAAATCGGATGAAAACTACAGCTTCTATTGTATACACAAGTAAATTTTAACGTTTTTCCATTTAATCAAGGGCCATAACTCATAAACTGACATCTGGAATCGTGCCATTTTCGAACTTGTCCGAGATATTATCAAGATGAATACACATACCAAGTTTCATTCAAATCAGATAAAAACTACAGCTTCTATTGCGTACACAAGTAAATTTTAACGTTTTTTTCATTTAATCAAGGGCCCAAACTCATAAACCGACATCTGGAATCGTGCCATTTTCGAACTTGTCCGAGATATTATCAAGATGAATACACATACCAAGTTTCATTCAAATCGGATAAAAACTCTGGCCTGTATCGCATACACAAGTAATTGTTGACGGACGGACGGACAGGGGTGATGGCAATATACGTCCACATTTTCATGTGGGCGTATAGAAAACGATCTATAAATCAAAGGCCTTCTTTAACAAGAACGTTTTGAGAAGAGATTTAAAAATTGCAAAAGAAGTGCACCATCTGATATTAAAAGGTAACATATTTCACAGTTTGGGTGCCTGGATGGTAAAAGAACGCTCACCGAAAGTTTTAAGTCCTGATTTATATACAAGTAAAAATGATCAAAGGGGAACGAAGAGTGCGACTGGGTGTGTAAACTTCCAAAAGTGAAGATAAATTACTAGGTACAGTATAGTATTCGACCTAATAACTTTTAATTTGTATAACTAAATGTAAAAGTTAATAGTTCGAAGTGCGTTTACTTTATATTAGTAAACAGTAATGGCAACCGTATAGTTATTTAACAGATACAGATATAACTATGGTGAAATCCAAAATTATGACCCGAAAATATAACACTCATAACACCTTATAATTTTTAAAGGTTAATTATAATTTGAAAATAAATTCAACTCAAGTAGATACGCAGATGTACACAATTATATTTAGAAAAAATTCAGGGAATTCAAATGCATTTAAACAGTCCCTAATTTTCAACCGATTCCTGAAGTACTTGGCTGGTGATCTATCTCTGGATTAAATACTAAGTCTATAATAACTATGCATCGTTTATTCTCACCGTTATTCTGTTATCTGCCATAACTGGTCTTTGCTTTATGTGTGTTTGAAAGAACAACATAAACATTTCATGCGTGAGAAATCGAGTTTACTCGCTGTCTCGTGAGCGAGAAGTCAAAAGTAGATATGGCCACAGTCGACTTCCATTAACACTGATATCATTGAATGAACATTTCAAGAACTGAAGACGGGGTATAGAAATATATGTCTATATCTATAAATATTGTATTTTGACAACACAATTATGATGTCTATTTGATAACAAAATTCTATATACATGTAAATGAACGTATTTTATGATTCAGTACAATAAAACATGTATTGTACATATAATGAAGGCCACAATTTACGAAATGAAACCAAGCATGAAATGAAAAGTATTTTAAAGTTTTATTTATGAACTATCTGTATTCTTTTCTACTGCTAGTAAACCAATGGCTGTTGGAGTGAGCATAATTTAGCTTTAGCTTCATTTTATTTCAACAAGCAACTAATACGAAACATGGATTTCAATGTTATCCGTCCAAAAACGCAGGTTATATGTGCAATGGAGTATGGTTTTAATTTGCAATTATAACACTTAAAGTTTTTCCTTATATTTTTAAGAGTGCCAATCCATATTTTCAAGGAGACATTGTGCCCACCCCTCCTTGCACCCCTGTAGCTATGGGCCTTCCCAAACTTGACCTACAGAAAAATGCTTGGTCGTCCTATATTGACAAAGTTTTACATGTAGTTTGATACCTTCGTTTTTGAATCAATCTTAATAGTTTATAAAAATAGGTGCAGTATATCATCATGATAAGTCAGAACATACATATTTTAAACAATGTGATTGAATTCGATTGAATAAAATAAATATTTTTAAAGATCCTATAAAAGTAGTTTATTTTTGATAACTAGTGTATTAACCTACAGAGAAACAGTAACTTACCCTGTATATATATTATAAGTCCTAGAAATATACCACCTAATATTAGGGAGGCCATGTTCAAATGAATAGAAAGAGGAAGTAAAATAGTCTTATATTATAATATTATGGGAACATATAGAATACCTTCAACAATTTGATTATTACCAATGAGGATGTGTATTACACTTCAATAATCTCTGACTATTCAATTACACAGACTGACTGTTGCGTCCTTGATTTATGAATGGGCGAATATCAAGATATGGGGCAAAAGTCTTCCTTGGTGTCTATTTCTTCTATATATTAAATTGAAGTGTCAAGATTATACGGTTTCAAACATGATCCAACTGACCAACCGATAAAACTCCTTGTTTATTTTCCTTTGGGTATTGCGAAGCATGAAATATCGACATTAAAATGCTTTTTATTTATTAAATCCAGGCAAATGATTGCTGTTTATAATTTAATCGTAATAAATCTCAAACAGCGCTTTGTCTTGGTTATTTTGTTGAAGTGAAGTCGGTTAGAACATTATTTTGTCCGGTAGTTTAGACATAGATCAGGCCCTCTCAACTTGAGGCGCGCGCTACCTGCGGCGCATTATCACAGCAATTGGCGCGCGGGCATGTATTTTGTGAGAAAAATAAATATATAGGTGAAAAAAACTTTTCCTCTCTTTCTGTTACTGACATTCAGAAGCCAATATGAATCTTTGATATATAAGAAAAAAAAATATCCTCGAAAAACTTTGCCTCCCTTTTTGTTACTCACATTCAGAAGCCAATATGAATCTTTGATATATAAGACCAATATACATGATCCTTAAAATTTTTAATTGAACACTACCAACAGTAATAGTAGTTAGACTAAAAGTCACTAATGTTAGTGCCGACCAATATTAAAGAATTACCCCCCCCCCCCCCTTGACAATTATGTGGCCTCTACTTGCACCCCGCCCCCCCCCCCCGCCCAATTATTCCTATTATTCCTAGAAACGCCAATGCTTACCATCTCACCTATCATCCTACAAAATGAATCGATTAGTGGCGCTAATGCTTACTATTTTGACCAAAGTGATGCTTAGGGAAATTATCTTAAGAAAGCCTTATATAGATATTTAGATATATAAAGTATCAAGAGTTAGTGGTCGAAAATACGATTTTTCTTGTAAAACAGGACGGGTTGTCCTAAAATATGAAGTAAACGAAATCCAATTATCAATGATAATATCAATAAAATTATTTTAAACGAAATATTTTAGCCATAAATTATGTGAAAAAGGCTTTCGAAAGGTTCATACCTTAGGCGATGTTAACTTATTTTGATGGTATGTGTTGATATTCCGAAGGAAAAACGAAGATAGAAAATAGATTGTAATATAGCTAAATTAAGTTTTATTAATTGTATATTGTATGTTGCCTGTGCGCGTGAAGATATAAATATTTTTTTTCTATTTTACCTACGATTATGTTATGTTAAGCTTAAGTTTCTCAATGAAATTTACAACGGTTGTTTGTTTTGGGCAGTAGTGTTTAACCAGGTGTGACAGCTGCACCATTTTCAGATTTCATCTCGTTTGTAGTCTTGTATAGGAGATACATTTTTCGATTTGAATCATTGACAGCTATGTGGAGAAATTATAGTATTTTAACTTTTCATAAACCCCTTTTACACCAGGCCGCGATAAAGCGTTCCGTTCTCGGTCCGGACCAGGCCGCGATTAAATGTGACCATTTACATTACACAAAATCATGCGTACCGAGAACGGTTTCGTTTGTTCAGTGTAAACGGTAAAGGTTCTCGGCACGCTTGTTAGTAGAACTGTTCTGAATGAAGTTAAATAGAACCCTTCATGTCACCCGGATGTTGCAATGGCGCTTGATATGGTTATAATTTACTGTTTATACCCTTTCTTCGTACGCCGCAAGAAAGAAAGAAAAAGTTTGAGTATGATCGAGCCCAAATTACCCATGGACTTTTATTTGAAATAAGTGCTAAGCAACAAATGCGGCGCTACTAAACAAGGAGAGATTATATTGTCATGGCGTTTGTTTACATTCTGTCGGGCAGCTATTTTAGAATTTTAGGAATGATGACGAAATTCCGCGGGGAACGGTCAAATCGTCTTTGACGCATTCGCAGTGAAGTGGACTCAGACCTTCGACCGTTTACATTACACAAATTTATCGAGTCCGTTCTCAGAACTGTTCCGCGACCACCTCCCAGCATGGGCCAGCATTGGAACGGTTCTCGACCGTTTACATTACACAAAATTCATCAGTACCGTTCTCAGAACCGTTCTGAGAACGGAATATATTTGTAATGTAAAAGGGGTTATATTCAAGGGAAGAATGAGCACTATGTCCAAAAGTGTTGGTTTCTTTCCTCATATAGAGACTGTAATTGTTTTGTTTTTTGGCAATTTTAACAAAACAATTATACATTATAAAAAAAATTACAAAACAGTTTGATATTATATATCACATATAGAGGTAATTCAATATCTAACTAAACAATTCAGAGCGAGATCACTGAATAAAACAGATAATTCATTTTTATTGAGACGTGACTGAGAAAGTTACATAATATAATAAAACATTTATTTTTTTTATATACGAAGTGTATAAATTTGGTAAAAATTTGATTGATAAAACCAGAAAACATAGCGCAAAGCTTGCTATAGAT
>CM060202.1:31997173-32014253 GCA_030562195.1 Nipponacmea schrenckii | reverse complement strand
TGGCTTGTATACAAGATATGTAAGCTTACTTAAAGGCCCGTTGCTGGACAGTGTGGGTCAGTAAGGTGACTCACGAGCCATGTGAGCCATCGTCAGTGTCTGTGGGTCACATCTTAAAAAAATCAAAAATTTTTAATCATCATTTGCGGTAGCTGTAGTATACTGAAGTAGAGACTATATGGCTAATGTAGACGATATTTAAGCGTACTTAAAGACCCGCTACTGGACAGTGTTGGTCAGTGAGGTGACTCTTAAGCCTTGTGAGTTATTGTCATTGTGATGACTCATGAGACATGTGAGTAATCGATAACTTTTTCGGATTACATCATCAAAACATGAATTGTCATTTCACCTACCGGTACCTGTTTTGGCAAACAGTATGGGGCCTGACACATCGTTTACTTTTGTCTATTTCGAATTTGGAGTTGTAAAACGAATATATTGTCCATAAAACAAATAATTTGAATTATATTTGAATGTTATTAACTTAGTACGAAAAGTCACATAAATTGTCTCGAGTTAGTGTGTATTAGTACGAAACGACTCTTATATTTACTCTTTGCCTTTATTCATGTTGAAATTGAAGTTATCCTTTTTTCGACATTCGAACATTATTTATGAAAAGAGCGACAATTGTACGAACAAAAAAATCGATTTAGGGTAGTAAAAATGGTCCGATTGCGATGAAATTTGGTGTGAACATTCAGAATAATGTCCTTAACATGACCCTGGTGTCTTTTAGTGGATAAACTATTAAAATCATAGAGAGGTACATAAGTGAAGTAGCCCATACAACATGCATGGATGTTGATTGTCTATTGTCTGGATAATATTTGACCTTGTTTATCTGATTGTTATTCATAACGAACAATGTAATACAATGTAATAACCCCCGCTGTACAGTAAATTGAATCGAATTTTAAGAGAAAAAAGGGACTGTCTATTTACCACTTGTGGCAATTTCAGCACGGCCGCTATGGGCTTCATTGTAATAATAAGTGGCACGTTTTTATATACCACATGTATTTTTAAAAAACGGCTTTTATGTTGATTTCAATGTTTGAAGCTACTGTGTTAGTGTAATAAATGTATTCAAAGTTAGTAATTTCCAGTCTTTCAAATGTTACGTCTGTACGCAAGATTCTCTTAGCCGTACCATTCTTATATATTTCGAGCATTGAAGTTTTGTTATGAGCCGCTTTCGCTAATCGTTAAAGATTTGCAATCTAGTACATTGTTTGCGCTTGTATGATCCTTTTAGTCGTATCTAATAACCCTATTTGTTGACGTTCATATTATGACATGGTAAATTTCATAAGGCCCGGTCAATTCGATATGATATTATGCTACTCGTGGTAAATAGGCTATCTCTTGCCGAGAATAATTGTCTCTCAATTGAAAATGGAAATTCTACTTTTCCAATATTAGTCCAAGGTTGATTCAATCTTATGAATATTCTCGAAATCTTTCAAGACATTTAACTAATTACACATTATTTGACTATCTGCATTAGATATTGGTACTGACACTACTGTGTGTTTCTTAAAGGGATAATAGGCGTTAGAACGAACATAAAATTTTAAGTTCACTCAAATTTGGACAATAACAGTATATATCCATCAGTGGACTTACCTATACCTCTAAAATCCGATAAATCCCCAAAATAAAGTAGTTAATCATAAAACGCTTGAGCCATCCATCAAGCGATTTTCAAATCGTGTAAATATAAAGGGAAGTAACTCTAACATGTGAGTTTTCACGCGTCCTTGACCCCTACTGTTGAATTCCACAATGATGTTTTAGCGTTGATTTACCAGACGCTTTTATTCTCAAACTGAATGGAATCGTCGCTGGTTCACTTTTTTTTTTAAATTCCGAATATATTTTTATTGTGGCTTTTTAAAATTTGGTAAAGTGTGGGATGCATACTTATTTAACTAATAGTCAATATGAAACACAAATATAAGCCGTAGGACGAGTGTATTCTAACGCCTATTATCCCTTTAAAGCTAACAGTAGGCCTATCCCTTTAAACAGAGCATTCTTTTGATATGAAATGAAACCATAACCATTATTTTGATTTTAATAAGAATAACGACATTATCAACTAAACATTGTATCAGATTAATATGGAAGCCGATAGCGGCCATTTGTTAACCGCGACTTGGTGACTTGGCGACTTGTCGAGTTGGCGACTTTGAAATCCGGCGACTTGTCGAGTTGGCGACTTGGCGACTTTGAAAGTCGCCAACCCGACAAGTCGCCAAATCGCCAAGTTGCGGTTAACAAATGGCCGCTATCGGCTTCCATAGATTAATGATATTTCATAGTCCATAATAACCTGCATTGATTATGCATTTTACAGGGCTCTTAACAAGTCAATGTAAAATTTTATCAGCTGACGGGGCCTAATGACGTACTTCCATACAAAGCCAATGGGAAATTATACATGTTCTGACCCAATTTGAACTTAAAAAAAGAAAAAAAAAAAAAAAAAAAAAAAAAATGTTAGGTAGACCAAACCATTTGAGATAGAAAGCTGAAATTTACACACGTTATAGCCTGAATAGTTAGCTATCCAATACTGCAAACCGCAATGCCATACCTGCCGTACTTAGGAAGTTCTGGCCGGTTCTGTAAAATCAGGATTTTTTGGCACTTTTTCGCAAAAAAAAAAAATCTTCTCGGAATCCACTTCTATGCACTTTGGGGGAGACTTGGGGAAGCACTGAGTCCAAAAAACCAAGTTAAATCGATTTTCAAGACAAAAAATTTCGGCCCAAAATTTCACTTTTACCCACAGGTAGCTACCTGTGTGACATTGCCGAAATTCACTGTTTTCAAAATTTCAACTTTGAAGCTTCGTCACGACCAAACCATTTGAGATAGAAAGCTGAAATTTACACACGTTATAGCCTGAATAGTTAGCTATCCAATACTGCAAACCGCAATGCCATACCTGCCGTACTTAGGAAGTTCTGGCCGGTTCTGTAAAATCAGGATTTTTTGGCACTTTTTCGCAAAAAAAAAATCTTCTCGGAATCCACTTCTATGCACTTTGGGGGGAGACTTGGGGAAGCACTGAGTCCAAAAAACCAAGTTAAATCGATTTTCAAGACAAAAAATTTCGGCCCAAAATTTCACTTTTGACCCACAGGTAGCTACCTGTGTGACATTGCCGAAATTCACTGTTTTCAAAAATTTCAACTTTGAAGCTTCGTCACGACCAAACCATTTGAGATAGAAAGCTGAAATTTACACACGTTATAGCCTGAATAGTTAGCTATCCAATACTGCAAACCGCAATGCCATACCTGCCGTACTTAGGAAGTTCTGGCCGGTTCTGTAAAATCAGGATTTTTTGGCACTTTTTCGCAAAAAAAAAATCTTCTCGGAATCCACTTCTATGCACTTTGGGGGAGACTTGGGGAAGCACTGAGTCCAAAAAACCAAGTTAAATCGATTTTCAAGACAAAAAATTTCGGCCCAAAATTTCACTTTTGACCCACAGGTAGCTACCTGTGTGACATTGCCGAAATTCACTGTTTTCAAAAATTTCAACTTTGAAGCTTCGTCACGACCAAACCATTTGAGATAGAAAGCTGAAATTTACACACGTTATAGCCTGAATAGTTAGCTATCCAATACTGCAAACCGCAATGCCATACCTGCCGTACTTAGGAAGTTCTGGCCGGTTCTGTAAAATCAGGATTTTTTGGCACTTTTTCGCAAAAAAAAAATCTTCTCGGAATCCACTTCTATGCACTTTGGGGGGAGACTTGGGGAAGCACTGAGTCCAAAAAACCAAGTTAAATCGATTTTCAAGACAAAAAATTTCGGCCCAAAATTTCACTTTTGACCCACAGGTAGCTACCTGTGTGACATTGCCGAAATTCACTGTTTTCAAAAATTTCAACTTTGAAGCTTCGTCACGACCAAACCATTTGAGATAGAAAGCTGAAATTTACACACGTTATAGCCTGAATAGTTAGCTATCCAATACTGCAAACCGCAATGCCATACCTGCCGTACTTAGGAAGTTCTGGCCGGTTCTGTAAAATCAGGATTTTTTGGCACTTTTTCGCAAAAAAAAAATCTTCTCGGAATCCACTTCTATGCACTTTGGGGGAGACTTGGGGAAGCACTGAGTCCAAAAAACCAAGTTAAATCGATTTTCAAGACAAAAAATTTCGGCCCAAAATTTCACTTTTGACCCACAGGTAGCAAGCTACCTGTGTGACATTGCCGAAATTCACTGTTTTCAAAAATTTCAACTTTGAAGCTTCGTCACGACCAAACCATTTGAGATAGAAAGCTGAAATTTACACACGTTATAGCCTGAATAGTTAGGTATCCAATACTGTAAATCGCAATGCCATACCTGCCCTACTTTGGAAGTTCTGGCCGGTTCTGTAAAATCAAGATTTTTTGGCACTTTTTCGCAAAAAACCAAGTTAAATCGATTTTCAAGCCAAAAAATTTCGGCCCAAAATTTCACTTTTGACCCACAGGTAGCAAAGTCTGTACTGGTTGGAAATACACAAATAGAAACCACCAATTGTGTTAGAAATCTTGGGGTATTACTAGACGGAACGTTGAAAATGAAAAATCATGTTTCAGCAAGAAAGCCAACTTCCACCTGTACCGAATTGGCAAAATCAGGAACCTCTTAGACACCAACACAACCAAAATAATGATTAATGCTTTTGTAACATCTGCATTAGACTATTCAAACTCACTGTTATACGGCTTACCATCATTCCTTATACACCAACTTTAGTCAATTCAAAAATAAAGCAGCTCGTATCATCACAAGAACATATAACCCCTATCTTCACTGGCTACCCATTAACTATCGAATAAGTTTTAAAATCAACACTCTCACCTACAACTGTCTCTACGACCCTGACTCCCCAACCTACCTTAAAGATTTAATACAGCTATATATTCCTAAACGCTCCCTCAGATCATCAAACCTTCTACAACTAACAACCAAGAAAACCAATACGAAATTTGGAGAAAGAGCTTTCTGCTTTGCTTCCCCCCATGAATGGAATAAACTGCCCCTATCCATTAAACAAAGTTGCTTTATTTCAACATTCTAAAAGAATCTAAAAACATACTATTTTAATCAAGCTTTTAATTAGTGATTTAACTTTTAGCCTTTCCTTTGCTATTAAACTATGTTTTCATTTATATTTTATTTGAATTCTGCGCCACTGAGCAGTTTTTACTGAATGTACCAGCGCTATACAAGACGGATTATTATTATTGTTATTATTATTATTAACTTGTGAACATGTGACTTCTTGAGAAAACTGGCTTGCGAGATCACGTGGTTTAATTATAGAATATTCCACGATATGGAACTACGAAAATCTGTATATATATGCTTAATAACACATAATAACCTAAACAATAACTATTCATCTTATTCTAAAGATCTTTGATTTCTTTTTTACGGGTAATAAAGAGCGATAAGATAATACGTTTGAGATAAATATTAAAATTTATACCTGAAGAGAGAGATTTGAGTGTTAACATTTATTCAATATGGCATCCAGATGAAAAATTGGATAATTGCGCATAACAAATTAGAACTTCTAGGTTTAAAAACAGTAGTTATCTCCCTTCAACTGTAATTGAATTTTTGTGGGGTCTAACCCGATTGAACTAATCGTAACACGAACAATATGATTTTGCACTGTCCAATATAACCCTCTCTAGAAATCGGTGATCTTGTTACTTATTTGAATATAACAGTTGGAAATAGGAAATAAGTTGTGTAATGTTTCCTTTCATTCGCTGAAAGCGTAAAAAATGTTAGATCGATCGGTAAGAAGCATCAAGGGTGAGACAGCGCGGATTTTGAAGATACAATATTGCCCAACATAAAATATGATCAGATGTAAATTGCGTCTTCTACCAACCTAATTCACATCCTTGTTGATCATCATAAAATTGTCGACAACCCTCAAAATTGACCCATATTATAAGAATATTTCCTTCCTCTTCTTTGATATTGAATATGGCGCCCATGATATTATGTTATGTATTTCTAGGACTACTAACACATATTATACAAAGTAAGTTGTTTTTCTCTATAGATTTATCTAAGATAAGAAAAATTGTCAATGTGATGAAGTTATAGCGATTACTTAAATGCAATTATATTGTTGAACAATGTACACTCAAACTTATCTCGGAGGCTTTGTACTTAAACTTATACTTGGTTACTAATGTATGTTATAGTGAAAACTATATTTTTATATGTTTATGTTATTTTAAATTTAACAATAGATATACCTGGCATTGTTTAAATGATACAAGATATAATACTGTAACTAGTGTATGTTATAGTGAATTTTCAGGTTTTAAATTTTGGATTTAACAATATTTATACCTGACATTGAAAATATAAGAAGTGAAGCTGTAAATAGTGATAATGTATGTTATATTGTTATATTTTCAGGTTATTTGGAATTAACAATAGCTATACTTGACATTGTTTAAATGATATAAGATATAATACTGTAACTAGTGTACGTTATAGTGAAAATTATATTTTTATATGTTCAGGTTATAATTTTGGATTTAACAATAGATATACCTGACATTGTTTAAATAATATAAGATATATAGAGGTTATCCTATGGCTACGAGTGGATATGGTTTTTATGCCATGAGTGCCTGTGATATTTTCATTCGTGGCTGCGCCACTCGTGAAAATATCACAAGCACTCAAGGCATAAAAACCATATCTACGAGTTCGCCATTGGATAACCTATTTATTCTATACCTAATATGAAAAATATAAAATTTAAAATTTGTTTTTGTTTTAGATGAATTTTGGTCTTGTGTACCCTTTGGCCCCGCCAATTGAATACCAAAATAGTTATTCAATGGCCTGTTTTCAACGGGAAACAAGAATATAATTTTTATCCAACTGAAAAATTTTAATTTTTTTTTATCTAGTATGCATCTCAGACATAGTACATAAGAAAAAAACTCATCTAAAACAAATGGTTCTAATGGAAATAAGCAAATGCGTTAGACGATGACAGCCTTTGGCCCTGCCCATCGAATACCAATATGTTTATTCAATGGGCTGTATTCAATGGTCTACAAGAATATCACTTTTATCCAACTAAAAATTTGAAATTTATTTTTTTGATCTAGAATGCATCACAGACATAGTACATGAGAAAAATACTCATCTAAAACAAATTTGAAATTTTTATTTTTCATGTCAAGTTTGGGATGAAATACTGTAAAAGTGTATGTTAAGTGAATATCATAATGTTAATTTTCAGGTTTTGATTTTGGATTTAACAAAGTATACCTGGCGTTGTTTGAAATATATAATATGGGATACTGTTACTAGTCTTCGTTATATTGATTACTGTATTGTTATATTTTTAGGTTCTTTTGGATTTAACAATAGATATGCCTGGCATTGTTTAAATGATACAAAAAAGTTATAAGTGTTTGTTATAATGGATATTATATTGTTATGTTTAAGGTTATAACTTTGGTTTCAATAATAGCTATACCTGTAATTGTTTAAATAATGAAAGATGTGATCCTGTAATTGGCGGTTGTAATAACGGATGTTTGAGAGGTTGGGGAGGACCTTCTTGTCAACGAGGTAAAACATGTTCTTATTATAAATCATTCTTTTGTTGTGAAAATACAGCAATCAGTATATGGTGTGTCCGTCTTATGTGTAGATAGCGGCCCGACATCTTCGATGCATGAAATGGCAAACGCCATTGGAATCTGGGCCCACACTCTTAGGAAAGCTGCATTGAATGCTGTTGCATTACCTGGAAACGGTTGGATCTGGCTTTGTCGTCTTTAGATGTCATCCCACAATTGTGTTTTAGTACATTCTGAGTGAGGTCCATGGCATTACGCTGATGTTGTGCTGTTGGAGGACTTTTTGGGTGGTTCTGACAGTGTGTGAACGGGCGTTGTTATGCTCCAATCTGTCTTGGAAAATGTGGTACACCGTGCATCAGAGAACTGACGGGTGTGGAAACCATGGCCTTTGTTTTGGACGGTATTCTAGAAGACATTTTGATTGATGCCGATTGTACCCCATACCATAATGCATGGTCCTTCCCACTGGTCACTTTCGTTCAAACACTGTTCTGTAAAACGTCCATCTCTTTCTCGCCACACTATTACTCTGCCATTGTGGTTGCAACGCGGTGCCGATTTTATCTGAGAACACGTGGATCCTACAATACAGACGCAAACAATTGTTTTCGTTCGGTCGCCACGCTAGACATTACTGACAATATTATTATGGAGTGTGAGCAATGTATGGACGGCGACAAGACAGGTTCTATGAGGCGAGCCAATGGACTGACGATCTGCCGCAGTGGCTGATGTTGCGGGATATAGCGATATTGTCTTGGTGTTGTGACTAGGGAGGACCACTACGTGGACGTTCATAATTGTTGTTGGTGGTGGTGGTGTTGTGAATCTGAAGTCTCATGAACGCGTTTCTCCGGCATTGTCGATGGCTTGTTTACGTTGTTGGGAGCTCGCTGATTTTTAATCAACTAAATTCTCAGAAGACGTCATTTTCTTTTGAATTTCTGCACATCACTTATCGCTTGCTCCCATGACATTTGGCAGCTTCCAAAATTCACAATCCTTAGTTCTCAACTGGTATATGAGCTGAATGTCATAAACTGACATATGCAAAGTCTAAAAATCATACTTATCACAATTTTTATAGTGCAAAACTTTGTCTAAATTCTCTAAATTGCAACGTTTCTTTACCTGTTTATCTATTTATTTGATAACTTTAATTTTATCGGTATGTGTTTTTGAACGAAGTATGTAATAATTTCAAAAGTAGCATTGTCATATTATTTTTCTAATTGCACAGGTAGGGATGGAGATTATAGATTTGATAGAGTACCTATCTCAATCTTATAGTCTTTGATATTATCTCAATTTTTCATTTTTCATATTTCAGAGAATATAGCTCTAGACTCTACCTCTGTTAGTCAAAGTGGCATATTTAGTAACAGGCGAGATTTATATGGTCCTCAACTAGTAGTAGATGGATATAATTCTACAGATAGAAGAATACACTACTGTAGTGACACTGAGACTGATAACTCACCATGGCAGTGGTGGTCTGTTGATTTACAACATCAATATTCTATAAGATATTTAAAGATCTTTCACAGATATGATCGTAAGTTTTTTATTTCTTCAAATCACACATCAATATACACAAGTGTTACTGCTGAGATCACGTGGTATTGAAAAAAGGTATTGTATTAGGTTCTGAAATTATAATAAGACTTTCAATAACACTTTTTTATTTAAAATTGTTCAGAAATAGGTCCATTACACCATTTATTAATTCATTCATTGGGGACAAAAAAAATCGAATGATTGAAAAAAAAAAAACTCTTTGAAACAGAGCTTTAGTTTGATATTTCAGGATTATACCGTATCCAAGGATTTTCTCTACACATTGATAGTGAATTATGTTTCAAACATACGAGTACATCATACCCTCCTGCTGTTAACTCAATAGAATGTAGTAAAACTTTGACTGGTAGTAATGTTGAAATCAAAGTTTATGATAAAAGATATATCGCTTTGTGTGAAGTAGAAGTATACGGTAAAATTCCTTAAATTATCAGTTATCATTCGAAAACTCATTCCTCTGTTAATAGTTCTTTTAATTAAACCTTGGTGATTCCTTCAATATGGACAATATATTTTGTATTGAAGATTTATATTTTTACAAGTCGGAAGTAGTTGAAATGATTGACATAGATAAATAAGATACATGCTCAAAATCTCGTAATAATAATATTACAGTTTTCTCTATAACAGGTTATTTGTCTAGTGCATTTGTTCTCCATTACAGTTTGTTCTCGAGGAACGTATGGTTCAGAATGTAATGAGTTCTGTCATTGTTTAAACTATGATAAATGTGATGTTAAAACTGGTCAGTGCCCTAATGGTTGTCAGAAAGGATGGCATGGTGGAAGCTGTAATACAAGTAAGTTCATTTGTTTGATATGATCGTTAAAATTTCAAGGTACATATACAATCATGTACACATAGAAATAGAGTTTCACACGTGCGATCTTTAGGGTTAAGGACCCATTTCAGCAGGTTCAATAATATTGAGGTCTGCAAGGATTCCACCAAATTCAATAGTTTTTTTTCTTAGTAGGCACTTCTACGATATCAATTTTTGTTCAATGGGTTGGTGTGGAAGGTGGTAAAGATTTATAAGACCTACTAATTCTAGTGCTTCGTCCTTTAGCTTGACAAGTAGGTCTCATTTTCGAATCTGAAATTCAAGGCATGTTCGTATCGTTTGTTTGAAAAAATGTGCACAGATGTAAAGATATATTGTCTGCTTTCGATATTATAACTCGGTATTATTTTTTTTAAAGGCTGTACGACTATACATAAATATGGTTTAGGATGTCAGAAGGACTGTGATATAAGACAATGTTCTGGTATCTCTACTTGTAATCATGTAACAGGAGAGTGTATCAATGGTTGTAATCCAGGATATCAAGGAATTGATTGTACTGAAGGTTTGTATATTCCTATTAATGCTTCTTTGTTAAGGGATCGCTGGGGATGTCAATGTCACCGCCAATATCTCACCATACTTAATCGCCTTGAGTGTGCACTACACTACTACAAAGTGCGTTTGAAAAAACAATTAAAGGATCACAATATGCACTGACGGTTGGGAACCAGGTTATGAAGAAGATGATGTACATGTTCATCATATTATTTTGTTTCAGACTGTTTAGATGGGACATATGGAGAAAGTTGTATTAAACAATGTAATAATAGACAGTGTAAAGGATCACAAGAATGTCATCAAATAACTGGAACTTGTACTGATGGTTGTAAACCAGGTTATAAAGAACATGACTGTGCGGTAGGTAAGTAAACCAGGTTATAGAGAAGATGAGTTTGCTGTAGGTAAGTAAACATTTTAAATCAATTGATTGTACAATAGGTATTGTTATCTTATTTTATTTCAAATTTAATGGTTCAATGGTTTATATATAATTGGCATGTAATTTATTCGTCCATGTACTTTTACTTTGTTCTAGAATGTGATGAAGGATTTTATGGAAATAATTGTTTATCAAATTGTTCAGCGAGATTTTGTCAATCACAAGACCAGTGTAATAATATAGATGGAGCATGTGATTGTCTAGATGGATATCAAGGAACTGACTGTACTGTTATGAAAGAAACTACCGGTATAGAATAAATATAAATAATAAAGTGTTGTGGATATTTGCAATATGTACACAAATATAAACGATGACTGGATTTATTGCATAGATATTTGATATATCCGAATCATTAATTCAAAGTTATATCCAATTGTCCCATGCTCCATATATTAATTCTAGGTTCTGACACAACTATAATAACAGCAGTAGTATCAACATGTACTGTTCTTATCATCATTGTTGTTGCTGTATTTATTATATGGTAAGATTTGAAAACACGCTATGCTTTTAAACAAACATACACTGTGCAGTACGAACTAATCCAAATCCAATCAATATCAGTTGGGACATGCTATCTACATCCTTCGATCTAAGAATGTCACTTGTCGAATCATTTCTTATAAATATCCATTTAATATAGACCTATTTTACAGGAAAAAATTCAGACATGGTAATGATAGTCCCTCGCGGAAAATATCATACAAAATGGATTTTATAACGGATAATGTAGCTGTTGCCAAGTCACAGGTTCTCGGATCTGAGGGTAAAATTTAACATTTTATGATAAATAACAGATAGGCGCTTACAACCTATTCATTTCTAATATATGCCTGTTCCCTATGTATGATTGTTTTTACCTGCTCCTTTCGACTCCCAACGGAGCATGCGACTTTAGGTTATCTAGTTTTATTGTTTCAACCACTCACTACATGCTTTTTACCATACCAAAGTCTGACTGACTGGGGAAAAATAGGATGAAATTGCCATTTTCAAGAACCATATCTCTACATGCTCAATATCTCTCTATAATGGTAGAATCTGCATTTGCCAGGGCCAATCTATGAAAATTCAGACTCAATTCGTCAAGCAACCGAAGCAACAGTTTCTGCTGATCAAAGCAGAGATGATGAAGATAAAGCTAGTCAATTTGGCTTTGATGCAGAAAGCAACCAATATGACAACACCATAGGAGCTCAAACGGACTTTAATTTAGAAGAACTTGAAGAATTCGTGATCAAAACTAGTTCTGGTAAAGGATTTAGTAAATTGTATAAGGTAGGAATTGAGCTGATTATTATTAACCTGAAGAGATGTTCAAGAGAGATTTATCTCTTAAAACCCCTCTTTTTAAAAAACCGGAGACATAATTATGTAAAACCCCGGGATACAATCCGAGTTGAATTATCCTTATTGCGTTTGTTGCCTTATTAATGGTCGCTGACTAAATTGACAATCTTGTAGTTACGAGTTGCACCCGTTTGCCAGAAAACTTGTTTTCCGAGAATGTTACAAATTTGTATAAAATAGACTTAAGTAGACACTATCGGACAAGGCGTTTGATATTAAATTATGTATTGTATATTCTGTTAGATATAACAGCTCGTAGCCCGTTGTCTAAATTATCAGTAGTTTTTCGTGTTATTTTAGTAAAACATCCTCTACCAGGTTTTATATTATACCTCATACCAAATAAATCCTGATCGGTCTTTACTACTCAGTACTTCACATTTACCGAATACAACATTGTGTCATAAAGATCGAATGCGAAAGTTTCCAAACCCAAGACCTGTAATTGTATCGATTGCATAAATGCTAAATAATGTGTTGCACTCAGATGTATTCTGAATATTCTATCTAACTAAGATCATTCGTTCATTGGACTTAGCGAGAAGATTTTGAATATTAAATAAGAAATAGCTTAACAAAGATTAAAACCAAAACGTATTTTACAAAGATGATATACTTAATAGATTTAAAAACTTTCCTGATATTTTTATAGGCCCTTTTGGATGAGTTTACTTCAAGTTACGATGTATCAAAAATAGCAGAACACCGCAAGAAGAATCGATTCAAAGGCTATTATCCTTGTGAGTGCTCTTCATTAACATCACATAATAAATCATAACCATGTTATTAACCAAAAAAAGGAATGCATAGACATGTTAACTTTTGATCTTTGTTTCAGATGATAAAACAAGAGTAATATTAAAGAAACTACCTGGTGACCCTCATTCAGATTATATCAATGCTAATTATCTAAATGTAAGCAACCATACTTTTTACACAATTTATACATTAGATATATAAAAAAAATAAAAATTGCAGAAAAAAATATTATTATAGTGACAGAGACGTTAGTATATAATAAATCTATACAGTTTATAAATAAAAAATACCCAATTTAAAATATCTGATATTTTCGAGATGCTTAGAAGTTCATCACACACACAATTCTCTTTCTATGAAATATGTACATATTTATTTCACTTTCAGGGTTACGATGGGAGGAAATTTATCGCTGCACAAGGTAAAAAATGATACTCATTCGTAATGTATTTCACTTTTATTATATTTTTATCTTTGATCTCAGGTTTAAATTTCTATATGATTAATATAACACAGGATTATCAGACGAAAACCTTTCTATTCAATTCACAAACAATTTTAGGTTCTACTGCGGTTACTATCAATGATTTTGTTAGAATGATTTGGGATATGAAATGTGAAAAGGTCGTCATGGTAACAAGAGAATTTGAAGATGGGAAGGTAACTTGATATTTTATAATTCAGTTTATTTTAATTATAAGAGTTAAAAATTTATTTCAAATTCTCTGATTGCAGTCCTTAACAACAATTTCTCCAAAATAGTGATATCTTAATTCTTAATTGATGTTTGAATTTTCGCAGATGAAATGTATTCGATATTGGCCTGAACATGGTACAGAAACATTTGGTGAAATTAAACTAATTTTGAAGTGGGAAAAAATACGGACCAATTATATTAAAAGATATATAACTATGGAAAGGGTAATTATATTGAATATGTTTCGATAAAGCACGGTAGACTACAATATTTGAATGATAGAAACTTGAAAAATCAATGATCAAAAGCACAAAATAAAACAATAACAGAACCAATTTTTGCATATTCTAAAAGGCATTATAGATAGTGCACAAACATGTTTACTGCAGGTGGATCATGACAGCGTTTGTAACCTGGTACACCTATTACCTATTCGCGCAAATAGATAACTACTTTTACCTATTTGCGCAAAGAGATAACTACGTGTGGTCCTATGGCATACAAAGATGATGGCAAATGATCAAAACATCTTTATGATGAAATTCTTGTTTTTTTTATTCAATTTCAACTGTAGATATTCCACAATGAAGTTTGATTTATGTTTATGTCTGCCTTCATTTAAAGGATGGCACAACACACGAGTTTTGTCATTTCCACTACATTAGCTGGCCAGATCATGGTGTACCAGATGTACATGATATATTGGATTTCCAGTATATAGTTAATAAATACATTCCTAATTCAACCAAACCTGTACTTGTACATTGTAGGTAGGTATTTCCATGCTAATGAATATAATACAAGGAATAGTGCCTAGCTTATCGTTCATTGAATATTTTTTAATTAGGTTTGGTAGAATTGCAGGAACCATAGACGTCTGACAGAAAATATGAATGTTTTTTTTTATATATATTTAGTGCTGGTGTAGGTAGAACTGGTACTTATATTGCTATAGATTACTGTTTAAAACGATACAATGATATTGGTAAAGTAGATGTTCTGGAATGTGTTAAAACTTTAAGAGAACAAAGAAAGGGAATGGTCCAAACAGCAGTAAGTAGATGAAGTCATTACATTTGTCAACTGAAAGGTGGCGGGTGCACACATTTGCTGAATATCAGCTGATCGATTACCCTTGGAAACCAGGTGGATTACAAAGCGTTTAGGACAGAAAACAATCTACAATGAATCCTCTCCTCTCCTCTCAGATCATTTTGTTACCTGCTATAGGAAGAAAGGCAACATTAGATTGAAAACTGTCTCATTGATTCTTGGTAAAGAATTTTGTATGTAAACAATACATGACAATTTTTTTAGTCTCAGCTACAGTTTATACACGAAGCTGTAATAGAAGGAATTAAGAGAGGTGATACTGCTATGAATAAAGATAGATTTGATTCTGAGTATGAAGAACATGATGACTCTATCAAAATGGGAAATTCGACATTACAAGAACAATTTGAATATCTGAAATCTGTAAAGAATAATGGAGGTATTGATTATAATCATGTTAAAGTTGTGTCATTTTATTAATTTCTGCAGATCTTTTTGATTAATAAGAGTGGTACAAAATACTATCAAATTACAAATTTTCAAATTTAAGCACTCTGAGCGTGTCCGTATGTGATGTGGCTATTAGCGCTTTATAAATGTCCGTATTATTATATCACTTGAATTGTATTGTACATTTCTGAATTTATTGTGCTCTACGTTTCAGAGAAAATTGAAAATAATAAACAGATAATAAATAACAGAACACAACTGTACAGATTTTCGGTAGGTTTTCGATATCCATACAGATTCTGATCGATTGTCCGTGGTGATTATTATAATGTGCGAAATATTCAAGAGTTCGTCTTTTAAAGCACTAACATTTTAATGAATATTATGTAAAGGACGCTTTCCCTTCATCCGTCGGTGGAATTTGCAATAGTAAAGCAGAAGATCGAAAAATTGAAAGACTGCAACTGTAAATATTACTTACATACGCCGGTAGGCGTCGCTGCCCTTATCTCCTACCACCCAACATGACCAGTGCTGACATATCTTTCCTTTCCAGTCATATACTTCCAATAATAGTATTTTATTTGAAGACCTAAAGAAAGTTTCCGTAATTGATATTTGGAATGCGGTATATGAAGCACAATTTTCTGTCGTCGTGTTTATTTTAGATAGTACGGTAAGGATATTGATAATTACATAATATAAAACATTTTCAATGCTGAAATAAACTTGTACTCATGAGACAACATAAGAAGGGTTGATGTATAAATAGGCTTTCATTATTGAACAGCATAGCAATATTAAGAAATATTCCTGAGGACTTTCGTAAGTCTAGAATTTCATTACAGAACAAAAAGTTTGTATGTCCAGATGTTGGATCAAAAGAAACGTATGGTGATGTTACAGTTGAAGTTAAATCAGAGAACACAATAAGTGAGGAGCTCAATACCCTGCTAGTTTCAATTACAACCACACAGGTAATATTTACAGTGTATTTATAGCTATTGTTATTTCAAGATACCAGTCCAATGAACAATCTTAAAAGAAATCTAGATGATACACGCAAATCTACAACCTTTTTGTAATGAATTTTTGTTCGTTTTGCAGAGTCAAACGCATCAAGTCAATTTGATCTTGGTCAATTTTGATGAAAGTTGTGAACAGATACCTAGAACTTTATATGAATACATAATGGAAATATTAGTTCTGATGGATACTTTCTATAATGATTGTGACCCTGTCGCAGTTTTTACAAGGTAAAGAGAACATCATTGACAATTGATTTCTTTTTTTGAACACTAAAGTGTCTGCTTCTGCTAAATTATCACCGAATTGTCTTCAATAAATAATCATGCTCAATTGTGACTACATCAATAAAAGTGAAATATAAAATTTTTATAATTGTTTATTGTTTTAATGCATTATATCAAGGAATGCCTGCCTAATATAAGCTGGACTATCTCAACAATATATAGGTTCCGCTAATAATTCAATGAATAGCAATAAAATGGGGACACCCCTCTTGTTTTTGTTTATATGATTTTTTCATAAACGTTTCTATTTTCACAATTATTCACCATTTAATTCAAATTCTTCCTAATAGTCTTTATGATACAAATAATTCAATGTTTTACTTCAGACTGTTATCTTTAGATCTATTCATTTCGACTAATAAGACAGAACTTGGTCCATACGACATCTTTAATTGTATTAAAATTATTTCTTCACAAATAACTGATTC
>CM060202.1:31920078-31996673 GCA_030562195.1 Nipponacmea schrenckii | reverse complement strand
ACCAGTGTCAGCATTGTTTCAAAATCTCTTATCTCTGAAATTGAAAACTCTTTGAATTATGATCTTTCTTAATTTTATAAATGATCCAGTGACTGGCTTGTTAGCTTTAACCCCTCTAAAACCAAAGTAGTCCTTTTTACAACTAAACCCGTAACCCATTTACCAAAGTTGTTTCTCGGCCAGTGTTTCTGACTACACAGACTAAAAGCGAAACTAGTTATAAGAAATAAGCACTAATCTAATCTAAGTTTGTTTATTCCCATATTCTATTCATCGTACATTTTTTCTACACTAATTCGGTAACACCGATCAAAAGGCAACATAACAAACATTCGGAAACATTCGTTATTCTAAAACATTCAGAACACCCCCCTCCTTGATGAGACCAAGGAAATCAATTCAAAAAATTGAAGCTAATTTATAACACAAAAGAGTGAAATCGAAACATAGAATCTAAAATTCTCTATTACAAAATACAGATATAATAAGCCTCTAGCTTCGAAAGTAACTAATTATATGCTATTACAATTTCTAAGATGTAAAGGACAAATCTATGAACTGGGCGTGTCAGTACATTATTACCAACTTTTAATTACAACGCGTGTGCCCATCCGATCCATCTGAGAGGTCTGGGGGTCTATAACCAATACAACATCGTCTATGTTTATGTCTTTACTAGCAGAAGTCCACTTTTTCCGAGAGTTCAATGTAGGTAAAAATTCTCTAAGCCATCTTGTCCAAAAATGTTTAATTAAATCTTGAACACGACGTTATGTCTTGCGAGGGTTAAATTGTAAGTCATTGATACAATCTGGGGCTAAATCGCCGCTACATTGTCCAAATAAAAAGTGATTCGGTGTTAAAACAGGTTCATCTAAATCGTCTCTAACATAACATAAAGGTCTAGAATTCATAAGTCCTTCAACATGAACTATAGCACTTAATAGTTCTTCATCTGTGATATCAGCTTGTCCAAGAATAGCTAATAGTCCTTTTTAGCTGATTTAATCATCGTTTCGAATACTCCTCCAAAATGGGGTGCCAAAGGGGGGTTGAAAGTCCACTCAATACCACTATTGGCTAAAGTAGTACCTATTTTGTCAGCATCTAAACAAGAAACAAGTTCTCTAAGTTCACGTTCCGCACCTTTGAAATTTGTTCCATTATCGGATACAATTTGAATAGGTTTGCCTCTTCTGCTTACAAAACGATCAAAGGCACAAAGGAAACTATCTGTATCTAAATTCCACGAAAGTTCCAAATGAACTGCTCTTGAAGCTAAGCATATGAATAAACATAACCAGCGTTTTGTCTGTACTTTTCCACGACCTTGTTTTGTCAAAAATCCAGTACTTAGCTCTAAGATCTGATAAAGTATTCGAAGTTCCACTATTGTGATTACTGAGTTCGTGATAATGTGTAACTATGAGACGTGATATTTCACTGTTCTTTGGCAAAATAACAGGATTTTTTGCATCATAAGACACAAGTTCGGCTCTTTGAAGGCGACCACTAACTCGAAGTACTCCATTATCTAAAAAAGGCTGAAAGGTAGAAAGTTTCGATGATTTAACAGGATTGCCCTTCCTAATACAAGTTATTTCCTTTAAAAAAGGCATCCAACTGAGCATATTTAATCCAATAATCTTCAGATTCCTTTAGTTCTTGTACACTAAGAACCTTGCTAAGGTTCCGATCATCTTCGGGTTTACGAATGTTACCAATGAAACGAAGAATCCACGCTGTTACACGTTTCAGATTAATCCGTTTTGAATATCTTGACAGGGTTTTAAACGTCCTTTAAATCAACATTAACTGTTACAAATGCAAGACTTTTCTTCTCACAAATTTCTTGAAACACATCTTCTGAAGGCTGGGTTGGCTCGTTACAAGGCCATTCACAAGGATCTTTAAGAAAACATGGTCCATGCCACCATAAAGCATTGTCAGCTAAGTCCAATGCAGAACATCCACGTGTGGCTAAGTCTGCGCTGTTCTGTTTAGTTGGAACATGACGCTAACTCTGGGGATCGGAATACTGATGTATCTCCCCAACTCGGTTTGACACAAAAGGCTTATAAGTTCTAGATTCTCCTCTAATCCAAAATAAAACATTCTGGTTGTCACTCCAATAAGTAACTTGACTAGCGTCTATTTCTAATACTTTACTTAGAGTTTAAGGGGCGTAACTCTAGTTTTGGCAGATATTAAATTAACTGTTACAGAATTATCTAGATAATATAAACACAACGTAAATAACTAGCTGCAGCATAAGCTGCTTCTGAAGAATCAACAAAAGTATGAATTGATTTCTGAACTACATTATGTGACTTGGAAACTAAACACCTGTCAATTTGAATCTGTCCAAGGAGAGATAACTCACTAAACCAATTATTCCATAAGACACATAAATCATCTGGCAATAACTGATCCCAATCTATTCCTCTAACCCATGTTTGTTGAATACCTATCTTAGCCCTAATGGTATAAGGAGCTAAAAGATTGAGAGGGTCAAATAAAGTTGCTGTTCTACTAACAACAAACCTTTTAGTCAATTCTATAGAACTATCTATTTTTCTAACATCAAATGAAAAACAATCTGAACCAGCTTTCCACAAAATACCTAAAGTTTTAACTGAAAATGAATCAACATCTCTTAATGACAAATTTGAAGCTCGATCACTGACTGGGACATCCTCTAAAACTTTGGGACTATTTGAAAGCCATTTTCTTATATTAAATCCACCTTTACTTAGTAAATCTGAAATCTAATGTCTAAGTTCTATTGCTTCTGAAACTGAATTTGCACTATCTAATAAATCATCAACATACATTGAATTTAAAAAAGACTCTGAACCTAATCTATAACTATCTTTGAAAGTCAAGGCATGTTCCCTTAGGACTAAATTAGACAAGAATGGGGATGATGTATTACCGAAAACTAACCTCTGATACTCAAAAACTCGAAATTCAACTGATTGGTCTAATTCCCTCCATAGAAATCTATGGAACTGCCTATCTTCTGATTTCATACATATTTGCATAAACATTTCAGTAATATCTGCAGCAACTGCTATTGGTCTTCTTCTAAACCTTAATAGAACATCTAATAATTCTCTATGTAACTTTGGACCTGCATTAAAACAATCATTCAATGACATTATTAAACTTAGAAGCAGCATCCATAACTATTCTAACTTTAGTTGTATCCTTATCTAATCTTACGACAGGAAAATGAGGTAAATACCAAGTTCTATCAGTATCTAGTTTACATGGCACAACTTCTTTGACATAACCTTTTTCTAAATGATCTAAAATAATTCTACAATATTCTCAAAGCAACTTCAGGTCTATTTCTTTAAGGAACGTTCTAAATTCTCTAATCTACATTTAGCTATTTCAAAATTATTAATTAACTTTGGCTCATCTTCCTTCCTAAGGAATTTCAACACTGTATCTACCTTCAAATGACCTAATAACAATGTAGCTTTGTCTCAACCTAAGTTTCAGTGACTAAGACCTTGCCTACAGTCAAAAATCAAAATCTTGCTAATACTCTTAGGAAATTTCAGTATTAAATGGGCATTTTCTTAGAACTTAGTATTTCTCTGTTACATGTTAACAAAGCCAAATACAACAAATGACCTATTCCCTTTAATGTAAACTTAAGCTTAGTTGTTTCTAAATATTTCGTCTATGTTCTTCACATTATTGAAGTTGACATGTTTCATGTGTTGAATGGAATGCAAATGTCTCAAAATATCTCGGCGCTTTCCACCATATTTTTCATCCAATCTTTTGCATGCAGCTATTGAACTGGAAATCCTTCTATAGCTTGTAAGGCATCCCCTTCTAAATACTGCCTGAGCTGTAGCATCTTGTAGCTGTCACTACAACTTAACCGATCCACAACTTGAGCAAAAGTCTCTTTAAATATTGGATAATCATTTTTGTGGCCACTGAATCTTGGAATTCCAACTCTTTTTAATTGCTGGAACATATCTCTATCTATTTGAAATGCTTCAGGAATAGAATTGTTTGTGGTCTGAGTATGTTCTGGTTGGGGGAAGTAAGTGGGTCGTTTCGTACCATCTTCATGATCTTCAGTTTGGAATACAATTTTCGATAAAAATTATGTTGCTTTTAGAACTACATCTTTGATAAAATCTTCGCCACATTACTCTAATTCATCTTCATATTTTTCATCGTCTATATCACACAGTTGCAACAACACCTCAGAAAGTTCTTCGTGACATTTCAAAATAAATTCTAACGCACCTTTCACTTCTTCAGGATTGGCCTCTAAGCCTTTTGACGTTAGAGCTAATATCGAAATTTTACCTCTTGTAATCTGCGTTTTCAATCTACGTTTGCGTTTAATGAAAAAGTTCAACTTGTCTTTTTCTTCTGATGGTGGGTCGACCACGCCTGACGAATCGTCTCCACGTGCACTCATTTTTCTAAGCCCATCACTAATTTCTTCTAATTTCTAATTCGGTACTAACTGGAAGCGTCTAAATGTCTATACTCATGGAAAACCACGCTATGCTACCAAAAATGTTTCTGACTACACAGACTAAAAGCGAAACTAGTTATAAGAAATAAGCACTAATCTAATATAAGTTTGTTTATTCCGCCATATTCTATTCATCGTACATTTTTTCTACACTAAGTCGGTAACACCGATCAAAAAGCAACATAACAAACATTCGGAAACATTCGTTCATTCTAAAACATTCAGAACAACAAGGAACCATTAGAAATCGTACCATTCCATAAACATCTTGGCATCACTTATCAGATAATGGTCGATCCATATTGACACGATTTGTAAATCTACATATAAATTAATTGGTGTTTTACGTAAATTTAAATTTACCCTCAATAGAAATCTCTTGAACATTTATACTACTTACATACGGGCTCGCCTTGAGTATGCTTGCGAGGTGTGGGATTGCTGTAACATCTCTGACCTGGACCGTCTCGAACAAGTCCAACTTGAAGCCCCAGAGTCATAACAGGTCTCACTAAATATTGTAAATTCGAATCCTTGTACATCGAAACTGGCTTGCAGAAATTATCCGATCGTAGAAAACTCCGCCGTCTTTCACTTTTCTATAATATTGTCCACAGCAAAGCGCCCAATTATCTTATCAATATTTTAACCCATACGGACGCAACTCCTAGATTTTGTAATCTCCGTAACTCGAATGAAATCCCGATTCCCTTTTCTCGCACTACTGTTTACCAACGATCGTTCTTTCCCGCAACTACCCATGATTGGAATTAATTAAACGCCCAGCTAAAAGACTCCCCCTCCATTAAGGCTTTTAAACATAATCTTAAAAGAAGTCTTTCATCCGATTCCTCTCCTGATTATTTTGGTGCCGGTGACAGACTGGAAAATATCTTATTAACACGAATTCGTCACAATTGTAGCGCTTTAAATGCTGATCTTTTCAAAATAAATGTAATTGCCAATCCTTCTTGTAGTTGCGGCTACCATACAGAAAATTCATTTCATTATTTTTTTGATTGTCCGCTGTATCGCTCCCATAGTTTAAGTGCCATTATCCAACCTCTCTGACTATGTTATTAATTTTGTATGGTAATCGAAATTTCTCTGTAGATACTAATATTACTATTTTTAAACATGTCCATGATTTTATTAAACACTCTTAACGTTTTTAAGAATGATGTAATTTATCTTATGTAATTGATTTATTAACATTATTATCTGGTTGTCAGTTTATGTTTTGTTTTTTTATATGTACATGTATTTATATATTATAATATCTTTTTTTTCTGCATTTCGTACGACTCCATAGTTTTTTTGGTTTCAAACCTTCATCTTGTACATATATTGTTTATAACTTTATCTGGAGAGGATTCTTGCTAAGTTCTTGAAACTTGTATCCAATCCTTTGAGTATCTCAATAAAATATGTTTAAACTAAATAATTTCCTTTTGTAATATTATGTAGCAGCGAAATTTAATTTAAGGACTTACTTTTATTACAACTATCACCATGCCATCCTTTCTGACAACCATTAGGACATTTACCAGTTATAACATCACATTTATCATAGTTTAAACAATGACAGAAATTATTACATTCTGAACCATACGTTCCTCGAGAACATACTGTAATAGAGACGAATGTACCTTACTTTAGAATAAACTGTAATGAACAGGTCTAAAGACAGACCTTTTTTTTTGAAAACAAACTGTAATATCAGAAAAGTTTCAACTTGAATATAATTGCTTTCAACTTGATTTTACATTTGTACACTATATAATTGCTTTCAACTTGATTTTACATTTGTACACTATATAATATACGATATCACTTTGTTATTAATAATAATGTACTTCAGTTGGCAATAAACTGTAATGAACAGGTCTAAAGACAGACCTTTTTTTTGAAAACAAACTGTAATATCAGAAAAGTTTCAACTTGAATATAATTGCTTTCAACCTGATTTTACATTTGTACACTATATAATATACGATATCACTTTGTTATTAATAATATTTGGAACTACATTTGCTGTACCTATTCTTATCGATTAGTATTCTTAAAAACTTGTCAGTGATCTAAACATTTGTATTAAAGAATGTCCTCCCATTTGTCATATACACATTAAAATATTTTATGAATGATTGAAAGTGGGTTACTACATTCTACATCAACTCGTCGTTGTTGTTTTAGTTCATTACAACTTTAACGTAAAACAAATAGGAGTATGACAAATGGGTTATGACTTATTTTATACTTACTGTAAATTTCAACTTCACATAGCACAATATAATGTTGAGTAACAGAGTATCGACTGATATTAACAGAACTACCAGTTAAAGTTCTAATACATTCTACTGGAAATACAGCAGTAGGGTTTGAATCACCAGTATGTTGAAAACATAATTCATCATCAATATGTACTGCAAAGCCCTTGAGAAATTGTAATCCTGAAATATCAAGTTAAGCTCAATAAGAGACAGTTATATTATTTCGATTTTAATTTCGGATTCTACATAAAACGATCGAATAAATACTGTAGCCGTTATCATACCTACATGCTCGGGAGCAATAACTCAAAAATATTCATCCGATTGTTGCCAGTTTGGTCGTAATCGAGATCTCATTATTATATACATGTTTGAAGATCAGATGAACACTGTACACAAGAATTGCAGACGAACAGGACAGAACGACATCGCCGACAGCAATATACATTTAAAATGTCCATGTGACTGTATACAAAATTCAAATCTCAATGTTGTCAGAGTGTAGGAAACTTATATAGAAAGGTTAGGCGTATGGTGAATATTTGTGTACCTTTACTGAACGTACCTGGTAATGTTGCAATAACTAAAGATTAATTCCATTTTAAACTTTATTATGAATACTAATGACAAAATTTCCTTGTTCACCTTAATAGTATCATTATCTCTTTATAAACATTTAAAAGAGTGGACCTCGTTCGCAACAAGCGGTTGCCTAGCAAGATACGCCCACTTAAAAATATTATTTCTGTTTTAACACAGGCAGAAACTTCAACATTATTTAGGTCTAATCCAAGTTCTCATCAATATAAATGTTCACACCAAATTTGATTCAAATCAGATGAAACCTAGTCTCTATTGTATTTACTAGCTAATTTTCAAGAGCAATAACTCAAATATAGTTCATCGAAAATTAGTAAATATTGAACTTGTTCAAGATCTCACTAATAAAAATGATCACATCAAATTCCATTCAAATCAGATGAAAACTGTATTGTCTATCGCAATCACAAGGCAATTTAGTAGTTTTTTGACTAAGTCAAGAGCAATAAGTCAAAAACCGTTCGTCAAAAAATCACCAGTTTCATCCTTGTCCGCCTTCTTGTCAATATAAATGATCACAGCAAGTTTCATTCAAATCCAATGAAAAATGTAGTCTCTATAGCGTTAACAAGCCAATTTTAACGCGTTTTGACTAAGTCAAGGGCAATAACTCAAAAAACTGTTTTTCGAAAAATCGCCAATTTCAAACTTGTCCGAGATCTCTTCAATATTTAAAATGATCACAACAAGTTTCATTCAAATCTGACAAAAACTGTCTATGGCGTTCACAAGCAATTGTGGACGGACCACATTATAATGTGGGCGTATAAAAATAATATATACTAATTTAACAACTTACTATCATATCTGTGAAAGATCTTTAAATATGTTATAGAAAATGGTTGTTGTAAATCTATAGACCACCACTGCCTTGGTGATTTATCAGTCTCAGTGTCAATACATGGGTGTTTACTTCTATCTGTAGAAGTATATCCATCTACTACTAGTTGAGGACCATATCGACTTGGGTTATTGTTAAATATACCACTTTGACTGACAGAAGCAGAATCTAAAGCTATATTCTCTGAAATATAAAGTAACGCCAAATAGTATTTCAATTAACTGACTATTATTATTATTATAATCTATATACCTTTAGTAAAGGTGTAGGAAAAATTTAATTACTAACTTTATTTTACCGACGTTTTAACCATTATTATGATAACTACAAAAAAAAAAAATTATGCTTGATCAACAACTTTACCGAGTTTTCAGTTTACTGATATAGCTCATATTTTCATACCGAATGTTCAATAACTGGAAAGTAAAATATTATCACTTTAGATTATTTTTTTCCATAATACCTTGTTGGCAAAAAGGTCCTCCCCAGCCTCTCAAACATCCACTCCCACAACTACCAGTTGTAGAGTCACATGGTTCATCATTTAAACAATGACAGGTATAACTATTATTAAATCCGAAATTAAAACCTGAAAATATAACAATATAATATTCATTATAACAAACACTAGTTACAGTATCACATCTTTTATTATTTAAACAATTTTAGGTATAACTATTGTTAAATCCAAAATTATAACCTGGAAATATTCATTATTACGGTTCCTTGACTTTCAATTATTGCAGAGAAAAGAAATCTTCTGTCCTGACAGTATTGTTTTCATGGCATTGTGTGATCAATCCAAGACAACTCTATTTCAGTTCATTAACATACGCATTTGATGGTTCATATCTATTCATTTCATTTATATATTCATTTTCCTTTATATTATGTTAGTAAAACAAAAACTAAGAATCCTAGATTTCTACTGACTTGGATCCATTGTTAACGTAACAAATCAGCATAACGAATATTGCATCAGTTTCAGCAAAGTTCATCTTGTAAAATTTTCATGAAGATGAGTAATTCAAGATTACATGACAACCCGTTATTAACACATAACCTCACTACGATCGATATCGATATATAAAAGCCAAGTTTAATGCATTGACTATGTCAATGAAAACCCGGATTACTACAACCGGCCTTCATGCGATCTATAAAATGTCTATCAAATTACCTCTTTTATCATATAATATACAATTTAAATCGATGGTCTTTTGTAGCTTCAAATCGTATTTTGCATGGAAACGATGTCCTGCAGATATCAAAAGGAAAACGGGGATTCCATTTCAGGTCTCGGGAAGTATGAAGTACAACATACTGCACATGAGCGAGTACACAAAGATAGACAAGGTATTGTATATTATACAGTTGTCAACAAAGATAGACAAGGTTTTGTATATTATACAGTCGTCAACAAAGATAGACAAGGTCTTGTAATTGTAGGCCACAGTAGTTATAGAGATCTTGTATGTAATAATATATTGTAGTTCGACATGAAATGTTTCCAAGAAAGTACATTCTTTACATGTCCGTGTGGTTGAAAGCCTATGATATGAATCGACAAAAAAAATCCACGAAATCTAACTAGAAAGATGAAGTCGAACGATCGGTGTCATCTCCTACTCTATTCCTAAATTGCCGAAACGATTTGATAGTTGTTATGACTAAATTTTTTTAATCACTCTTGTCGTGATGACCAAGTCTATATTGTAAAAGGTTATGATTATATCAATGGAACTCCATCTTAAAACATTTCAATCAAGTTAAGTAAATATAACTTACTATGTTGTGTATTATTAGTCCTACAAATATACAACTTATAATGGCCGCCATATTCAATAGAGAGAAAAGAGGAAGTAAAATGGGGTCTATAAATATATACCATTATATCATATAACTTGAAATAAGATAAAGATAATGTTTATTATGAAAATATGAATAGGCAAAAGAAACACACGGTATATGGGTATACCATATTGTGTGACAACTTGAAGTTTCACATGCTCATACGTCTCTTGATGACACAGCCTGTGAAACGTTGACTTAATAAATGTCAGAAATAGTACAAATCGCAAAGCATCAAACGCCTTCTCATGACAGCTGAACAAGCACCCGATACAACCGCAGAAACTCCCTTTCAAAGAGATATTCAAATCTTTATATGATGGTCTCTGAAAAGGAGTTATGTGATATTATTGAAAGAAAAATACACCAACTTTATAAGTAAAATTTTTTTATTGGCGGAGACATGGCACGGTGTTATATGTTTAAATATTAAATGTTCATAAAATCAACCATTTCATAATATTCATTTGATTGCCGCAAATGTCAATCACAAATTCTGACCTTTATGTACTGACTTAACCTGAAGGGGCATAAGGTCTCAAGTCAGCAAGGCCATGAATATATTTGTGGAGGTTATCGCCAAATGATCTCAACTTTCTCTACTGGAAAGTATGAGAAATTGAGATCACCGCCATAACATGGGGGACTCCACAAACATATCCCCGATGTCCCATGTCCCCGAAAACATATCTACAGAAACATTTCATTAATTTCCAAGCTTTCAAAAAACAAAAATTCAACAACATCCAACAAAACAATCTTATATACATGTTATACTCATCAGCTCCAGAATTTGAAGGCCAACCCAGATTTAATTACTGAGATGGATAAACTGAGCCGAAACCATGATAAAAGTATTCCAAGGCAGCTTGAATAGTATTAACAAAGACATTGTTTCCAATCGTAGAGAGGTTAATCTTGTCTGCTCTAAACAATGCCTCATGTTTAAATTTAATGTCAGGATAATGAATATAATAACCACCCATATTAAGGACTGTCTTAAAGCCTTAACATTTGTTTGATATGTCCTAGGCAATATTTCAGACCATATTAATTTTGTGTTAGGCAATATTCTAGATATATATTTTAATGTTGTTTGTATGTAGTGACGAAAGTCATTGAGTTTGAATTCACTCAAATCGTTTCCACAACAATGAATTAAAATAAAATCTGGAGAGCCTTCAATTGAGAGCAAAAATTTCAATTTCCTTTTTAGTTGTAAAAGGTTTAAACCTCCATATCCTTGCCACCAGAGACGAAAATTAATACGTTGCAAACCCAATTGCATCCCTCCAGGACTATTTCGGGCATGGACAGCAGCACATTTTATTATGGAAGAGCCAACAATCCAAACTGTGGAAACCGGCAAACCTGAAAAATGTATTTAATCAGATTATAATCTGATATATGACTTATAAGCTTTAGATTTCCATCTACCTGCGAATTGGATGCCCTCCAGTGGATGACCAGCCAATGCAGCTGATGTAGCTGCCCTAATTCGAAACGAATGGGCTTTATATTGAGATCCTACTATGCCTAAATATTTTAACACCTTAGACAGTAAGGTTGAAAACTGGTAACGCGTCACACATGATCCATCATAATGACAAAACAATGGACCTGGGTAAAGGGGTCTAATTGATAAATAATTTTGCATAATTTATTACAGGGCATATGTCTCCCCATATGTGCGGAATTGAAATTTGCTTCCCATTGCCATATTGATCTGTTTTTGAATATCTGATCTTTAATACTATTGAGCTGTTTTGTCGCAGTACCAAATCGTTGATAGCTAAGAGATGCTCGTTTTCATTTCCTTTGGAAAGAGTTAACTCACCCACACGGAGGTACCCAAAAAATGTTAAAGTGTATAGGGATTGGAACAGATTTTTTTCATATATATTTGAACATATATATGGCAAGCCGCTGATTATGCGCCTCAGCAATGGTAATGTAATTGGAAGCCGGGTGTCAGACTTGTGTTTACTCTTTTTGTAACCAGTTAATAATTTAGACACTATGAAATTTTTTGTTATTTTACATTTGAAACTAATGGCTGAAATGTTAGATCTGGCCGTGGCAAATGCTAAGCCTCGTAATGACAATTGGGCCAAATAGGTGACAATGTGATCTAGAGGGGGTGGCCATCTTTGATCCAACCCGTTTTTGGCGCGAAAGTGATAAAGTGAATCTAGGCCTGTTTTATATGCTTGCGTTGTATTCTGGGAAATGGATGCGGCTAACAGTCGATTAACTTTGTGTCCAATATCATTTTGTAAAAATCGGCTGGTATATAAATTGGATTGGCCATTGGTGCTGCTTCTCGAAATTTTGACCATTCCGGTCTCGAAAGAGAATCAGCAATTACATTTTTGTTACCAGCAATATGACAAGCACGAAAAACTATATTGTGGGTCATTATATAAAGAATAAAGGGACGAACGAGATGCTTTTGAGCTTTGTTTGTTGAGTATGGCAACCAATGCCTCGTTATCAATATTAAACTGGACCTTTTCATTTGAAAGATGCTCACCCCAAATATTGATAGCCAAGACTACAGGGACCATTTCTAGAAATGTAATATCCTGCATTATAGATTTGTCCCTCCAAGAAACAGGCCACTGAAAGTATGACCACTCTCCATCAAAGTATACACCACATCCCATAGAATGTGAACCTGTACTGTCACTAAAGAGATTCAGGCTGTCATTTGATACCCAATTCATTGCAGAAAAGATTGTTTCTCCGTTAAATCTAGACAAAAATTGCAGCCAAACTTTGAAATCATCTTTGATGTCTTTCGTTAACCGAATTAAGTGATGTGGCTTTTCTATCCCAACAGTTGTGTCATAAAAACGCCTCAAGAATGCCCTGCCACCCCGAATTTCACGTGAAAAGAAACACAAAGAACCAATTACTGACTGCATCTCTCTTAAAGTGGCCTTTTTCCTAACCATGAAGGATTCAATTAGTATATTCAGAGATTGCACCTTTTCTTGTGGAATTCGTACAATAGATGCTTTGGTATCTATTTCAAGACCTAAGAAAGTCAAATTGGTTGTTGGTCCAACTGTTTTATCGCGAGAAAGGGGGATTCCAAAATCATTACAATTTTGGTTGAATGAGTCCATTAATAGCATGCAGTCACTAGTGTTACAATTTCCTAGAAATATAAAGTCATCGAGATAATGATCAAGAGAATCAAGATTAGTTTCTTTTGATACTAACCAGTGCAGGAAAGTAGAGAATGCTTCGAAAATACTACAAGAGATTGAACAACCCATGGGTAGGCATTTGTCAATGTAATATTGGTTTAGAAACCTAAAACCTAGTAAGTCGAAATCAGCAGGATTTACCCTTAATAGTCTAAACGCTGATTTTATGTCCATTTTCCCCATTAGCGCATTTTTTCCAAGTGAAGAGATTTTGTCGACTACTTTGTCAAATGATGTGTATTTTACTGCACACATGTCAGGGTCTATGAAATCATTTATGCTATTGGAGCGTGGGTGAGATAAATGAGTTATCATCCTCCATCCCCCATCAGACTTTTTCACTACACCAATAGAAGAGACAAGTAAATTTGATAGAGGGAGGTAATCAAAAGGCCCCAATATTCTACCCTAAATTGACTTCCTTTTAGATTTTTTCGCGTGTTTTATTTGCAAATTCAATGGCCGACAACAAATTGCTTGATAAAGACTTTAGACAGGGGCCAGTATATTGCAGACGGAATCCATATTTAATGCCATGTTTTAGCAACACTGCTTGTTTCTTGAATGGGTAATTTTCTAAAGAATTTAAAATAATGTCTGCTTTCAATTGGAGTTTTACCTAGGGCCCATAAATCTTGTATGTCGGCTGAGAGTATTGGTTCTGCCTTTGGTTGAGACCTGGGGTGTGTTACCCGGGTTGTTTGATTGGTGACGATTGTAGTTTTCACTGTTGTTGTTTGTAAAATTTTATGGTTGTTTAAGTTTGATTCTGGATACTTTCTGTTGGGGATACTGACGAAGATATATTAGGAGACTGTGATTGGAATGAGCGTAATGTCTGACAGTTTATCTTTGGATGACCCTGTCCACATTGTATGCATTTGTGCATAAAAACGCAAATGCTACGATTACAGTACCCTTTGTTATTGTATTCATAACATTTGCCAAGAGCCGAATTTTGTGGAAATTTGGTATTGTACCGTGAACTGTCTGCAGGTTGTATTAAAGGTTCATTCATATACAGCAACCACAATTCATAATCAATAAGACTCCATGAACTGTATGGGGAATGGGCTCTCTTTCGACGAAACTGCTCATCGTATGACCGCCAACCCTGACCTCTTGTTCGAGACGCACCAAGGCGTATAGTATGTAAGTATATGACCTTTTGATGGATGAGCACTGGAATATATACTTGTGAAAATAATGAAGCATCCGTCCATTTTTCTATTGACAAGGTTTTAGAATTATCATGATCCTCAGAGTACAGGTATATTAACTTATCATGTGTTTCTTCTTGTTTCAACAAGAGATTAAGGTCAATATATTCACCCCTTATGATTTTGTTTTTTGTAGAGAGGGATATGTTAGCTCCAAGTGTATCATGGATGCTTAGATGTGATGGATTATATGTAACATTGTTGAAGATTGTAGGGGAAGGATTCTGATTGGTGGTACTTAATGCAAGGGGTTGGCTATTTTGCAGATGTATTGGCAAAGGGTGAGGTGAAGAAACTTGTATTTGAGGGATAAAAGCAGGTTCATAGATGCCAGATTGAATTAGAGGCATTTCACCACAATTGTAGTTACTATTACCTGTTTCCGGAGTTTGTGCTGGAACATTAGAGCCTTGGTTCTGCTCATTCAAATCAGCAACATTCACACTATCAGATACTATAGGCATCCCACCATCACGTGTACCAACAATCCTGCTCTTCCTTTTATCTTAGTGTCTGGAGTATGGAGTTTTATTGCCATTGGTTGTGATTTACGTGATGGAGGGGCAGTAGATTTCGAAGAGTCTCGCTTTCCCTTAGTATAATATGAAATCAATACAACAAGAAGACAAATGATTTTCGAATTCTGTTGCTAAAGTTAGAAATTGATATGGTCACTGTTATTAGCCTAATAAGGCATATCAATATTAAGCCACAGTGAGTGAAACAGAGAACAAATTCTTTAACCTTTTCTGTCAGGGCAGCATGGTCAGAGAGGGCAAAGCTTAGAGTGACATCTAGCGACTTATAAATTAAGGGAATGTTTTGGAATGTGTTAAAACTTAAAGAGAACAAAGAAAGGGAATGGTCCAAACAGCAGTAAATAGATGAAGTCTTTACATTTTTTAACTGAAAGGTGGCGGATGCACATAATTGCTGTATATCAGCTGATCGATTACCCTTGGAAAAAAGGTGGATAACAAAGCGTTTAGGACTCAAATTTCACAGAACAATCTAACGATGAATCCTCTCAGACCATTTTGTTACTTGCTATATGAAGAAAGGCAACATTAGATTGAAAACTGTCTCATTGATTCCTGGTAAAGAATTTTATATGTAAACAATACATGTCATTTTTTTAGTCTCAGCTACAGTTTATACACGAAGCTGTTTTAGAAGGAATTAAGAGAGGTGATACTGCTATGAATAAAGAGAGATTTGATTCTGAGTATGAAGAACATGATGACTCTATCAAAATGGGAAATTCGACATTACAAGAACAATTTGAATATCTGAAATCTGTAAAGAATAATGGAGGTATTGATTATAATCATGTTAAAGTTGTGTCATTTTATTAATTTCTGCAGATCTTTTTGATTAATAAGAGTGGTACAAAATACTATCAAATTACAAAATTTTCAAATTTAAGCACTCTGAGCGTGTTCGTATGTGATGTGGCTATTAGCGCTTTATAAATGTCCGTATTATTATATCACTTGAATTGTATTGTACATTTCTGAATTTATTGTGCTCTACGTTTCAGAGACAATTGAAAATAATAAACAGGTAATAAATAACAGAACACAACTGTGCAGATTTTCGGTAGGTTTTCGATATCCATACAGACTGGTTCTGATCGATTGTCCGTGGTGATTATTATAATGTGCGAAATATTCAAGAGTTCGTCTTTTAAAGCACTAACATTTTAATGAATATTATGTAAAGGACGCTTTCCCTTCATCCGTCGGTGGAATTTGCAATAGTAAAGCAGAAGATGGAAAAATTGAAAGACTGCAACTGTAAATATTACTTACATACGCCGGTAGGCGTCGCTGCCCTTATCTCCTACCACCCAACATGACCAGTGCTCACATATCTTTCCTTTCCAGTCATATACTTAAAATAACAGTATTTTATTTGAAGACCTAAAGAAAGTTTCCGTAATTGATATTTGGAATGCGGTATATGAAGCACAATTTTCTGTCGTCGTGTTTATTTTAGATAGTACGGTAAGAATATTGATAATTACATAATATAAAACATTTTCAATGCTGAAATAAACTTGTACTCATGAGACAACATAAGAAGGGTTGATGTATAAATAGGCTTTCATTATTGAACAGCATAGCAATATTAAGAAATATTCCTGAGGACTTTCGTAAGTCTAGAATTTCATTACAGAACAAAAAGTTTGTATGTCCAGATGTTGGATTAAAAAAAACGTATGGTGATGTTACAGTTGAAGTTAAATCAGAGAACACAATAAGTGAGGAGCTCAATACCCTGCTAGTTTCAATTACAACCACACAGGTAATATTTACAGTGTATTTATAGCTATTGTTATTTCAAGATACCAGTCCAATGAACAATCTTAGATGATACACGTAAATCTACAACCTTTTTGTAATGAATTTTTGTTCGTTTTGCAGAGTCAAACGCATCAAGTCAATTTGATCTTGGTCAATTTTGATGAAAGTTGTGAACAGATACCTAGAACTTTATATGAATACATAATGGAAATATTAGTTCTGATGGATACTTTCTATAATGATTGTGACCCTCTCGCAGTTTTTACAAGGTAAAAAGAACATCATTGACAATTGATTTCTTTTTTTGAACACTAAAGTGTCTGCTTCTGCTAAATTATCACCGAATTGTCTTCAATAAATAATCATGCTCAATTGTGACTACATCAATAAAAGTGAAATATAAAATTTTTATAATTGTTTATTGTTTTAATGCATTATATCAAGGAATGCCTGCCTAATATAAGCTGGACTATCTCAACAATATATAGGTTCCGCTAATAATTCAATGAATAGCAATAAAATGGGGACACCCCTCTTGTTTTTGTTTATATGATTTTTTCATAAACGTTTCTATTTTCACAATTATTCACCATTTAATTCAAATTCTTCCTAATAGTCTTTATGATACAAATAATTCAATGTTTTACTTCAGACTGTTATCTTTAGATCTATTCATTTCGACTAATAAGACAGAACTTGGTCCATACGACATCTTTAATTGTATTAAAATTATTTCTTCACAAATAACTGATTCAGTATCAAAGGGGCAATGTAGCAACGTTCGCACAATATATTATTTCGAATTCATTTATTTATGTCACCTTTATCTAGATTTCGTTTATAAGTTTTAGAAGTACATAAAGTTTGGGGAATTTTTGAAAACTGTCTTGAGTAAATCTATTGTAAAAGAAAAATATTAGAAAGAAGGAAAATCATTTATTGTCCATGTTTTTGAACCATTTATATAGAACTTCAAAAAATGTCGTTTCAGTGATCTATATTATGCTCGAGTATTCTGTATATTAATGAATATTTTACAACGAATAAGATTAGACGACGAAGTTGAAATATTTAATGTTGTGAGGAAAATTCACAGTAAAATTGGACCAACCATAAAATTACAGGTACGGCAGATCAATTTTTTACTCCCAATTGACTATTGTTACATGAACAATCAAATTAAAAGCCAAAGTCCACATGGGCGATTAAAGTGAAAATTAATCGCAACTCGCTTGTCGCATGGTGTAAAGTATGCGATTAAATATAATCGCTAGAATGGAAACTAAATAGTTAAAGTTTCTGTGCGATCACATGCGATTAATAGGAAAAAAGCATGCGACAAGTGTACATTTTTTGGTGAGACCATGAGACCAACGTGTTTGATATTTAATCGCATACACCCTGCGATAACCATATTAATCGCTTACTTTCTTGTCGCCGTGCTGCCATTTTTCCTTTTTCATTGTAAATATTTGTATCACGTGTTGTCCCAAACATTGCGATTCTTTATTTAGTCGCACAAGTGGACACTGAAGCCACATGCGATTAATTTTTTTAGGAAAGTATGCGACTACCTGCGATTTCAGTTTTCTGGCGATAAAACCATGCGATTAATTTAGTGTCGCAAGTACTTTAATCGCCCATTAATATGTTCAAATGTTTTATAAATGTTTTTAGGAAAGTTTACTTATCCCTTACATCTGTAAATCGAAAAACAAGCCAGGCAATACCAATTTTATACTATTTAATGAGCCAATATTTGTTTTTTTTTCTATTTAAGGAGGACTACAACACTCTTTGTACAGTTGTTTCTGACTTTGTGAGAAATCAAAGTACTTATGCGAATTTATAGGGATATCATCCATTTTATGTAATATATATTGAAAGCTCTAATATTATGTTGTTTATTTAAAAAGATAAATGGGCCATTTAATTTAATATAATTCGAGATGCAGCAGGCGCTGGTGTGTTTCGAAAGGGGCTGGGGTTCCTACCTAAGGATTGATTTGTGAGTACATGTATCTGAGACCATTCTGGCATGCTATCTTGTTGATGTACTAGATGGTCAGGTTTATTTTATAGTATTTGTGCTCGACTAAGTAGTATTTATGCTCGCTCGCTAGTAACCTGCATTTTGTTTTCGAAAACTTTTATTCTATTATTCAACATTTTTTTCCAGCAATTTTTGTATATAAAATATATGATATTTCCTGTTTTTTTTTTATTATGTTTTTTATGGCATATTTTATTATCTAAATATACTTTGCTTTTCTTTAATGAAAATACTTATATTGTATTATGTATATAATACAACTCTACTGGTTTATATGAATATAATGATCTGAAGTTTGTATAACGTGAAACTATTAAATAATGCAAATAAAATAACAATAAGACTGTGTAAAATTATTATAACAGGACTAACAGCGTACAATGCTAGAACAATGACATGGGGAGTGGGGTGAGAAAAACTATAGGCATACCTAATAATTCTTCCTTCCTACCTTATAATTCTTCTTCCTTTTCTGATAGTCTTAAAATAACCTCATAGTTATAGAGCGATATATAGAAAGATATAACCAACTTTACAGAACTAAACAAGAACAATACGGCACCCATTTCATTCAATGGTTCTATTAATGCCAAACACATAGTGGTTCACCCATCTACTGACTTTTGAAAAGGAATTTTGAGATATAAAAAGACTGACAGCAAATGACATGACTGCAATGCATGCTTAAACAAATACTGCACAATTTTAGGACTGAATTAAGACAGTTTAAACTCACTTTCCAGTAGAATACAGTCCTTAAACATTAAAACTTGACTTGTTGCAGAAACAAAATGGAGATTATTTTTCTTCATATCAGTGAATTTTTCCCCCGCTTCTCATTGGTTAATAATAACAAACATAAACGACCTTGACATTGACTTAGATATCAAATTAGAGCACAGGGGTTTGTTCACAAATCACAGGTACTTGAAAAACTGCTAAAAAGGTAAATGACTAACCTAATATAAAAATTAATTAAAATAAGATTGCGTAAGTTAAAAACTGATATCAGTGATAAAATAAATGGTGATTGACTATTATATTCCAATACATATATGCTTTTTATAATATAATATAGAAAGAAAAATAGGTTCAGAATAGAAGAAGTACATCGAAAAAGCTCACGGGTAAAGTGTGGTTTATCAGTATGAAGAGTGTAATGTTTAGGGTACCTTCCATAAAGAAGGTGAATTTGAACGCGTCACACCAAGTTTGGTCAAACCCGAAAGACTTGCGGAGGGACCGACTGATGCAGATGGATAACGCAAATATAAAAATGGAAATATTCGGAAATTGATCTTGCTCTATCCGTTTAACTATTTTTTTCTAGAAATGCCACTGTTTTGGGGCATGGCCAAATTTCAAGCTTGAAACAATAAAGTTTTAAATGATAGCTTTTCAATGCTTAAATCTACTTTCCCGTATCTCTTTCAGCTCAAAAGTGCACAGATTCCAATTCTATGCACAATGGTTGACTCATAAGGAAGAACTAATTATTAATTTCAATCCAAATGTTAGATTTTTAACCTTGTTAATTTTCGCATCTCCAACTTAAAAGCTTTATACAGAAATTTACATCCAGACTAGTTTCATATTTAAAGGGATAATAGGCGTTAGAATACACTCGTCCTACGGTTTATATTTGTGTCATATTGACTATTAGTTAAATAAGTATGCTTCCCACACTTTACCAAATTTTAAAAAGCCACAATAAAAATATATTTGGAATTTTAAAAAAAAGTGAGCCAGCGACGATTCCATTCAGTTTGAGAATAAAAGCGTCTGGTAAATCAACGCTAAGACATCATTGTGGAATTCAACAGTAGGGGTCAAGGACGCGTGAAAACCCACATGTTAGAGTTACTTCCCTTTATATTTACACGATTTGAAAATCGCTTGATGGATGGCTCAAGCGTTTTATGATTAACTACTTTATTTTGGGGATTTATCGGATTTTAGAGGGATTTTGATGTATAGGTATGACACCAGGTAAGTCCACTGATGGATATATACTGTTATTGTCCAAATTTGAGTGATTAAATTTTTATGTTCGTTCTAACGCCTATTATCCATTTAAGCTTTTAAAATTTCTTTTCTTTTAATGTAAATAAACACATAATACATATTATTTTTTTATTTAAGAAATAAAAAATTTGTATTTAATAAATAAACAAGTTATATTTATATTAAAAATAAACAATGTATATTGGTGTTGTCTTATTCTGACATGTTATATTAATATTTTTTTTTTAAACAATTTAGTATTTTTTAAAAATATATAATAATAACAAATTATATTTGTAATGTTGTGAAGTTCATATGAGGCTGCCGTAAACGAGAATATCATCGATAATGCCTGTAATTCCTCCAATCCTGTCTATATCCATCACCAGAAAACGCCTCACATGAACTTCACAACATTGCAATATTCTAAGAGATGAACTTATAAAATATAATAAAGCGTACATAACAAAATATTTCGAAAATAAAGTAAAAGTAGTCAATACAAATTCAGTATAATTCGACAAACGTATTAAAATCAACAGACTGAACCCAAAAATGAATAGGACTGATCTTGTAATATATTTTTTTTATCATACCCGAATGAGTTCAGCTATCTTCGCTCTAATTATACTCAATTCATTAGAATAAACCTACTATTTGAGTGGAGATAATATTTATTATAATAAAATAGCCTACTATTACAGTGAAGATAATATTCATTATAATAAAATAACCTACTATTAGAGTGAAAATAATATTCATTATAATAGAATAACCTACCATTAGAGTGAAGATAATATTCATTATAATAAAATATCCTACTATTAGAGTGAAGATAATATTTATTATAATAAAATATCCTACTATTAGAGTGAAGATAATATTCATTATAATAAAATAACCTACTATTAGAGTGAAGATAATATTTATTATAATAAAATAACCTACTATTAGAGTGAAGATAATATTCATTATAATAAAATATCCTACTATTAAAATGATGATAATATTCATTATAACAAAATAACCTACTATTAGAGTGAAGATAATATTCATTTTAATGATATATCCTACTATTTGAGTGAAGATAATATTTATTATAATAATATAACCTACTATTAGAGTGAACATAATATTCATGATAATAAAATAACCTACTATTAGAGTGAAGATAATATTTATTTATAATAAAATAACCTACTATAGAGTGAAGATAATATTCTATTATAATAAAATAACCTACTATTAGAGTGAAGATAATATTCATTATAATAAAATATCTTACTATAAGAGTGAAGATAATATTCATTATAATAAAATACCTACTATTAGAGTGAAGATAATATTATTATAATAAAATAACCTACTATTAGAGTGAAGATAATATTCATTATAATAAAATATCCTACTATTAGAGTGAAGATAATATTCATTATAATAAAATATCCTACTATTAGAGTGAAGATAATATTCATTATAATAAAATATCCTACTATTAAAGTGAAGACAATATTCATTATAATAAAATATCCTACTATTAGAGTGAAGATAATATTCATTATAATAAAATATCCTACTATTAGAGTGAAGATAATATTCATTATAATAAAATATCCTACTATTAGAGTGAAGATAATATTCATTATAATAAAATATCCTACTATTAGAGTGAAGTAATATTAATTATAATAAAATATCCTACTACTTAGAAGTGAAGATAATATTCATTATAATAAAATAACCTACTATTAGAGTGAAGATAATATTTATTATAATAAAATAACCTACTATTAGAGTGAAGGTAATATTAATTATAATAAAATAACCGTCTATTTTTCCAAGCGGAATGTATGTATGAATGTGTTAATCCTGGTTCAAGTAGGCTTATAATATAAAAATATACATGTTTATTATATAATAACAGAAAAAAATACTAATATTCAAAATACTGAATGTTATATAAAATGGATAATGGCACTATAAATTCGCATAAGTACTTCGATTTCTCACAAAATCAGACACAACTTTATGAAGAGTGTTGTAGTCCTCCTAAAATATAAAATAAAATAAAAAAATAAGCTAATTAGCTAATTTCCAGACAAGTTTTTGTTTTTCAAATGTGTGAAGTATTCGTCAACTTTTTAAATTGGGTTAATTTTTGTAAAATATTGGAACATTTTCCTGTTTGCTTTTTTTTTTTTTTGACATGTTATTCCTTTGTTCATTCACATTAGTCAATTGATAGTTAAATTGTAAAGACTTAAATGATCTACTGTACCTGTGATTTTATGGTTGGTCCAATTTTACTGTGAATTTTCCTCACAACATTAAATATTTCAACTTCGTCGTCTAATCTTATTCGTTGTAAAATATTCATTAATATACAGAATACTCGAGCATAATATAAATCACTGAAAACGAAAGTTAGCTGAATTAAAAAGCTCAGAAACACTATTATTTTTACAGTAGCAGTACATGAATTCTGTGTGTTCTCGACACAGGAATAAAACTAATTGGTAATGTGATGAATTATGTGTATAATAATTTCTTCTTACCTTGTAAAAACTGCGACGGGGTCAATATCATTATAGAACGTATCCATCTGTACTAATATTTCCATAATGTTTTTATATAAAGTTCTGGGTATCTGTTCACAACTTTTATTAAAATGTATCATAATTACATTTACTTGTTGCTCTGGTCGACTCTGTAAAACGAACCAAATGTTAGTTTTGTTTGTGCATCATTCAGATTAATTAAATTGTTCATTGACTTGGATACTTAAAAATAAATTCCGAAATACGATTATAAAAATATGTGATGTTGAAAATGATATAAAATAGTAATTATTACCTTTGTGGTTGAAATTGAAACCAGTAAGGTATTAAGCTCATCACTTATTGTGTTCTCTGTTTTAACTTCAACTGTAACATCACCATACATTTCTTCCGAACCAACATCTGGACATACAACCTTTTTGTTCTGTAATATAATTCTAGACTAACGAAATACTTACACCTGAACTTTATTTCATATATTATACCGCTTTCTCAATTCAATAATAAAAGAGAGCCCATTCAGACACCAACCTTTTATTTTGCCTCAAAGAAATAGCATTTTATTTTGCTATTTGAACTAGTTGTCTTACATAACATCAATATCAATATTCTTACCGTACAATCTAAAATAAATACGACGACAGGAATCTGTGCTTCATATACCGCCTTCCAAATATCATTTACGGGAACTTTCTTTAGGTCTTCAAATAAAATACTGTTATTACATGTGTATGACTGGAAAGAAAAGAAATGTGCATATTGATTCATGTTAGGTGTTGGTGACGAGGGTGGAGACTAACGAGGTGTGTTTTTCTCGTATGGCACACAGAAAACTAACAATCTAATGACACCTGTCTTCTTTTCTAATTTATATCCAGTATACAATTTTTACCTTTCAATTGTATCGACACTTTCTTGTTTGTGAAGAAAATAAAAACGGATTATGTTTTCACTACAGTACACACAATGTAGCTTTGCACAACAGACGAAGGAATGGAAATTTCGGAGCTTAAAGGACGATTAGGGAATATTTCACATATAATAATGACCATGTACATTCGATCACAGTCACTCTGTAAAAGTATGGAACACCTACCGAAAATCTGTAAAGTTGTGTTCTGTTATTTATTATCTGTTTATTATTTTCAATTTTCTCTGAAACGTAGAACATATTTTGTGTTCAATACAATTCAAGTGCTAGTTTTTGGAATCAACTAACATTTTCACATATTCTGAACAGTTTTTGCGTCTCTTTGCCATTTTGATCAAAAATAAACCTAACGCATTGAGTTTAAATTTATCAGATTTATTTTTAAAAATTAATATCATTGGGAAAGCAGTCGGCCTTTACCTGGTCACTATTAACCACTGTATAAATATCTTTTTGAAATATCGGGCAAAGTACCATAATACTATTTATTAGAAAGCTGGGTAAGAAATACGAGAGTAGGTATAAAATTTCTAAGATCTACGCAAATCAATTAAATAACACAACTAAAACATGATTATAATCAATACCTCCATTATTCTTTACAGATTTCAGATATTCAAATTGTTCTTGTAATGTCGAATTTCCCATTTTGATAGAGTCATCATGTTCTTCATACTCAGAATCAAATCTATCTTTATTCATAGCAGTATCACCTCTCTTAATTCCTTCTATTACAGCTTCATGTATAAACTGTAGCTGAGACTGAAATCATTCATGTAATTGGCGTGTATTTTTTTACAAAAAATTCTTTTTCATAAGGAATCAATCTGACTGTTTTCCTTGGGACCTTAATTTTGATCAGTTGAATTTTAAAAGGGGGATGTAGACCATGGATGACATCAGACAATCAGATTGACCTGGTCGGGAAATAGACATTTACGATGAAAATGAATAACAAAACTATTCCATCTTCTATATTTTGCTATTTGCAAGGAATCAAGGTGAACAGCTAACATACAGCAATCTGTGTAATTCGCCACCTTTTAGTTGAAAATTGTAATGACTTCATCTACTTACTGCTGTTTGGACCATTCCCTTTCTTTGTTCTCTTAAAGTTTTAACACATTCCAAAACATCTACTTTACCGATATCATTGTATCGTTTTAAACAGTAATCTATAGCAATATAAGTACCAGTTCTACCTACACCAGCACTAAATAACAAGAAACGTTTTTCTATATTTCCTTAATGTCGTTATAAGAATAGAATTGGTTGAAGCATTACTAGGATAACTTTCTTAATTGATAACAGAAACAAGAACTAAGGGCAAATTTTTAAAAATATTCAATGAACGGTAAGCTAGTGCACATAACTGGCACTATTCCTTCTATTAGCAGCATGTATATACCTACCTACAATGTACAAGTACAGGTTTGGTCGAATTAGGAATGTATTTATTAACTGTATATTGGAAATCCAACATATCTTGTACATCTGGTACACCATGATCTGGCCAGCTAATGTAGTGAAAATGACAATACTCGTGTGTTTTGCCATCCTTGAAAATAAATTAAATGCAGCTTATTGTGGAATGTTAGTAACATGTAATTTTATGATAATACATTTTCGAAAAACTGTAAATATAATTACCCTTTCCATAGTTATATATCTTTTAGTATAATTGGTCCGTAATTTCTCCATTTTCAAAGTTAGTTTAATTTCACCAAATGTTTCTGTACCATGTTCAGGCCAATATCGAATACATTTGGTCTGAAATATTCAATCATCAAATCATCAATTAAGAAATGAAATATCACATTTTGCATGAATTTATCAAATAATGATTTAAATAAATGGAATTATAAAATATCAATTTACCTTCCCATCTTCAAATTCTCTTGTAACCATGACAACCTTTTCACATTTCATGTCCCAAATCATTCTAACAAAATCATTGATGGTAACCGCAGTAGCACCTAAAAATTATAGATAATAACGTTTGCCAATTATTTCATTGTTTGTGAATTGAATAATTATGTTTATCGTTATCATTTATCTTTATCATTTAGAAATAAAAAATTTAACATGAGATCGAGGGATATATAAACATTGCCAAAGAGAAACACATTAAGTATATTTATTATTATTCAAGTGCCATTTTTTACCTTGTGCAGCGATAAATTTCCTTCCATCGTAACCCTAAAAGAAAAGAAAAAAAAATATATTTTATAAGTGTCACTTTACTGCAAAAAAAAGTCCATTGAACATATTTGTTTGGTTACTTACATTTAGATAATTGGCATTGATATAATCTGAATGAGGGTCACCAGGTAGTTTCTTTAATATTACTCTTGTGTTATCATCTGAAACAAAGATATCGGTATCAAACTTAAAGTATTGGATATTACTTTTAATATATGTGTTGTTTAGACAACTGTGTACCCATAATTTATTAGGTGCAATTGACTTTAGTGATTAAAGTTGTAGTACTCACTACCGTTAAGGCATCCGTACAACGCTTTCTGTTGGTTGTTAAAACAGTAACAACAAAGTATTGTATTGAATAGAAAATAGTAAGTCTCTTACAGGGATAATAGCCTTTGAATCGATTCTTCTTGCGGTTTTCTGGTATATGTGATACATCGTAACTTGAAGTAAATTCATCGAATAGGGCCTATTAAATAATAACGGACAGTTTATATTACGTATGATTCGGGATGATTATATGTTAATTTCGTTCATGGGAAGATACGAATCTTCTAATTTTCGGAAAATTTCTAATCATCATCACATTATAATACAAATTTCCATGGATGTTATGCAAGAAGGAAAAAATGATTTGAAACTAAATCGTTCATTTATGAACGAACCAAAGTTTCTTTTACTATACATGTGGTATAGTGGTATTAGTAAACATAAAAATCGTTTACATCATACCTACCTCATATACATGATAAAATCCCTTACGAGGGATGGTTTTAATGACGAAATCTTCAAGTTCTTCAAGATCAAGGTCTGTTTCTGTTTGCAGAATGTTGTCATATTCGTGATTTTCAGCCTCATCATCCAATTCACTACCTACACTTTCATCTCTGCTCTTTTCAGCTGAAACTGTTGCCTCAGTTGCATCGCGAATTGCATCTGAATTTTCATAGATTGGTCCTGGAATAGCAAATTTTGCGTCATAACCAAGGAACACAACGGCATAGAGATATCTAGAAGATTTGTCCTTAAGAAACAACTTCAGCCATTCAGTAGCTCAGATTAGAATCAGATATTCTGATAAAGTAAAAGCCTGTTATGGGTCATTTGGGCTACAGGCCCTGTACGCTAAAGATCATCTGAAACTATGTAAGAAATAAAATACCCGAACCTAATTGGAGTCCATTATATTACAACGCCAGATTAAATCAGTTGAATCATGTAAAGGGTCATGATATATTTCGGTATGAAAAAAAAGTAGTTAGACGACTTTTAATTATCCTTTTGTCTTGATTCTTGATTCTAGGCCAAATTTGTTTGGCCATATATGCGTTAAACAGTTGGAATAAGGGTCAAGCTTACGCTGTTGTATATAGACAAGTAAGAACCATAGAATTACACAGTTACCTATCTTTAAAAGCAACATCGGGTACAAACTAAGATGATGTAAAGTTTATTCTAGTTCTTTGAATAAAGACCATACGTAAAGAAGATGAAGATGAAGCCGTAACGTTTTCTTAGTCTCACAAGTAAGTGACATATTTTGTAATTCAATACACATCGTTAAATCATACCTTCAGTTCTGAGACGAACTTGTGGCTTGACAACAGCTTCATCAGCCATGATATAATCCATTTTGTCACCATTTTCTCGCGTTGGACTACCATTCGCGGTTATACGTTTCTTCCTGTAAAGGGTGTTTATAGTTGAATCTACACTATTTAGGCAGTAAAAATACCTCAACCCTGGCACTCAAGTGCTTTAGTACGTGTCAAATGTAATTTCACAATAAGAAAGCCCTAAAATTTCTCAATTTTAGCCTTTAAATTATTACTTTTTGTGGCAATGAGTGCTGGACAGCCTGTATTAAAATGCATCTGATTTTGATTACACATCTACCATTTATACCGCTTGGCTCAGTCATTATGTCAAATAAGTTAATGTTGTTATAAAAAAAAAGAACTGACTATTTTGGACATCAACAAGTTAGCTGACCGGAGTAACCCTAGATGCTCGCAGATCATTACTAATTTTCCAAAACACCAGCAGGAGGCACATGAGTCATAACAAATCATACAGTGCTTTCATTGAGACTCGTCTCAATACACCGTAACACTAAATATTATGGTCCATTTTTTAGCACAGTTTTTCGGAGCTATCTGCGGCCCAATCAAACATAATATTATCTTCTTAGAACACTTACCAAATAAAAAATCCAACAATAACTACGATGATAAGAACAACACATGTTGATACAACTGCTGCTATTATAGTTGTGTCAGAATCTAGAAATGAAATTTTAGCATGGGGTATAGTATATTACAAAGATGAACAAATTAACACTCAGAATAATATGTACTGAACTAATAACACAAAACTATATTGCACATTGGCAAATCTCTTAAAAATCCGGCTATGGTAAATGCGCACAAATTACATAAAAATAAGGGTTTTTGAATATACTCCTGCCTAATTTCGAATTGGTTCACCTCAATGAACCTTCTTAAAACCATTTACCATAAATACAAAATTTCGATCATAAGGAATTCCTTTCAAATCCAACGTATTTGTGTGCTTTTCAAAGGAATTTGATAATCAAATTCTTCATTTTTCCTTCTTGTTTACCAGTCGCTAAGACAGCCATGTTAGATTTTCTGAGAAGGAATAGGAAAATGCAACCTTCAGATTGCTGAGAATTTTTTTAGTGTGCACATTCTTCCTGTAACAATGCCACTAAAATACTTACCTCCGCCGCCATTACCGTCAATAGTTTTTTTTACAACTGTACAATCAGTTCCATGATATCCATCTAGACAATCACATGCTCCATCTATATTATTACACTGGTCTTGCGATTGACAAAATCTTGCTGAACAATTTGACGAACAATTATATCCATAAAATCCTTCATCACATTCTAGATAAATAACAAATATTTAATGTTATAATGTACATAGACATTTAAAAAAATATATCTACATAAAAGTAATAATGAGTTGACTTAATAAGTTGTCTAGTATAAACAAATAGAATATTGTTAACATATTTTTAAAAATATTACTGTAACTGAATGAATTTCTCAGAATTATATCCATAAAATCCTTAATCGAAATCTAAATAAAGAAACATGAAAGAATCAATTATAAAAATTACATGAATTCATGTTTTCTATTTTTGAACATTACTAAAACAATACCTTGTGTACAGTCAATGAACTGAAATCCTGGTTGACATCCATCAATACATTCTCCTGTTTTACTGTCACATTTTGAATTATCATTACATTTTCTATCTGAACATTTCTTACTACAACCTGCTCCATATAAACCAGTCTCACATTCTAAAAAACAAACCAGAAACAGAAAATCCTAAAGAGTGTATGTATATTGATGGCACTTTCTGATTCCTCGTCACACATTTACAATTAAGTATACATTACACTTGCATCGTATCATTAAAAGTAACGTATTAATCTGAACAAGGTTTTATTCTGCAATGAACCATTGTTTTGCCTTCAGAAAATTCAATCTATTGAAAGAAGCTGTTTTATTTACCAACTGTCAGTCACCAGACCTTGGATTACCCTAAATCCCATCGACAAATTATCTTTGCCAATATCAGATCATTATAAATAAATATTGACTACCTTGAGTACAATCTAAAACTGTTGGAGTATATCCCACAGAACATCCACCATTACATTCTCCTGTTACATGATCACACTTTGAATTCTTCAGACATTTTCTATTATTACAATTCTTCTGACAACCAGCACCATAGAAACCATTAGCACATTCTGATATATCAGGACACAATTTTATAGATATGATATTTAAAAACACAATAAACTGTGTACAGGTTTATCAGTTTAATTTACATGTCTAATTTTACTTCAACAACAAAGTATGTGAATTTTGAACATTTCTATAAGAATTAGAATTTAAATGAGAAAATACATCATATTGATACTAGTAAATTAATTAGTTGACTACCTTGAGTACAATCTAAAACTGTTGGACTATAACCCACAGAACATCCACCAATACATTCTCCTGTTACATGATCACACTTTGAATTCTTCAGACATTTTCTATTATTACAATTCTTCTGACAACCAGCACCATAGAAACCATCAGGACATTCTGATATTTAAAAATACAATAAACTGTGTACCGGTTTATCAATTTAATTTACATGTTTCATTTTACTTCAACAACAAAGTATGTGAATTTTGAACATTTCTATAAGAATTAGAATTTAAATGAGAAAATACATCATATTGATACTAGTAAATTAATTAGTTGACTACCTTGAGTACAATCTAAAACTGTCGGAGTATAACCCACAGAACATCCACCAATACATTGTCCTGCTACATGATCACACTTTAAATTCTTCAGACATTTTCTATTATTACAATTCTTCTGACAACCAGTACCATAGAAACCATCAGAACATTCTGATATTTAAAAATAAAAGAAAAATTAATTAAATGCAAACACCGTTTGTTCATATAAAAACCACTGTCAGAACATCAGCAAAAATTTTAAGATGTGATAAGGTATTGATGGTCATGTGAAGAGCTACCCACGTCTTCAGAAACTCCTCATTTAACAGGCCGAATTTTTTTAAGTGGACACCAGCAGAAAACTGTCCAGATAGCTATCAGAAGCTAGAATAGATTTCTGTCAAAAGAATATGTGAATTATCCCCATGCGCATTAATAAGATCTCTACGTCAATGTCCTACCGTTACTACAGTCTATTGGACTTTATCAATTTTTGTCTCATACTTGTTAGGTGATAAAATGGATTATTGTTAAGGAAGAGTTACTCCCCTTGTTGTTCGTGGGCGGAGCTTAATACATCTCTTCCTCTGCAAACTTTTTTATGTGAAGATAATAACGGAATTATTTGGGTGCATAAAAACAATCGTTTTAGCATTTTGTTTTGTCGAAATTTGAATATTTTGAAAATAACTTTGCAGCTATAAGCTATCCAAGTCTCTCTGTCACGACATCATATTAGAAATTTTCATGTATTCAAATTTGATGGTTGTTTTGAAAAATATTTACTTAATTGAAACCTTTGGTAGAAATAGCAAAAGATAGGGTTGTTTATAATATTGAAATAGCAAAATATGTATTATTGAAAATGATTATAATATTATTGAAATAGCAAATTTTGGGGGGACATGTATTATGATTGAAAATGATTGATTGAAATAGCAAAAGATGGAGCTGTTATTATTACAAATTATCAAAATATTATTGAAATAGAAAAAGATGGAGCTGTTATTATTAAAAATTATCAAAATATTACTGAAATAGCAAAAGATGGAGCTATTATTATTAAAAATTATAAAAATATTATTAAAATAGCAAAAGATGGAGCTGTTATTATTAAAAATTATCAAAATATTATTGAAATAGCAAAAGATGGAGCTATTATTATTGAAAATGATAAAAATATTATTAAAATAGCAAAAGATGGAGCTGTTATTATTAAAAATTATCAAAATATTTGTGAAATAGCAAAAGATGGAGCTATATTATTGAAAATGATTGATTGAAATAGCAAAACTTGGAGCTATCATTAGGGAAAATGATTGATTGAAATTGCAAAAGATGGAGCTATTATTATTGAAAAAGATTGATTGAAATAGCAAAAGATGGGGCTATTATTATTGAAAATGATTAAGGTAGCAAAAGTTGGAGCTATTATTATTGAAAATGATTGATTGAAATAGCAAAAGATGGAGCTCTTATTATTGAAAATGATTGATTAAGATAGCAAAAGATGGAGCTATTATTATTGAAAATGATTGATTGAAATAGCAAAAGATGGAGCTATCATTATTGAAAATGATAAAAATATTATTGAAATAGCAAAAGATGGAGCTATTATTATTGAAAATGATAAAAATATTATTGAAATAGCAAAAGATGGAGCTATTATTATTGAAAATGATTGATTGAAATAGCAAAAGATGGAGCTATTATTATTGAAAATGATTGATTGAAATAGCAAAAGATGGAGCTATTATTATTGAAAATGATAAAAATATTATTGAAATAGCAAAAGATGGAGCTATTATTATTGAAAATGATTGATTGAAATAGCAAAAGATGGAGCTATCATTATTGAAAATGATTGATTGAAATAGCGAAAGATGGAGCTATTATTATTGAAAATGATAAAATATTATTGAAATAGCAAAAGATGGGGCTGTTGTTTTTGAAAACTCTTAAAAATATTATTGAATTAACAAAAAAGTTAGGGGTATCATTAAAGTAATAATAATGGTTATAAAGATCCGTTATTGTAGAATATTAACTTTATTTAATAATCTTTATATCATAATCAGGCTCGGCAGGTTTTGGTTTTCAGTTGTGCGCTATTGGCGGTGACCTTGATAGATTCTCTATCAGGTCATGTGACGATTAAGTGCACTATTAAATCAATTTTATAGTTAAATGGTGTAATTTAATCATAACAGAATATCAAAATCAGTCCTAATCCGATTACCCGGTTAGGTCGATTTAAAAATATTATGTGGTGTAGGTCTCAAGTTGTGTATCGACCTACTGTGTAATAACATTGTACTCTGTAACTGGTAACCAAAACACTGCCATACGTAGGGACATCTGCTATACAGATAAATCGTGAAAATACATGTAGGCTACAAAGGATTTCATCACAGTTATCTGCGTAGTTTTATAAAATAAAAATTATAAATAATTATTGCGTTATTTTATTACTCTGATCTGAAATAACCAACAAAACATCCACCAATACATTCTCCTGTTACATGATCACACGCTGAATCCTTCAGACATTTTCTAGTATTACAATTCTTCTGACAACCAGCACCATAGAAACCAGCAGGACATTCTGATATTTAAATATACAACAATCTTTTATTTGAATTTTGATATACGATTATTGTACAACCCGGTTTATCAATTCTTCGATAAAGCCACGTCCTATATAACCTGATTTACGTATCTTCTGTACAATCGTCTTCTCTATAACCTGGTCTACTTACTGTACAATGAATTTTTCTATAACCTGGTTTACAAACCTACAGTAGAATCATCTTCTCCATAACCTGGTTTACTTACCTACTGTACAATCATCATCTCTATAACCTGGTTTACTTACCAACTATACAATCATCTTCTCTATAACCCGGTTTTCTTACCTACTGTACAATCATCTTCTCTATAATATGGTTATTGATCTACTGCACATTTATCTTCTCTATAACCTGGTTTACTTACCTACGAACTATTTTTTCTTAATACCCTAGTTTTACCCTAGATTTTTACAATCATCTTTTCTATAACCCTCGTTTACTTACCTACTGTATAATCATCATCTCTATAACCCGATTTACTTAGCTACTGTACAATCATCTTCTCTATAACCGGGTTTACTTACGTACTGTACAATCATCTTCTCTATAACCTGGTTTACTTAGCTACTGTACAATTATCTTCTATATAACCCTCGTTTACCTACCTACTGTACAATCACCATCTCTATAACCTGGTTATACTTAGCTACCGTACAATGATCCTTTCTATAACCGGGTTTACTTACCTACTGTACAATCATTTTCTTTATAGCCCGGTGCACAACCATCAGTACATTTTCCTGTTATATGATTACATTCTTGTGAACCTTTACACTGTCTATTGTTACATTGTTTAGTACATCTATCTCCATAGGAACCACTTGTACAATCTAGATAATAAATTCATATGTGTGAAACTCAAAGTTCTGGAAATTTTGGCCAAATTTCTAATGTACATTAGTTATTGCATTAGTTTTGAGTCAATGGCGAACGAAATAACTAAACTATGATGGATATGGAGTATTCGAGTGTTTTATAACATGTATACTTAAATTCTGGAAATTTGGGACATATTTCTAACGTAAGTTAGTTAATGCATTAGTTTGCATTCAAGTGAAATCACTAAAGTAATGGATATATGATGTGTGGACGGGGAACTCAAACAAGCTAGCTATAGAAATGAATTGATATTACCAACCTTGAGTACAATCAATTCCTTGATATCCTGGTTTACAACCATTGATACACTCTCCTGTTACATGATTACAAGTAGAGATACCAGAACATTGTCTAGCATCACATCTCTTCTGACATCCTAAACCATATTTATTTATAGTCGTACAACCTAAAGAAATATACAGTATTTTGAAGCAAATTACTATGAGTGATTTTTGTCCTTTTAAAATCAGAATACGTTCTACAATGATAAGAAAATACATACTTTTTAACGTAGTGATAAAGTAAAGTTGGTAATACTTATAATTCATGTTCAGTAATGAATTCGCGTCAGTTATGATGATGATGACATCCTTAGACAATACGACATTTCTTTAAAACTGTGTAGCAGTGAAATTATAAAAACTTACTTGTATTGCAGCTATCACCATGCCATCCTTTCTGACAACCATTAGGACATTTACCAGTTATAACATCACATTTATCATAGTTTAAACAATGACAGAAATTATTACATTCTGAACCAAACGTTCCTCGTGAACAAACTGTAATAGAGTCGACAGTACTTTATTTAAGAACATACTGTATTAGAGAAGGACAATACTTTACATTTCTTTAATAGTGAAAATAAAGTACGTAAGTTGGCAATGAACTGTAATGAACAGGCCTAAAGACAGACCCTCTTTGAAAACGAACTGTAATTTGAAATACGGTTTACCTTGAATATAATTACTTTCAACTTGATATTACATTTATACACTATATAATATACGATATGACTTTGTTATTAATATTTGGAAGTATATGTGTTTTACCTATTCTAACGTTATCGATTAGTATTTTTCAAACTTAAATTGGCATTATTACCTTATCAGAGATCAAAACATTTGTAGTAAAGGATATCTTCTTATTTGTCATACAGATAAATAGATTGTATGCATGGCTTAAGTGAGAATGGATTACTCCATTCTATATCAAATTGTCATTGTTCATTACAACTTTAACGTAAAACAAATGAGAGTATGACAAATGGGCTATGACTTATTAAATACTTACTGTAAATTTCAACTTCACATAACACAATATAAGGTTGAGTTTCAGAGTATCGACTTATATTAACAGAACTACCAGTTAAAGTTCTACTACATTCTACTGGAAATACTGCAGTAGGGTTTGAATCAGCAGTATGTTGAAAACATAATTCACCATCAATATGTACTTCAAAGCCCTTGAGAAATGGTAATCCTGCAATATCAAGTTAAAGCTAAATAAAAGCGGTTATAATTGAGCATTACCTTCTTACCTATCATCCAGCTTCGAATTGAATTTGATTGGTTTTAAAATCCATTTGAACGAGACTGTGACTGGTAGGATTAAAAAAAAATTTAAATCATTAAAATTAGTACCGGTAGAAATGTTTATAGCTTAATACATTAAATCAAAGTGAAGGTTTGTGGCGACATGACCCTCTACGTTTTTTCAAAAGTTTTATCCTAGTCTTTACATAATAATTCTATTTTATTGTGCGGGGATTTGAGGAAATAATTGTTAATTAATTGTCTGCAGCTCCTTGGCTAAGAAGTACGAATGCTCTGTAAATTTGTATCGTATGATAACAGACATTGGCAGAGCAAACATTACATTTTAGTTATAATATACGTTACTGTTCCCTTTGGACATTGGTCTATATTAATATCCCCTAGTCCTACTTAAAGTCCACGGTTCGCCATTTTTCGCGGCTTCATTTGAATATTGAATATATGTAATATATAAGTAATGTTCAGAAGTACTATACCAGAACTAGAACTGTACGAAAATCACATTATACCTATATATACGGTGTACTCTGCGTCATCCGACACACTCGCTAATCCCACATCACTGGGAAACCAAACTTGAAATTTCTTTAATAACTTTTCTAAATATGATAGAGTCTTAATTAAAGACGTTTGGTCATTTTAAATTTCAACAGTGGATTTTAACGCTAAAATTTCGGAGGTAAACTGTGATTAGCTTATTCTCTAACTAAAATGTTCACTCATTGAATTTGGCAAAATATTACTTTGGTTGTCTTTGGGTTGATGAAAATGTAACCATTGGAAAATCTATTATTTGTAAACAAAGGGAGCATTATCATCCGTAAAGTCCTATTTCAAATGTAAAATCACTGAATAGAAGTCGGCCGAGTCAGAATTTTACCCTCACCACCATTCAATATTATCATGAATACATTTCTTATTATATCATTAAAACTTTCTCATTTTTTAAGCTCTTCCACTAAATTCTGACGATAATGATGATGATTTAGATATAATTGTGACCGGGGATATGTCGTCTTCAAGTAAAGTTGGCAAATTGAACAAGCCATAAAAATATCTCACATAGAAAATTATGCATTGCGTTTGATTGAAATTGAAAACGAAAGGTTAGAAGTGGAAAAAGAAAGTTTAGAGATAGACAGAAGTAGATTGGGGGTTGAAAGGCACAAATTGAAGATGCAGAAGGTAGCAATCGAAAAGGAACAATTGGAAAAGGACAGGTATCAATTGGAATTGTCAAGACAGCAATTACAAATAGCCGAGCTATGCACTGCTCAGACGTCCTTTTCAGGCACCTATGTATGACAACAAATCAACTAGAAGACAGCTGTGACACTAAACCGTTGATGATGCGATGCGTGTTGCAACATTTATATACAATATATCCAATTTATAAATTAAAGCGACTATTTCGTCTTTTTCGTACAGAAACACCGTCATTTGAGTTTCCATCGTACTGTTGCCTGCCTCTATGTCAACGATCACAACTGTTTCCATCTGGTGGTAGAGGAATGCCATCGTTAATAAACATATTGTGCAAAACTGCAACACTAACGGTTATATCACAGCTTTTCGAAGCTCTGTTCAGAAGTGTTCCAGCACTATTGTCAATACATCTGACTTCAACAATCCAAAAGTCCTTACCACTAACATCTTCTACGCATACGTCCTCTATTGTAACGTCTCTCTGATTCAGTCCTTGCATTGGGAACTGGGGTCATTAACCATGGGCGTAAAGGATAGCCACTGTCCCATCTCTCTTCTTCATCCTCTGTTGGAGCTTTTATACGTGTGTGTGTACCATCAATGGTATCGACTACACTTGAAAAGTATGTTTTTTTTCATGAAATCCTCTCATGATGTTGCCAAGTCTAACCTGGTCAGTTGGCATCTTTTTTCAGTCAATACACACCCTCTTTAAACATGCAGTTACATCGCGTGTTATTTTAGAAACAGTCTAGATATGTTATGGACATCAGCATTGACCATCTGAAAGCTTCCATTGGCATAAAATCTGAGTGCAACCGTGATTTGGAATGAAAATGGAAAGGCACGAGATCTTGCTGTTGGCCTTGCTAGAGCTGTTTGGAACATTCTACATAAATCTAGTATCATTATGTGTGAGTCTATATCTACATACTATTTGTTCTATGTAATCTTGTGGGTAAATTCTGTCTCGAAATACTCTGTTTCGGCGTACATTTTCAGCTTGTTGTCGAACGTGCATGTAAACAGCAGCCATATTCTTTTATTCACGTGATATCGAAGCTCTTGTGATAATCATAAGTCCATCTTAATAGGGTCGATTGACGTCTTAAGATTAGGTTGAAATTTGTGATTTATCGTAACTTAGGACACTATAGAAATCCTATCTTACGACTATGATATATCGTAAGACTATTTTAAGACGTGCCTTAGTCGTAAGATACTATCGGATACCATCCCCCTGTATAAGAATTGACCTCGTTAGTAAAAGAATAAAAAAGAAAAATATACACTGATGTAACATCTTACGATCATATCTGTGAAAGATCTTTAAATATCTTATAGAATATTGTTGTTTTAAATCTACAGACCACCACTGCCATGGTGAGTTATCAGTCTCAGTGTCACTACAGTAATGTATGTTTCTATCTGTAGAATTATATCCATCTACTACAAGTTGAGGACCATATAGACTTGGATTATTGTTAAATATACCACTTTGACTGACAGAAGTAGAATCTAAAGCTATATTCTCTGAAATATAAAATATAAACATCAAATAGTAAGTTTAGCTGACTAGTATTATCATTACAAACAAAAGGAAATCCTGCTGCGTCAACAACTTTATCAAGTATTCAGATTTGCTAATAGTACTAGTATTTTCTTTCCGAATAGTTAATAACTGAAAAGAAAATTTTATTATTTTTATCACATTTATCATATTATTCTTCCACAATACCTTGTTGACAAGAAGGTCCTCCCCAGCCTCTTAAACATCCACTTCCACAACCACCAGTTGTAGAGTCACATGCTTCATCATTTAAACAATGACAGGTATATCTATTATTAAATCCGAAGTTATAACCTGAAAATATAACAATATAATAGTCATAACACTAGTTACAGTATCACATCTTATAGTATTTAAACAATGACAGGAATGAGTATTGTTAAATCTAATATTAAAACTTTATCAATATAGTATTCGACCTAATAACTTTTAATTTGAATAACTAAATGTAAAGTTAATAGTTCGAACTGCGTTTACTTTATATTAGTAAATAGTAATGGCAACCGTATAGTTATTTAACAGGTACAGATATAACTATGGTGAAATCCAAAATTATTACCCGAAAATATAACACTCATATAACTAAAACCTTTTAAAAGTTATTTATAGTTTGAAAAGAAATTCAGCTCAAGTGTATGAAACGCAGATTTACACAATTATAATTAGAAAAAATTCAGGGAATTCAAATGCAAGTACTTGGCTTGTGATCTACAATATCTCTGGATTAAATACCAGGTCTATAATAACTATACATCGTTTATTCTCACCGTTATTCTGTAATCTCGTCTGTCTTGTGAGCGAAAAGTCAAAAGTAGATATGGCCACAGTCGACTTCCATTAACACTGATATCATTGAATGAACATTTCAAGAGAAGACAGGGGTATAGAAATATATGTCGATATCTATAAATATTGTATTTTGACAACACATTTATTATGCCTGTTTGATAACGAAATTCTATATAAATGATTCAATCGGCCTAAACGTATTTTATGATTCAGTACAATAAAACATGTAGTGTACATATAATGAAGGCCACATTAGACGAAATGAAACCCAGCATGAAATGAAAAGTATTTTAAAGTTTTATTTATGAACCATCCGTATTCTTTTCTACTGCTAGTAAACCAATGATGGTGGAGTGAGCATAATTTAGCTTTAGCTTCTTTAAGTTTATGGATTTCAATGATATTCGTCCAAAAATGCAGGTTATATGTGCAATGGTGTATGGTTTTAATTCACTTAAAGTTTTTCCTTATATTTTTAAGAGTGTCAATCCATATTTTCAAGGAGACATTGTGCCCACCCCTCCTTGCACCCCTGTAGCTATGGGCCTTCCTAAACTTGACCTACAGAAAAATGCTTGGCCGTCCTATATTGACAAAGTTTTACATGTAGTTTGATACCTTCGTTTTGCGAATCAATCTTAATAGTTTACAAAAATAGGTGCAGTATATCATCATGATAAGTCAGAACATACATACTTTAAACAATGTGATTGAATTCGATTGAATAAAATAAATATTTTTAAAGATCCTATAAAAGTAGTTTATTTTTGATAACTAGTGTATTAACCTACAGAGAAACAGTAACTTACCCTGTATATATATTATCAGTCCTAGAAATATACCACCTAATATTAGGGAGGCCATGTTCAAATGAATAGAAAGAGGAAGTAAAATAGTCTTATATTATAATATTATGGGAACATATAGAATACCTTCAACAATTTGATTATTACCAATGAGGATGTGTATTACACTTCAATAATCTCTGACTATCGAATTACACAGACTGACTGTTGCTTCCTTGATTTATGAATGGGCGAATATCAAGATATGGTCTTCCTTGGTGTCTATTTCTTCTATATATTAAATTGAAGTGTCAAGATTATACGGTTTCAAACATGATCCAACTAACCAACCAATAAAACTCCTTGTTTATTTTGACCCTTTGACTCTTCCTTTGGGTATTGCGAAGCATGGAATATCGACATTAAAATGCTTTTTCATTTTTTAAATCCAGGAAAATGATTGCTGTTTATAATTTAATCGTAATAAATTTCCAACAACCCTTTGTCTTGGTTATTTTGTTGAAGTGAAGTCGGTTAGAACATTCTTTTGTCCGGTAGTTTAGATATAGATCAGGCCTTCTCGACTTGCAGCGCGCGCTACTTGTGTCGCATTGCAAAGGCCAAAATGGCGCGCGGGCATGTATTTTGTGAGAAAAAAAACATATAAGTGAAAAAAACTTTGCCTCTCTTTCTGTTACTGACAGTCAGAAGCCAATATGAATCTTTGTAAGACCAATATACGGGATCCTTAAAATTTCTAATTGAACACTCTTCCACTCTATGCCTTTTCCATGTCCTATTTCACCACGATGTAAGTTCTTACAGAAAATGAAAAAAGGGGTGGATGAATCTACATCCAATGGTAGTTAGGCTAAAAGTCACTAATGTTAGTGCCGACCAAGTGCCCCGCCCCCCTTGACAATTCTTTGGCCTCTACTTGCACCCCCCCCCCCCCCGCCCAATTATTTCTATTATTCCTGGAAACGCCAATGCTTAAAATCTCCCCTAACATCCAACAAAATGAATCGATTAGTGGCGCTTATTGCTGACTATTTTGACCAAAGTGATGCTTAGGGAAATTATCTTAAGAAAGCCTAATATTGATATTTAGATATAAGAGTATCAAGAGTTAGTGGTCGAAAATACGATTTTTCTTGTAAAACAGGTCGGGTTGTCCTAAAATATGAAGTAAACGAAATCCAATTATCAATGATAATATCAATAAAATTATTCTAAAAGAAATATTTTAGCCATAAATTAAGTGAAAAAGGCTTTCGAAAGGTTCATACCTTAGGCGATGTTAACTTATTTTGATGGTATATGTTGATATTCCGAAGGAAAACGAAGATAGAAAATAGATTGTAATATAGCTAAATTAAGTTTTATTTATTGTTGCCTGTGCGCGTGAAGATATAAATATTTTTTTTCTATTTTACCTACGATTATGTTATGTTGAGCTTAAGTTTCTCACCTGTTCAACCAGGTGTGACAGCTGCACCATTTTCAGATTTTATCTCGTTTGTAGTCTTGTATAGGAGATACATTTTTCGATTCGAATCATTGACAGCCATGGGAGAAATTATAGTATATAACTTTTCATATTGTACAGCAGGCCACGATAAAGCGTTCCGTTCTCGGTCCGGGCCAGGCCGCGATAAAATGTGACCTTCGACCGTTTACATTATACAAATTTATCGAGTCCGTTCTCAGAACCGTTCCGAGACCACCTCCCCGAGGTGGGCCAGAATTGGAAGGGTTCTCGACACTTTCGACCGTTTACATTACACACAATTCATCAGTTCGGTCTCAGAACGGTTCTGAGAACGGAATATTTTTGTAATGTAAAAGGGGTTATATTCAAGGGAAGAATGAGCACTATGTCCAAAAGTGTTGGTTTCTTTCCTCATATAGAGACTGTAATTGTTTTCTTTTTTTTTGCAATTTTAACAAAAAAATTATATATTATAAAAAACATAACAAAACAGTGAATAAAACAGATAATTCATTTTTATTGAGACGTGATTGAGAAAGTTACATAATATAATAAAACATTTATTTTTTTATATAAGAAGTGTATAAATTTGGTCAAAATTTGATTGATAAAGCCAGAAAACATAACGTAAAGCTTGTTATAGATAAATTAAGGCCATGAATTCAACTGATCTTATTCATTTAAAACCCGAGGTTGTCAATTATCATTTTTTGAAATATGGTATCCAAATTGATTGATCAAAAGCATGTTTATAGAAATATTGAAAATTTTTACCCTGTGTATGAACTTATACTACCATTCATGATACGTAATCGACAAGCTATTTATTAATTGTCCTCCAAATTAATTAGAAAATTATCTAACACAGTCTTAGTGTAAAAGAAAATATATTTTGTAGGAACATAACATGCACATACAAAAATAAAATCAACAGGAATTTGACTACGACTATGATGTCATAATGTTTCCTCAAGTTTGTCATAGATAAATATAACACTTCCACATCATATACCATTCCATCTAGTAAAAGGGTTATGTTTCATAGTTTCTAGACATATATCATATTTTTGTTTTATCCAACATTCCTATAATAATATTAAATCATAACTTATAGTCGTTGTTTTTTTTATCAAAACAGAGATTTTACTCCACGCGAATTCCTATGCTCTCGGAGATGCCGAATTTCAAAAACTATAATATTTTGAAATATTGCATGCATTATTTAAGTACATGAATATAATTTTAATATGTACAACTGTTTAAATACAACTACCGAATTCTCAATATCACTATTATAATGATATTGAAGGTAAATATTACATAAGCAACAAAGTCAAATAACATATAAAAGAGAAATAACGGTAAAAAAAACTATTAACAATATATGAATTTCTTTTAACTTTCCATTAAAGTCACTATGTCAAATAAGGTAAGTCAATCTTGTTTTAGGGTTTTCTTCACCTTATTGGAAACAATGCTTATTTCTACTGATAATATTAGTGCACACAAAATTCCAACTGTAAGTAAATCGTCATTTCGTAAAAATAAAGCCATTAGTTTATAGTGCTAACTATGATAATCATATTGAGCATATCAAAAAAATTATAAAGTAAAGGGCACACATTGCCACTTAATACCAATGTAAATGTTTCTGTTCTGAATATCTGAATAATACTCCCATAAAGACAGTAATATATATTTCTTAATATCTATCTTCAGTTGCTTCAATTGGTTTGTTGTTTTTTAGATTCGTCCATTGAAACTCCTGAAGTTGTGTTATAATAGACAGGTGAAGCTTGACTTGTTGAGTTTTCAGGATTTCTAGAGTCTTCAAAATATGAAAATAAAAATTATGTAAATATATCAAATACATATTAGTGCATGCAATTCCTTCATTGAGATAAGGGTCTTTTACACGGTTGTTAAAGAGGGTCTAGGCAGAAAGTTTTGTCGTGAAAATAGGACGAATGTTCAGTACAAGATATTTCCCTCTTTATGTATTGAATGATATTGTACGTGTTTCGAAGAGTAAAACCAATTTGTTTTTTATGAATTTTAAAGATATACTATCATTCTGCAACAGAAAACTTTCAATGTATCTTTGAGTACACAAGTAGAAGGTCACTATCTATATAAGATAAAATAATAAAATAACTATATTACAAAATAGAACAAACCTATAAGATTGATATAATCTGATACTGCTGGAACGTGAGTAACACTTTCATTTTCACTTAAATAAAAAGAATATACAATATAGTTATTGCTTAAATCTTCTATTCACAAATGACTTTTTAACTCTTTATCTCTAAGTAATCTCGTAACTCGGGTCCAAACCAAAATCAACTTTTACAGGTTACCTGTTAGTACCAGATATATTCATCCTGCTCAACATATATACACCATATATTATTCCCGATTTTAAACTTTTATCGGTTCTAATTTCTAACAGAAATCTTACAGATTTAGTTATGTTTATTTTCAGTTTTTAAATATAAATGTTTTTACCTTGAGATGTGATCTGGTGTAATATTGACTTCTTGTAAAGTCTTGTGAATCCCATCTATAGTAATCTTTTGAAATCTAGTTTTTGTTGCAAAAGACATTATAATGTATTGTTTGGAGAACTTTAAGCCGGTGTCCCTTTATTCTGATCTAGATTTGTGCAACTGGTTGGTATATGTAATGTTAACGTTAGTTTCCAGATAAAGCTGATATGGCAGCAAGCAGACAGAGAAATAAGATATTGACTTATTGAATATTTTGGGCATACAAACCTAAATCATCATAAATATGAGCTGTTGTTGGTCCTGTACTTTCATAAACACTATAAATAAAATAAAATGTTACAATTGAAAAAAAATATAGCAAATTGGGTGACCTACATTATTAAACGCCTTTTCCTTAAGGAAAAATAATGATTTATGTGTAATTGGAGATCATAATATAGATAACAAAAATATAACATTGGTTCATTGAGGACATCTATTTTATACTCACTTGCTCTCAGAATGGCTTGAATCTGAAAAAGAATTAACAATTATAAAAAAAAGTTATAAGGGTTTTAAGTACAATATAATGCACATTTGTCATTTGTTAAAGGTTCAATGACAAATGTTTCAATTAAAATTTCCTTTTACGCAACAAATATTGTGTATGCAATACTTAAGTCGCTGAAACGTCTTTTAAAAACGCAATTATGACACACCATACACATGGAATGCTACGTTTGGAAATTTATGAAAAAAAAATAAGCCAGCGTGCAAAATGTTTATTATCAAAAACTGTGAAACACCTTCAATAATATTAACACGTGATTGAAAATTGTACCTTTATATTGTCTGTATTTAATGATACCAATATAGACTCCAAAGATGATCAAAACAATCGCCATGATAGTAATAACCACTGCTAAGATAATTATTGTATCTTTATCATTGTATCCTGAAATATAACACACCAACCATAAACCAAATAAACTAAGATGCACAATTCGATGGAAGTTGATTTATATTTAGGAACAGGGAATCGGACCTCCATTGTAACAAATAAATAAAGAGATAAATGTATTTTGAAATGTAATAATTTTGAAATTTGTAGCTTTAAGCCATTAGGATAATCATCTCAATGTTGTGAATTAACCATACCACTAACCTGTATCTTCATCGACATCTTTAGAAGCTTCTTTTATAACAGTACAATCAGTTCCTTGATATCCATCTAGACAATCACATGCTCCATCTATATTATTACACTGGTCTTGTGATTGACAAAATCTTGCTGAACAATTTGATGAACAATTATGTCCATAGTATCCTTCATTACATTCTAGATACAGAACAGATAATTTTTAGTGATAGTTTACATGAAATTATTTTTGAGAAAAATATATATTTGTAAAAAAGATTGAAAAATATATAACAAGTACTTCTTTCCTTGCTGACAATTGAAAAACCAAAACCGACTAAAAAAGGCAAAAAAAAATTAAATATTATCACAACCTCGGGCCCAATTCAGGAGCATTTGACGGAATAATTTTTTTTTCATCCAAACTATTTGAGGGGCTGTCCATAAATTTGACTATAATAGTTTTTATACGCCCACATGAAATGGAGGCGTATATTGTCGTCACCCCGTCCGTCCGTCCGTGCGTCTACAATTGCTTGTAAACACTCTACAAGGTGCAATTCTTGACGGATTTAGATGAAACTTGATATGAGTGTTAATGATCACGCAAGGATGAACCCTATTGAAAATCAGCGAAATCGAAAAAAATTGAGTATTTGTTCTTGCCCTTGTTCTTGAATGGCTCGTATTGTGAGAGCATGTTATAACTCAAGGATACACCCTATTAAAAATCAGCGAAATCGAAAAACATTTAGTATGAGTTATTGCCCTTGTTCTTGAAAACGCGTTCAAATTTAGCTTGTAAACACTCTTGAGAGAACAATTCCTAATGGATTTTGATGAAACTTGGCTTGAGTATTTGCTATCACCCAAGGTTGAAGCCTATTGAAATCCAGTTAAATCGAAAAAAATTAATATCAGTTATTGCCCTTGTTTTTGAAAAAGAAAATATCGAAATATATTTAATCTGAATTATTGCCCTTGTTCTATAAAATGTGTTGGATTTTTGCCTTGTAAACACTCTACAAGTCACAATTCTTGAGCGATTTGACGTAACTTGGCATGAGTATTTTTAATCACCTAAGGATCAACCCTATTGAAATTCAGTTAAATCGAAAAAAAATTAATATCAGTGATTGCCCTTGTGTTTGAAAACGCGTTCAATTTGTGGCTTTTAAACACTCTACAAAGCACAATTATTGACTGATTTTGACAAAACTTGCTGAAATTGTTTAATATCACCAAAGGATGAACTGTATTGAAAATCAAATATATCGAAATATATTTAATACGAATTATTGCCCTTGCTTTATAAAATGTGTTCGTTACTTTCCTTGTAAATACTCTACAAGTCACAATTCTTGAGCGATTTTGACGTAACTTGGCATCAGTATTTGTAATCACCTAATGATGAACCCTATTGAAAATTGAAAAAAATTTAGTATTAGTTATTGCCCTTGTTTTTATAAACGCGTCAAAATTTTTAGCTTGTAAACCATTTACAAGGCACAATGATTTAAAGATTTTGACAAAATTTGCTGAAATTGTTAATAACACTCAAGGATGAACCCCATTGAAACAAGAAATATCAGATAATATTTGATTGCCCTTGTTCTTTCAAATGATTTCGATTTTTGGCTCATAAACAACTCTGCAAGTCACATTTCTTTACTGATTTTAACAGAACTTGGCATGAGTACGTGGAATCACCTAAGGATGAACCCTATTGAAAATCAGATAAATCTTAAAATATTTGATACATGTATCAGTTATTGCTCTGTTTTTGAAAAAAGCATCAAAATTTTAGCTTGTTAACACTTTAGAAGGCACAATGCTTACAGATTTTGACAGAACTTTCTGACATTTTTAATTATCATTCAAGGATGAACCCTATTGAAAAGAAATACATGTATTAAAAAATATTTGATATGAATTATTTCCCTTGTTCTTTAAAACGCGTACGGATTTTGATGAATTTTATTGAAATTGTTCGTTATCATCCAAGAGTGAATCCTTTTAACAATCAAAAATACTAAAAATCTTTAAGGAGTTATTGCCTTGTTATTAATTCTTGGCTGATTTTAGGGAAACTTAGTAATATTGTACATTTATCACCCTAGAAAAGAAGTATATTTATATTTTATTTTTTATTCAAAATCAATGCTGCCATTGGGCGTATAGTACCTTGCCTGGCAAACTATCTTATAGTTTCTCATAACAGACAACAGACAATAGACAGTCTGATATTTCATCGAAGAATCCATACCTTGTGTACAATCAATGAACTGAAAACCTGGTTGACATCCATCAATACATTCTCCTGTTTTACTGTCACATTTTGAATTATCATTACATTTTCTATCTGAACATTTCTTACTACAACCCGCTCCATACAAACCAGTCTCACACGCTTCTTAAAAAAAATAAAATCTCATTGGTAAAAAATTATGTGTTTTATATCTTTAAATTGTCTATTATTATGCCTAACGAATCTCCTCTATGGACCAGCTGGATTTCTAGTTAAACAGGCTCTAATAATCCCAGATTACTGTCTCACAAATAGCACTTGGTATGATATTTAGATAATCAACAATAAATTCTTTTAGTTAAATTGAACCATTTATATGCCGTTAAAGGGGTGTGATCTCTGATACAGCAAGGAGCATTTAATAAAAAGAAGGAACCCTTTGAAAATGTCAATACAATATTTGGTAAATTGAAATAAATTATATAACTTTACTACAGTCTGCTGTAGGACTATAATCCACAGAACATCCACCAATACATTCTCCTGTTACATGATCACACGTTGAATTCTTCAGACATTTTCTATTATTATCTTCTGACAACCAGCACCATAGAAACCTTCAGGACATTCTCATATTTAATAAGAAAATGAAAAATTTCGTATACAAAACTCCCCGAATCGTGATAAAAACAATCTCATTCTCTATAATCTAGTGTTCTATTATACAGTCATTTGTAGGGTCAGTTCTTTCCTTATCATTTTATGACATTCTGATTGCAATTTTCAGTACTGAGCGCGATCGACATGTGAAAGCTCAAGAACAATGAATTAGTCATTTTCACTCCTATTTCCAGTTGACTGGAAACATCAATGTCAAGAGGTTTTGTAAGGACCGCTGGTAGAAAAATTCCCTCTTTTGAATATGAGTTTTCTCTAGAACCCTGTTTACTTACCTACTGTACAATCATCATCTCTATAACCTGGTTTACTTACCTACTGTACAATCATCATCTCTATAACCTGGTGTACTTACCTACTGTACAATCATCATCTTTATAACCTGGTTTACTTACCTACTGTACAATCATCCTCTCTATAACCTGGTGTACTTACCTACTGTACAATCATCATCTCTATAACCTGGTTTACTTATCTACTGTACAATCAACGTCTATATAACCCTCGTTTACCTACCTACTGTACAATCATTTTCTCGGTAGCCTGGTGTACAACCATCAGTACATTTTCCTGTTATACGATGACATTGTTGAGAACCTTTGCACTGTCTTTTGTTACATTGTTTAGTACATCTATCTGCATAGGTACCATAGATACAATCTAGAAATAAATAACATGAAATTATGTGACATTTAAGTCACATTTCCAACGTATAGAAGTTAGTGCATTGGGTTAATTTACTGACAAGCGAAATAACGAATTATATGTGGCAGGGTCAATCAAACTAGTTACAGTTATAGAGGTGAGAAATTGATATTACCAACCTCGAGTACAATCAATTCCTTGATATCCTGGTTTACAACCATTGATACACTCTCCTGTTACCTGATTACAAGTAGAGATACCAGAACATTGTCGTGTATCACAGTCCTACTATTAAAGGATTAAAGCTGGTAATACCTACGATACATGATTGTTCTGTTATTGAGTCAGTTTTGATGATGACATCCTTTGTCAAGCAGTGAAATTTGATATAAAAACTCACTTTTATTACAACTATCACCATGCCATCCTTTCTGACAACCATTAGGACATTTACCAGTTATAATATCACATTTATCATAGTTTAAACAATGACAGGAATTATTACATTCTGAACCATACGTTCCAAGAGAACAAACTGTAAAAGAGAAAATGTAGTGCCTTATTTGATAATCAGCTATAATGAATAAAGCCAGTACTTTATTTGAAAGTTTGCTACAAACTGTTATATAAGATAATTATTCACTTATTTTGTAAACAAAACATGATTGCTGTTGAATTGGTTTTACAATTGTATACATTAGAAAATTAGTTTAAAGGAATTTGTATGCATCTTAAATTTATTTAGGGCGTATCTTGTAATCGCCACGGCGGTCCGTTGGTCTGTCGGTCCGTCGGTCTGTTCACATTATTTTGTTTGTGCTCACTCTACAGGCTACAATTCTTTACGGATTCTTTTGATTTTAGTATGTGAGTCGATGGCATTATGAAGATGATCCCTATCAATTTTCGTGCTGTTCCGATACTTTTTCACCGACATATTGTGTCTGAATTACCTTTTATCGCCATATTACCCATAGGGTGAATTTCATGCTCACTCTTCAGGCAATAATTCTTTTTGGATTCTTTTGACTTTTATTTTGTAGGTTATTGTCATTATATAGATGATCCATATTGATTTTCGCTCAGTGGGTAAGACGCTTGCTCGCTAACCTAACCGGCAAAGGTCGAGATGAACTTTCGGATTTTTCAGACCGGTTTCCCCTTGTCAGTGATGCAGGTCGGAGGGACTTACATGGAAAAAGCGTCTAGTCGTTCGGATGGGACAATAAACCGAGGCCCCGTGTGCTACAGGCTGTGCACGTTAAAGATCCCTCGACATTTTGAAATCGCAAAAAGAGTAGGCTAATGCCGCTGTCCTGGCAAAATTTCCCTCATTGCAAACTGCATGGCGTTGCCCGTCTTCATTAGCCCATAAGGTGCAGAAGAGTAGGACGTAAAACTCCATTCATTTCATTTCATTTCATTTCCATATTGATTTTCATAATGATTTGATAATTTTTCACCGAAATATTGTGTCCGACTTATGTTTTCATTTTTATAGTGCAAATCTACTCACCCTGCAGACAATAATTATTTCTTAATTTCTGTTTAAAATTCTCTATAGTATAGACATGAACCAAATGCGAATGGACAACAATGATTTATTTTGTGCTAATGGGCGTATGTCACCTTGCTTTCCAAGGCTATCTTTGGTATTAGAACTTCAGCGTAAAACAAATAAGCGTATGACAATGGGCTATGACTTATTTAATACTTACTGTATATTTCAACTTCACATAACACAATATAAGGTTGAGTAACAGAGTATCGACTTATATTAACAGAACTACCAGTTAAAGTTCTATTACATTCTACTGGAAATACTGCAGTAGGGTTTGAATCACCAGTATGTTGAAAACATAATTCATCATCAATATGTACTGCAAATCACCCATATAATTGAGAATTATTTTTTAGGATCGATTTCAATTTCGGATTCTTAATGACGTGCTTTCGTTGGTTGATATATATATATATATATATTTCCAATAGGAAATTTCGCTGCGTCAACAATCTTACCAATAGATCAGATGGCTTATATTGCTATTATTTCCATTATGAATGTTTAATAACTGCAATGTAAAACTAATTATCACTTTAAAATATTCTCTTCCATAATACCTAGTTGACAAGATGGTCCTCCCCAACCTCTTAAACATCCACTTCCACAATCCCCAATTATATTATCACATCGTTCATTATTTAAACAATGACAGGTATACCTATTGTTAAAACCAAAGTTATGACCTGCAAATATAACATTGTAACATTCATTATAATAAACTCTAGTTGATAGAAGATAGTGTAGTCATAATAATATGAGAGTTTGCATATTATAATATATTGTAGTTTACCTATGTCGCCACTTGAGAACATGTCCCTATGGTTGAAAGCTTACGATATAAATCGAAAAAAAAACTGAATTTATAGTCACACTATCGGTGTTTACGTTATTCCGAAATGATGGCCAAAATGAATTGGTAGTTGTCATTATGATTAAATTCTTTATATCATTTGACGGGATAACAAGTCTATGTTACATAGGTTATGGTTATATTATAGAATTTCATCGTAAATCAACTCATTCAAGTTGACATAAATATAACTTACTATGTATTTGTATTATTAATCCTACAAATATACAACTTATAATAAGGGCCGCCATATTCAATTGAAAGAAATTAAATAAAGTATATGTATAACCATATACTTGAACTTGAAAGTGATATAAAGTCTTTTGTTCGTTTGCATAATGACTGTCGTCATAACAGATCTATGTGCATTTGTACAAACATTTACATGTATTTATATATTAACAAAATGAAATGAAAATACGGCGACCTAAGCCCACTCTTTTTCGATTTCGCACTGTCGATGGATAGCGAGGATAGCTCCTAGCACATAGGGCCTCGGTTTATGGTCTCATCCAAAAGACTTGAACCGTTATCCATTACGTCAACATCTTTCACCAGCATCACTGTTATTAGATAAATAGATAATAATAGATTTTTCGATACATATAAACAACATCTCCGAAAGGCATTAGCTTTATAGTTTCAAATTTCGGGAAGGTATATGCTTTCTTGACAGACATTGGCACACAGCCTAAGCTTCTTCGTGTTCCTAAAGCAACGTTTGAATATATACATGAACTAACCGTCGCTTTCATAATCCCAGATTCAAAGTTCGTTGAAAAATTATCGGATCAACACGAAAATCGATAGGGATTATCTTCATAATGAAACTGACCCACAAAAAGTCAAAAGATTCCGTTAAGAATTGTAGCCTGTAGAGTGAGCACAAACAAATGTAAACGAACCGACGGACCGCCGGGGCGATTACAATAAAATAAATTTATGGGCGTATAGAAATATGAGTAAGCAGTTATTTAGGCACGCTTTTTTTTTAGAACACCTCATTTAGACACAGTACTTCAAGCATACTTCATTTAGGCACATTTAGGCAGTCTTGGAAAAATTTACCTCATTGCACACTGCATGGCGTTGTCCGTCTTCATAGCCCATAAGATGTACAGGATTAGGACGTAAAACTCCATAAATTTTATTTCATTTTCGTGTTCATTCTAAGACGCCATATACCTTTAAGTGTTCTAAAGTTCGATAAATAAAAGCAACTCCCCCCCCCACCCCCTCAACCAATTTGGTAGTCATTTTGGCAACGATGGCAGGTTCGACTAAATGCAAATTCTGAACAGGTGACAGAATGCAAAAAGGAGATGTGTCATTTATGCATGCGTGCCTTATTGTGAAGGTATGCGTAAATGAATATTGACTTAATTTAAGGGTGCCTAAAAAGGGGTGTGGCTAATTCAAGTTGTGCCTAAATAACTGTGCCTTAATGACTTTGTGACCGATATTAGTGTGCGTAAAAAAAAGTGTGCCTAATTGAGTATGTGCCTAATTGAAAGTGTGCCTAAAATGCTATGCCTATATAACAATGTGCCTAAATGACATTTCTCTATCTGACCGTAAATGAAGTGTGCTTAAAGTACTGTGTCTAAATGAGGTGTTCTTAAAAAAATGTGTGCCTAAATGACAGGGAACCAAATATAATGACCCTGTTTAACTGAGCTTATTCTGATATTCATGATGCGTAATCGACAAGTTATGCACAGATTTATTAATTGTCTTCCAAATTTATCTAGTGTCAACACAACATGCCACTGAAAGTTTGTCATAGATAAATATAACACTTCCACCTAATAACACAGTTTTAGTGTAAAAGAAGCTATATTTTGGAGTAACATAACATGCACATACAAAAATAAAGGCAACAGGAATTTGACTACTACTATGGTGTCATAATGTTTCCTAAACACAATATCACTATAATAATGGTATTGATGTTAAATATTATATAAGTAACAAAGTCAAATAACATATAAAATAGAAATGAAGGAAAAAAAAATATATTTAACAATATATGAATTTCTTTTAACTTTCCATTAAAGTCACTATGTCAAATAAGGTATGTCAATCTTGTTTTAGGACTTGCTTAACCTTAATGGAAACGATTCTTATTTCTACTGATTATATCAGTGCACACAACATTACCACTGTACATAAATCGTCATTTCGTAACAATAAAGCCATTAGTTTATAGTGCCAACTGTGATAAATATAAGCATATAACAAAAATTACAACGTAAATTATACACATTGCCACTTAATACCAATGTAAATGTTAATTTTCTGCACTGAATATCTGAATAATACTCGCATGAAGACAATATATAGTATAATATATAGTTCTCAATATATAGTTATGTGGACAGTACAGTTGATTCAATTGGTTTGTTGTTTTTTAGATTCGTCTATTGAAACTCCTGAAGTTGTGTTATAATAGACAGGTGTATCTTGACTTGTTGAGTTTTCCGGATCTCTAGAGTCTGCAAAATATGGAAATAAAAATTCTGTAAATATATCAAATACATATTAGTACATACCTAACTGAGCTAAGGATTTATCTTTCGTATCTTTTTCATGGTTGTTAAAGAGGGTCTATGCAGAAAGGCGTGTTGTGAAAATAGGACGAAGGCGAATTGTTCGGTATAAAACATTTCCCTCTTTAAATATTGAATGACTTTGTACGGTTTTTTTTTTGTAACTGAAATGAAACACGATAAACTGTTTTCTTAACATATTTGTTAATAGAATAATAATAATTAATAAGACTCTACAAACACCCGACTAGAGGAACCCTTAGAATAGTAAGTCTGAAATTGGCATTTGAGTTGACCACCTTTAAAACATACACAACATCTCTATTAATCTTGAAATTGAAACCTTTAAAACATAATATACAAGTTACCTTTCTTGATAGATGATTAAAGGTTTATAATACTATGGAATGGTGATAGAGATGTGATCTGGTGTGATAGTGACTTCTTATAAAGTCTTGTGAATCCCATCTATAGTAATCTTTTGAAGTCTGGTTTATTTGCAAATTGACTTTATTTATAATGTATTGTTTGGAGAACTATGCGGTGTCCCTTTATTCTGATCTAGATTTAGGCGACTGTTTGGAACATGACATATCAACGTTAGTTTCCGGATAAAGCTTATATGGCAGCTATTCGGACAGAAATAAGACATTGACTTGAATATTTTGAGAGATACAAACCTAAATCATCATAAATATGAGCTGTTGTTGGTCCTGTACTTTCATAAACACTATAAATAAGATGTATAATGTTACCAAAAACATGCAGCAAATAGAGTGTTCTACATAATTAAACTCCTTGGGAAAAATAAGGTAATGTTTAATTATTTATGTTCAATTAGAGATCATAAAAAATACATAAAATTGTTTCATTTGAGGATACATATATACTCACTTGCTCTCGGTATGGTTTGTATCTGAAACGGAAGATAACGATTTTATTATTAACACAGTTTTTTAAGGAATCAGAATTGGCCTAGTCGTTATAAACATAAATCATATCATCCATGCCAATAAATTATGTCATCCATGACAACCGACAACCGACAAGTTTATATTTAATGCTATCGTACGGAAGATAGTTTGTATTCAGAGTTTTACAAAATACACAACAATTACATTTGTTGATAGCTAGATCTTGAAATTTTACAGAAGAGTAAGTGATTATTGTAAAAAAGCTAGGAAACGCCTTTAATAATACATCACTGAAAAATGCACCTTTATATTTTCTGTATTTAATGAAAACAACCACACTAAAAATGATTAAAATCGCCACCAAAATGGTTATAACCACTGCTAAGATAATTATTGTTGTATCTTTATCATTGTTTACTGAAACACAACAAAATGAAAATTTAAACCAAATAAACTGAGGATAGTCGATCAGCACAATTCCATTAATTATTATTTGGGATCAAGGTAACGGACCTCTATTGTGTGAACAGTAATTGTGTAACAAAATATTGAGATAAACCTTGTATTTTGTACTGAAATCTTGTAGCTTGTATCATAAACCATTGATATAAGACAAACAAAACCATGTAGAGATGTCACAACTAACCTGTATCCTCATCGACATCTTTAGAATCATCTTTTATAACAGTGCAGTCAGTTCCTTGATATCCATCTAGACAATCACATGCTCCATCTATATTATTACACTGGTCTTGTGATTGACAAAATCTTGCTGAACAATTTGATAAACAATTATTTCCATAAAATCCTTCATTACATTCTAGATTAAGAAACAGAAAGGAATTAATTATAAAAATGTTGAATTTGTAAAAAACTAGTATAATTTGATTTCCTTCTGTCGATTTTTGTTTTCGTCTTCTGTAAATTACATAAATATATGTTATCATAATTTTGAATATTTCTCTAAAAACAATACCTTGTGTACAGTCTATGAACTGAAAACCTGGTTGACATCCATCAATACATTCTCCTGTTTTACTGTCACATTTTGAATTATCATTACATTTTCTATCGGAGCATTTTTTACTACAACCTGCTCCATACAAACCAGTCTCACATTCTAAAATACAAACCAGAAAACAGAATGTTCAAAAAATCCTAAAGAGTGTATGTATATTAAAGGCTCTTTCTGATTCCTCTACACACATATAAAGGACAAATTAAGATTTGACTTGCATCGTATCATTAAAAGTAACGTATTAATCTGAACAAGGTTTTATTCTGCAATGAACCATTGTTTTGCCCTCAGAAAATTCAATCTATTGAAAGAAGCTGTTTTATATCACCAACTGTCAGTCACCAGACCTTGGATCACCCTAAATCCCATCGACAAATTAGCTCTGCTAATATCAGATCATTACAAATAAGGATAAACTAATAATTACCTTGTGTACAATCTAAAACTGTTGGAGTATATCCCACAGAACATCCACCAATACATTCTCCTGTTACATGATCACACGTTGAATTCTTCAGACATTTTCTATTAGTACAATTTTTCTGACAATCAGCACCATAGAAACCATTAGCACATTCTGATATATCAGGACACAATTTTATGGATATGATATTTAAAAACACAATAAACTGTGTACAGGTTTATCAATTAAATTTACATGTTTCATTTTACTTCAACAACAAAGTATGTGAATTTTGAACATTTCTATAAGAATTAGAATTTAAATGAGAAAATACATCATATTGATACTAGTAAATTAATTAGTTGACTACCTTGAGTACAATCTAAAACTGTTGGAGTATAACCCACAGAACATCCACCAATACATTCTCCTGTTACATGATCACACTTTGAATATTTCAGACATTTTCTATTATTACAATTCTTCTGACAACTAACACCATAGAAACCATCAGGACATTCTGATATTTAAATATAAAAGGATACTTAATTAAATGCAAACCCTGTTTGTTCATATAAAAACCACTGTCAGAACATCAGCAAAAACTTTAAGATGTGTAAGATTATTATTATTTATTGAACAGCAAAGTAAATACATACTGTAGCTGGATACATATAATACAAAAATTAGTACAAACATACAATGAAATAAAGAAAGAAAAAACAAAATAACCCACGAATACACGAATACAAAACTAATGAAATTACCTATAACAGAGAGTACATGACTGATATGCCGAATCTAACTATCAATTATTAAAGGCAACGAATTCATGTATTTAAACAGGAATTCCCAGTGGGTTGACAGATTACAAATTTAAAAGTGTATATCTAAGTTTAAAAGCACGAAAGAGATAATTACCCAAGTTCAAAATTTATTTATCGTTTGAGGGAGACAATAATCGATTCAATTTGTGAAGGGCGGGAAACGACCAGAAACGACGGTTGATTTATTTTCTGCGGAGCGAAACGTACGAGGGGCAACATAGTAATATTCATCTTCAATATATTTCGAGTTACAACATAACCAATATTTTTTATCGCGTGGGACTTTAGTGTATCGACGAGTTTCAACATTTGATTTAAGTCTACCACAACGGAAATGACAAATAAGTCATATGAATTTAGCAGAAATATAAGATCTAGGTTTGATTCAAATTCAAAGTTAATTTTACAAGTTTGCTAGAAAGCTCTAAGGATGCGAACCATTCTTGGCGGAATTGGTCTATAATAGGTGTTTTAATTAAAGAATAGTTGAATTATTGTGGTTGACCGATGTATTCATATTACCGTAACTGCAGTGGGTCCATCGTTCATTGCTTATATTTCCATTAGGGTTTTTTGTATTCTTTTTACGGAGTTTTAGATTAAATTCCATGTCAAAAAGGTTTTTTGTATTCTTTTTACGGAGTTTTAGATTAAATTCCATGTCAAAAAGGTTGCCGGTTGAAAATAAGGCCTAAACAGGAGCCATGTTGTGAGTTTTAGTTTGAGCATACGCTATGAAAAATGTACAAATAATCAAAAAAATTTGCCATGTGACCACGAGACAAAAGATCGTCAATGAACCAAAATGGCGGCTTTTAACAAAAATATCAACGATTGAAAAGACTAAACGATAGCCTTATCATTAACAAAAGTGGATTAACATGTGTAAAATTGATAAAAGTGTAAAATTGAACGATTTAGCTGTGTGTTTTGCTTCTGTGATATTATTTATTAGTATGGACCCTTGACGTTTAAATTCAAAGTACAGTTTGTTGTGAACGTGGAATTGTTTTAAAACCTGGGTGTGTGGAGCTTACCATGTCAATTGACATAGTTTGGGAATTAATTTGTTGTGGATTGGCGCAAGATGCCGAAAATTGATCCTTGCAAACTTTCCATATTCAAAAATTTAAATTTTCATCTTGATTTCAGAAGTTTTAATCCATAAAATATTGACCTAGTCAAAAACCCTATCTAGGTCACAACAGACGACAAAACGTAGTAGGCCTATGAGTAAGGTGGGTCATGTTATTGTATTCTTACGCGCTCAGGAATGTGACTGGTGTTTGCAGTTTACGTGAATTTGAATGCGTTTATTACGAGAAATACAGTGAGAGTGGAAATATTGGCTTTTATCTTAAGTTTCCATGTACTACAATAAAAGCAAAATTTATCCTATAGATTTTGCAGGGCTAGTTCACGATTGGCACAGTACAGTACAGTATCCTAAAGGAAAAAGTAAATGATGGTAATACATGTTTTAACTAAATCTGGGTCATCCTTATCAAGACAATTTTTAATGTCATTAATAAGTTAGAAGAATAGCAATGGTGAAAGTGGTTCACCTTGTTTCACTCCTGAAACCTAGGGCTTTCCTCTCTTGAGACACCAGTCTCTTCTCAGCATTAAGGAATTTCCCGTTATAAAAAAATAAAATTCCGAGATATACATATTCTTTTACAATTTCTAGCGTAGTGTTATCAATTTTAAAAATGGCATACAGTGATAGCTTGCTCTTACTAAATACTATCACTTTAGATTTATTGGCATTTTATCTCAAGTTTCCATGTACTACAATAGATTTTTCCAATAGATTTTGCAAGGCTCGTTCAAGATTGGCAAAGAGTACAGTATCATCCGCAAAAAGGAAAAAGTAAATGATGGTATTACATATTTTAACTAAATCTGGGTCATCACTATCAAGACAATTTTTATGTCCCCTAATAAATAACAAGAATAGCAATGGTGAAAGTGGTTCACCTTGTTTCACTCCTGAAAAATTATTAAACTTTTCAGATAATTGTCCTTTAAACTTGATGATACATTGATCTTATAATATTTTTCCTTTTACTGCCAACGATAACAGTTTTAAGATATCATGATTAAACGCGATATAAAAAATGAAAATATCGCGATAAATTGTATTATCGTGATGATACTGGAAATAATATGTATAATATCGTGATATCAATGTTTTTATCTGCATCAGGTTTCATTGGGACTCCATATCTCCATGTAAAGCAGTATTCTTAGGAACTGTCAGATAAGATTGGGTTTGAGTGACCATCAATATCATAAAATTACTCTAAATTACCCATTGGTCAAATTTTCCATCCAGATTTGAACTAATTAAGGGGTCGATATGAAAATATTCATGACAAATTGTTATCATAATATCTGATAAGTATATTTTTCATGGTATTGTATTTTATTGCGATAATGCGATAATTTGAGTTTTGAACGATACGATATTATATTGATTTGGATAATCGCGATATGGCGATTAATAATAATATCGTTGCTACCTTACTGCCGACCCTACCGAATGAATCTTAGCCAGAAGGAAGTTCCTATCCACTAAGTCAAATGCTTTCCCTAAGTCAATAAATGTACAATATAATTTTTGTACATATTATTGACATTGACAAATTATTCGTTGAATAATTGATTGGGACCCGTACTTTTTTCATATTTGATTTTTTGATGGCTAGCTCGACGTCCCTATCTGAAATATCCCTATCTAGGCTTACAATGTAGATATCAGAATCTGACGATCGGTAGCCGTAAATTTCCTTAAAGTGACAAATAAAGTCCTCAGAAGTTAAATTTGTCTTAGTTACTCTAGATTTTTGACGTTTTAAATTGTTCCAGAGAAGTTTAGGATTGGATTTGGCAATTGTATTTATATTTTGACCGACCTTTCTCCCATAAGTAGCCTTAGCTCTGCGTTTAACCTTATTATATGAACTTCGACTAGAACAGAATGATTTAATGTGATAGGGTTGTGATGGTCATGTGAAGAGCTACATTCAACAGGGCCTAATTTTTAAGTCGACATCAGAGGCTGAAAAATAAAAATCGGATTATCCCCATGTCCATTAACAAGATGTCTACGTCAATAGCATACCTTTACTACAGTCTATTGGACTATATCCCACAGAACATCCACCAATACATTCTCCTGTTATATGATCACACCTTGAATTCTTCAGACATTTTCTATTAGTACAATTCTTCTGACAACCAGCACCATAGAAACCACTAGGACATTCTGATATTTAAAAATACAATAAACTTTCCTTAAATTGTGACATAATATTAGTACCGCTTTATGAATTTGATTTGTGTCATTTCACTTTTTCAACAACAAAGTATGTGAGTTTCTAACATTTCTATAAGAATTAGAATTTAAATGAGAAAATACATCATATTGATACTAGTAAATTAATTAGTTGACTACCTTGAGTACAATCTAAAACTGTTGGATTATAACCCACAGAACATCCACCAATACATTCTCCTGTTACATGATCACACCTTGAATTCTTCAGACATTTTCTATTATTACAATTCTCCTGACAACCAGCACCATAGAAACCATCAGGACATTCTGATATTTAAATATAAAAGGAAAATTAATTAAATGCAGACCCCGTTTGTTCATATAAAAACCACTGTTAGAACATCAGCAAAGGCCCAAACTTTAAAAGATGTGATAGGGTATTGATGGTCCATGTAAAAAGCTACATGATAGTAATCCCAGGTTTGCAAAAAAAAAAAAAAAAGTCCTCATTCAACAGGTTTAATTTTTCATTCGACACCAACAGACAACTTTCCAGATAGCTATCAGAGGCTGGTATAGATTTCCGTCATAAAATATATGCGAATTATCAACATGCGCATTCACAAGATGTCTACGTCAATGACATACCTTTACTACAGTCTATTGGACTATATCCCACAGAACATCCACCAATACATTCTCCTGTTACATGATCACACTTTGAATTCTTCAGACATTTTCTATTATTACAATTCTTCTGACAACCAGCACCATAGAAACCACTAGGACATTCTGATATTTAAACATACAATAAACTGTCCTTGAATTTGTCTATAATATTATTGAACAACCCGGTTTATCAATTCTACGTAAAACTCACCTTCTATATAACATGATTTACTTCTCTTCTGTACAATTATCTTCTATAAAACCTGGTTTACTTACCATTCTGCTATCATCTTCTATATAATCTGATTAAATAACCTACCGTTCAATTATTTCTCTATAACCTGGTTTACCTACCTACAGTACACCCATCTTCTCTATAACCGGTGTTTGATTACCTACTGTAATCATTTTCTCATAATATTGTTTACTGATCCACTGTACAATTATCTTCTCTATAACCTGGTTAACTTACCTACGAACTATTATTTTCTCTATTCCCTAGTTTTACCCTAGATTTTTACAATCATCTCTATATAACCCTCGTTTACCTACCTACTGTACAATCACATTCTATAATCGTTTACTTAGTACGTAAATCAATTCCTATAAACGGGTTTACTACCTACTGTACAATCACCATCTCATAACCTGGTTATTAAACATGTACAATCATTTTCTCAATAATTCACTTCCCACTGTTCAATCATCATCTTTATAACCTGGTTTACTACCTACTGACAATTCTTATAAGCATATTCGTAAACAATTCGGTCGTTATAATGACACCTTAGACAATACGACATTTCTTAAAAGTTTCAGTGGAATTATAAAAAACTTACTTGTATTGCAACTATCACCATGCCATCCTTTGACAACCTTTGGACATTTCCGTTATAACATCACATTTAGCAAGTTTAAACAATGACAGAAATTTTTACTTCTAAACCCTACGTTCCTCAGAAAATACTGTAAAAGATAAACAATCTTTACATCTGGTTTAATAGTGAAAATAAAGTACTTGTTAGCAATAACTGTTGAACACCTAAAGACATATTATTTTCATTTAAAACAAACTGTAATTTGAGATAAGTCTTTACTTGAATACATTATCATTCTTCACTAATAATATCAATATGACTTTGTTATTAAAATTTAAACCCAGAATGCTTTACCTATTTTAACGTTATCGATTGGTATTCATAACTTGAATGGTTTAATTAACCTTATCAGATAAAAATTTTATTTAAATCCTTATAAATTTAATATTACTGTATATTTTAACTTCACATAAACAGTTAAGATTGAGGAACAGAGTATCGACTTATATTGACATAACGACCAGTTAAAGTTCTACTACATTCTACTGGAAATACAGCAGCAGGGTTTGAATCACTAGTATGTTGAAAACATAATTCACCGTCAATATGTACTAAAAATCCTTTTAGATATTCCAATCCTACAATATCAAGTTAAAACTCAATAACTGACAGTTAAATTACCTGTATAATTAAGAATTGATTTTTCTAATATTATAATAACCCCTTTTTAGCTATCGCTGATCCTCCTTTTCAATGTAGAATTCTACATTGGCTTTCATTGGTTTTAAACATCGTCGTTTGAACGAGATTGTGGTATTAAAATTGTTAGAATAAAACGAGGCGAAAAATTAAAAAAAACTTTGAATTAAATTAGAAGCGGTAGATATGTTCATAGAATATGTTCGCCATTTTGAGACTTCATTTGAGTCAAGAATATGTATAGGGAAAGGCCGAAAGGAGTCCAGCAACATTTTGCCCCATAGCATTAATGCCCTTTTGTAATTTTGTTTGGTGTTCCCTCAGCCGCTTAAGAAAAAAAAGGCAAACTGTGAAATTTGTCAATCTTTGTTTTTTGTTTTATTTCTAAGTATTATATCACAAACATCATCTATTAATTAGACCGGATAAAAAATGTGTCGTCTTTGCTGAATTGAATTTCGGCAATCATTTCCGCATGAACGGTAATATCAACTACCAAATATTCCTTAAATTGTCCCTTGGTTGATGAAAATTTAACCACTGGAAAATTTATTATTTATAAATAATCTCTTTACAAAGGGGGAATTATCAATCCGGAAAGTAGATCATAAGTTTCATCAAGATTGAATAAAAACTGTAGCCTCTATCATGCCTACAAGCTAATTTTGACGCGTTTGTTTTAAGTCGACGGCAGTATGTAAAAAATGTTCATCCGATTGTTGTCAGTTCTATCTTAATCGAGACCTCATCATTATATATATGTATGAAGATCAGATAAAAACTGTAGCCTATCGTGTACACAAGAATTGTAGAAGGACGGCAGACCGACAGCAATATACATTAAACATGTCCATGTGACTGTATACAAAATTATTAGTCGAGTTAAGCTAAAACAAATCACTTTTCTAAGACTTTTATACGAAAGGTTAGACGTATGGTGAATATTTGTGTACCTTTACTGAACGTACCTAATAATGTTGCAATAACTAAAGATTAATTCCTTGTTTTTGTTTTTGTTATTCCATGATTTTACATTATTATCATTATTATTATTATCATTAAGATGTATTTATATTGCGCATCTTCCACGAATGTGCTCAGATACGCTTTACACTAAAAGTACCTTAAAACTTCATACAATTAAATTAAAATAAAGTATAAAATATAAAAACTCAAATATTAAAGTATAATGAGGCAAAAAGCAATAACGGAAATAGAAAAAAAGCAGTAGGCACATATAAAATACCATATAAAGTTAAAACTAATTAAAAAGCAGCTAAAAATAGATCGGTCTTTAAACGAGTTTTAAAAATAGTTAAAGATTCACTGTTTCTGATAAAGAAAGGCAGTTTGTTCCAGATTTTGGGGGCTTTAATGGAGAAAGCACACTCTCCATGAGAGAACTGTTTTGCTTTGCACTCCTCTAAACGAAGGCGACCATTACTGGAACACAATTGTCGAGAAGGTCGATATAAAATAAGTATTAATAAGCAAACAATGAAGTGTCTTGAGAACAGGATGATGCTGTACGCGAGATGAGACGAGCTGCTGAGTTCTGTAGTATTTGGAGCTTATTGATTAGTTTTAAAGAAATACCAGATAAAAGACGTCCAATCTAGACACAACTAAAGCTTGTATGAGAGTTTTGATGGCATTAACTGTAATAACTTTAGGAATTTTACGAATTTTACTTATGTTTTTTAGTTTATAAAAGTTCAAACTTGTTCCTTGTTCGCCTTATTACATGTATTACCATTATCTCCTTATGAACTTTTATAAGAAGTGACCGCGTTTATAAAGTGAAGAAATACCGGATAAAAGAGAGTTAAAACTTCTAATCTAGACACAACTAAAGCTTTAATGAAAGTTTTGTTGGCATTAACTGTAATTAATTTGCGTAATTTACTTAGTTTTTTTTTAGTTTATTAAAGTTCAAACTTGTTCCTTGTTCACCTTAATACATGTATTATCATCATCTCTTCATAAACTTTTATAAGAAGTGACCTCGTTTGTGTAAAAAAAAATATTTTATTATATATATGTTAAAAAAATACAAATAATAAAATTAAACAACTTACGATTATATCTGTGAAAGATCTTTAAATATCTTATAGAATATGGTTGTTGTAAATCTATAGACCACCACTGCCATAGTGAGTTGCCAGTGTCACTACAGAAATGTTTTGTTCTATCTGTAGAGGTATATCCATCTACTACTAGTTGAGGACCATATAAATCTCGTCTATTGGTAAATATACCACTTTGACTGACAGAAGTAGAATATAAAGCTATATTCTCTTAAATAAAAAATATATACATCAAATAGCACGTTTAGCTAACTATTTTACCGTTACAAACAAATATAATTTTCGCTGCATCAACAAACTTTATCAAGTGTTAAGATTGTTAATATTACTAATATTTTCGTTCCGAATTGTGCAAAATACCTTGTTGACAAGATTGTCCTCTCCAGCCTTTCAAACATCCACTTGTACATCCACCTGTTGTAGAGTGACATCTTTCATTAATTATACAATGACAGGTATATCTATTGTTAAATCCAAAACTATAACCTAAACCATAACAATATAATATTCATTATAACAAACACTTATTACAGTATCACATCTTATATTATTTAAACAATGACAGGTATAGCTATTTTTAAATCCAAAATTGTAACCTGAAATATAACAATATAATATTCTTTGTAACAAACAATAGTTACAGTATCATATCTTATATTATTTAAACAATGGCAGATATAAGTATTGTTAAATCTAATATGAAAATATAAAACCTTATCAATAGAGTATTCGACCTATAAATATAATGATGATTAAAATTATATTTTATTGATTTCAGTTCGGAAAGCTTTTGTTACCTCCCTTTTAAAGGTCGTAGCAGAAATTGACTGGACCATGGTCGGGTGTCGTTATTGATTCTTGACCATGAGTCACAATACAAGAATTAATTATCTTTAATCAAAATTAGTAAGGAGCGTGCTTGTCTAATTATTGATCTTAAAACAACTATTACAAAAGTGGTCAATAAGGGTTCAAGCCTGACTCATCGCTACGGCCAGAAAGTATGACCAAATATGGTATGTATGGGATAGGGAGATATGCTCGCTGACGAACTGGGAAGCAAGGTTTTCGTTTTCGTCTTTCGTAGTTCGTAATTCGTGGCTTTTGGTTTTTGTCAGTCAATTGAGTCGTTAGTGTTAGTTTTGTTGGGTTAGATCTGTTTATTTGTAACAACAATAATACAGTTATTCTAATTCAAAGATATTTGTTATTTTTATCAAACATTACAGGTACAAGATGGAGAAAATAATATTAATACATGTATAAAGAAAACGTTACATACATTTTTATTTAAATAACTAAACGTACTACATTAGATGACAGATATAACAATTGTAAAATCCAAAATTATGACCCGAAAATATAACACTCGTATGAATAACGATTTATAATTTTGAAAGTTAATTATAATTTGAACTACTTGAAAATAAATTCAGCTCAAGAGTATGATACGAAACAATTAGAAACCATTCAGGGAATTCAATCGCATTGAAATTGTACAATAACATCTCCCAAGGAAAAATAACTCGAATCGAAATTTGCAGACGATAGATTGATTGATTTACCCAGTTTGATTTTATCTGAAAGTTATTTTATAAGTTATTTTTTAAAAGAAAGTTGCTGCTAACTTAAAAGTTTTGGTGATATTTTCAAACTGAGGCCTTATCCTAATTAAAATGTGAATTGAAAGTTATAGGCTTTGTCCTGAAGATCGGTAAGTAGGCCCTAGTCAGCCTAGTGCTAGTTAGTGCCAGTAGTTTCCCGCCTATTCAATTTCACATCCAATTTTCTCCCCTATTTTTGATTTCCACCCTGCCCCTGGTGTTTTCAACCTTGTGATTTCCTGCTTCACATATGTAGGCCTATAAGAAGTAAATATCAAATTTCTTTGATGGTTAAGGGTGTTATAAGAGATGCTGTTCCATAGAAGCACTGGCCTAGGTCACAAGTAGAGAATATGCTACGAATTTCAATATACATCAGTTGATAAATTATCTACTTCTGGAGTTATTTACAAGATAAAGCAATTGTATAAAAATGCAAAAGAATTACTTTAGGGAGATAATGAAAGGGAATCTCATCTACCATGTATGAATATTACTCAGATTTTTATTCCTTGTGTAAGCCGTCACCAAACGTTTGGTATAGGTATTAGGGAATTCATCCTGGAGTTGTTTGATAAAGCGTTTCACAATCACAGAAGCATTAATAGTGTTACCTATCCACTATATGAAATAGTTTAATGAAATAATAGGCCTATGGCTATAATAACTTCATTTCAAATTATTTACAATCTTTCCACAAGATGGATAGGGAAAAATATATATTTTGTTGACTTCTGTGTTTAGCCATACATGTGGACAGACACAACAAAAAATCGGGAGATCGGGAATATTTTTCGTAGCGCGTTAATTAGTGAAGTTTGATAAATTACACATAAAATAGTAAAAATTATATTAAAATTGTTAAAAAAAAGACTGAAATAATATTTCATTTGCCTACTTATGCATGAATTGATTCTTAAAAATTGAAACATTAGTAGGTATCGAAGGCCATCAAATAGAAAATATCGAATATAGTCAATTCTTCAACCCACATGGATAGGACATGTACAAAGTAGGTCTGTGAAAGACGAAAACTGATTGTCCATGTTTAACAAAATAAGGCACACAAAAAGGTTATCAGTAAAACGGATAAGAGCAGAAGTTGAGAAAATCCTAATACACAGAATTACAGAGTTATCTTTCCTTGATAGATGTTATTGCATGATTTCATAATTCTTCGAGGCCCCGCCCACATGACACCTTAAAAAGATAATGCAGTGTAGATAAAACCATTTCGCTAATGCAATGTAGAAGTTACTAAGACGAAGATGCAATGTTGATAATGAAATGTAGAAGATGCAAAGAAAATTATGCTTTGTTAACATTTGTCATTAGAATTAGGGGTATCATAATATGTAATAGAGGTATTTGTATTTTAACATGTATAAAAGAGGTATTTTGATTTAAGCAAAAGCGGTATTAGACATAATTCTGAGTACGATTGACCTCCATAGATGACGGGGTATAGAAATATATGTCTATAAATATTGTATTTTGACAACACATTTATTATGCCTATTTGATAACGAAATTCTTTATAAATAATGAAATCAGCCTAAACTTTTTTTATGATTCAGTACAATAAAAAAATGTAGCGTACATATAATGAAGGCCACTATTTACGAGATGAAACCAAGCATGAAATAAAACATATTTAGAATTTTTCTTTATGAACGATCTGTTTTCAGTTCTACCGGTAGTAAACCAATGGCTGGTGGAGTGAGCATAATTTAGCTTTAGCTTCATTAAGTTTATTATTTCAACAAGCAACTAATATAAAACATGGATTTCAATGTTATTCTCCCAAAATTGCAGGTTATATGAATCCATATTTTCAAGGAGACATTGTGCCCACACCATCCTTGCACCCCTGTAGCTATGGGCCTTCCTAAACTTGACCTACAGAAAAATGTTTGGACTTCCTATATTGAGTTTTACATGTAGTTTGATACCTTCGTTTTTGAATCAATCTTAATAGTTTACAAAAATAAACGCAGTATATCATCATGATAAGTCAGAACATACATACTTTAAACAATGTGATTGAATTCGATTGAATAAAATAAATATTTTTAAAGATCCTATAAAAGTAGTTTATTTTTGATAACTAGTGAGAACAGAGAAACAGTAACTTACCCTGTATATATATTATCAGTCCTAGAAATATACCACCTAATATTAGGGAGGCCATGTTCAAATGAATAGAAAGAGGAAGTAAAATAGTCTTATATTATAATATTATGGGAACATATAGAATACCTTCAACAATTTGATTATTACCAATGAGGATGTGTATTACACTTCAATAATCTCTGACTATCGAATTACACAGAATGACTGTTGCTTCCTTGATTTATGAATGGGCGAATATCAAGATATGGGGCAAAAGTCTTCCTTGGTGTCTATTTCTTCTATATATTAAATTGAAGTGTCAAGATTATACGGTTTCAAACATGATCCAACTAACCAACCGATAAACCTCCTTGTTTATTTTGACCCTTTGACTCTTCCTTTTGGGTATTGCGAAGCATGAAATATCGACATTAAAATGCTTTTTTTAATTTTTAAATCCAGGCAAATGATTGCTGTTTATAATTTAATCGTAATAAATCTCAAACAGCGCTTTGTCTTGGTTATTTTGTTGAAGTGAAGTCGTTTAGAACATTCTTTTGTTCGGTAGTTTAGACATAGATCAGGCCTTCTCAACTTGAGGCGCGCGCTACTTGCGGCGCATTGCCACAACAATTGGCGCGCGGGCATGTATTTTGTGAGAAAAATAAATATATAGGTGAAAAAAACTTGGCCTCTCTTTCTGTTACTGACATTCAGAAGCCAATATGAATCTTTGATATATAAGAAAAAAAATAACCTCGAAAAACTTTGCCTCTCTTTTTGTTACTCACATTCAGAAGCCAATATGAATCTTTGATTTATAAGACCAATTTACATGATCCTTAAAATTTTTAATTGAACACTACCAACACTAATGGTAGTTAGGCTAAAAGTCACTAATGTTAGTGCCGACCAATATTTAAGAATTACCCCCCCCCCCCCCTTGACAATTATGTGGCCTCTACATTATTCCTATTATTCCTAGAAACGCCAACGCTTACCATCTCACCTAACATCCTACAAAATGAATCGATTAGTGGCGCTTATGCTTACTATTTTGACCAAAGTGATGCTTAGGGAAATTATCTTAAGAAAGCCTGATATAGATATTTAGATATATAAAGTATCAAGAGTTAGTGGTCGAAAATACAATTTTTCTTGTAAAACAGTTCGGGTTGTCCTAAAATATGAAGTAACGAAATCCAATTATCAATGATAATATCAATAAAATTATATTAAAAGAAATATTTTAGCCATATATTATGTGAAAAAGGCTTTCGAAAGGGCCATACCTTAGGCGATGTTAACTTATTTTGATGGTATGTGTTGATATTCCGAAGGAAAAACGAAGATAGAAATAGATTGTAATATAGCTAAATTATTTGATGTTGCCTTTTTTTTCTATTTTACCTACGATTATATTATGTTGAGCTTAAGTTTCTCAATGACATTAACAACGGTTGTTTGTTTTTGACAGTAGTGTTTAACCAGGTGTGACAGCTGCACCATTTTCAGATTTTATCTCGTTTGTAGTCTTGTATATGAGATACAATTTTCGATTTGAATCATTGACAGCTATGTGGGGAAATTACAGTATTTTAACTTTTCATAAACCCCTTTTACACCAGGCCACGATAAAAGCGTTCCGTTCTCGGTCCGGACCAGGCCGCAATAAAATGTGACCATTTACATTACACATAATCATTCGTACCGAGAACGGTTTCTTTTGTTCAGTGTAAACGGTAATGGTTCTCGAACTCTTCTGAATGAAGTTAGAAAGAACCCTTTATGTCACCCGGATGTTGCAATGGCGCTTGATATGGTTATAATTTACTGTTTATACCCTTTCTTCGTACGCAGCAGGAAAGAAAAAGTTTGAGTATGATCGAGCCCAAATTACCCATGGACTTTTATTTGAAATAAGTGCTCAGCAACAAATGCGGCGTTACTAAACAAGGAGAAATTATATTGTCATGGCGTTTGTTTACATTCTGTCGGGCAGCTATTGATGACGAAATTCCGAGGGGAATGGTCAAATCGTCTTTGACGCATGCGCAGTGAAGAGGACTCAGACCTTCGACCGTTTACATTACACAAAGTTATTGAGTCCGTTCTCAGAACCGTTCCGAGATCACCTCCCCGAGGTGGGCCAGAATTTGAAACGGTTCTCGACACTTTCGACCGTTTACATTACGGAATATTTTTGTAATGTAAAAGGGGTTATATTCAAGGGAAGAATGAGCACTATGTCCAAAAGTGTTGGTTTCTTTCTCATATAAAGACTATAATTGTTTTCTTTTTTGCAATTTTAACAAAACAATTATACATTATAAAAAACATAACAAAATAGTTTGATATTATATATCACATATAGAGGTACTTCAATATCTAACTAAACAATCCAGAGCGAGATCGCTGAATAAAACAGGTAAGTCAATTTTATTGAGACGTCACTGAGAAAGTTACATAATATAATAAAACATTTATTTTTTTATATACGAAGTGTATAAATTTGGTCAAAATTTGATTGATAAAGCCAGAAAACATAACGTAAAGCTTGCTATAGATCAATTAAAAATTTTTACCCTGTGTATGAACTTATACTACCATTCATGATACGTAATCGACAAGCTATTTATTAATTGTCTTCCCAATTAATTAGAAAATTATCTAACACAGTCTTAGTGTAAAAGAAACTATATTTTGTAGGAACATAACATGCACAAAAAGGCAACAGGAATTTGACTACTACTATGGTGTCATAATGTTTCCTCAATACAACATGCCACTGAAAGTTTGTCATAGATAAATATAACACTTCCACCTCATATACCATTCCATCGAGAAAAGGGTTATGTTTCATAGTTTCTAGACATATATCATATTTTTGTTTTATCCTACATTCCTATTATAATATTAAATCATATTTACTTATAGTCGTTGTTTTTTTTTTGTTTTTTTTTTTATCAAAACAGAGATTTTATTCCACGCGAATTCCTATGCTCTCGGAGATGCCGAATTTAAAAAACTATAATATTTTGAAATATTGCATGCATTATTTAAGTACATGAATATAATTTTAATATGTACAACTGTTTAAATACAACTACCGAATTCTCAATATCACTATTATAATGATATTGAAGGTAAATATTATATAAGCAACAAAGTCAAATAACATATAAAAGAGAAATAACGGTAAAAAAAACTATTAACAATATATGAATTTCTTTTAACTTTCCATTAAAGTCACTATGTCAAATAAGGTAAGTCAATCTTGTTTTAGGGTTTTCTTCACCTTATTGGAAACAATGCTTATTTCTACTGATAATATTAGTGCACACAAAATTACAACTGTAAGTAAATCGTCATTTCGTAAAAATAAAGCCATTAGTTTATAGTGCTAACATATGATAATCATATTGAGCATATCAAAAAAATTATAAAGTAAAGGGCACACATTGCCACTTAATACCAATGTAAATGTTTCTGTTCTGAATATCTGAATAATACTCGCATGAAGACAGTTATATATATTTCTTAATATCTATCTTCAGTTGCTTCAATTGGTTTGTTGTTTTTTAGATTCGTCTATTGAAACTCCTGAAGTTGTGTTATAATAGACAGGTGAAGCTTGATTTGTTGAGTTTTCAGGATTTCTAGAGTCTGCAAAATATGAAAATAAAAATTATGTAAATATATCAAATACATATTAGTGCATGCAATTCCTTCATTGAGATAAGGGTCTTTTACACGGTTGTTAAAGAGGATCTAGGCAGAAAGTTTTGTCGTGAAAATAGGACGAATGTTCAGTACAAGATATTTCCCTCTTTATGTATTGAATGATATTGTACGTGTTTCGAAGAGTAAAACCAACTTATTTTTACGAATTTTAAAGATATACTATCATTCTGCAACAGAAAACTGTCAATGTATACTTGAGTACACAAGTAGAAGGTCACTATCTATATAAGATAAAATAATAAAATAACTATATTACAAAATAGAACAAACCTAGATTAATATAATCTGATACTGCTGGAACGTGAGTAACACTTTCATTTTCACTTAAATAAAAAGAATATACAATATAGTTATTGGTTAAATCTTCTATTCACAAATGACTTTCTAAATCTTAATCTCTAAGTTTCGTAACTCGGGTCCAAACCAAAATCAACTTTTACAGGTTACCTGTTAGTACCAGATATATTCATCCTACTCAACATATATACACCATATATTATTCCCGATTTTAAACTTTTTATCGGTTCTAATTTCTAACAGAAATCTTACAGATTCAGTTGTGGTTATTTTCAGTTTTCAAATATAAATATACATTTTACCTTGATCTTGATTCAGTTCTACCTTGTTCTTTTGTAGCTGAAATGAAACACGATAAACTGATTTTCTTAACATATTTGCTAATAGAATAATAAAAAATGAAAAGACGCTGCAAACATAATAATTGAAAGTCTGAAATTGACAATTAGAGTTACATCCTTAATCTTGACATCGTACATTCTTTTAAAACATAATGTAATATAGCCTACAAGATTAAAGTTTTATAATACTATGGAATGGTGATAGAGATGTGATCTGGTGTAATAACATACTTGTTATAAAGTCTTGTGAATCCCATCTATAGTAATCTTTTGAAATCTAGTTTATTTGCCAACTGACTTTATTTATAATGTATTGTTTGGAGAACTTTAAGCCAGTGTCCCTTTATTCTGATCTAGATTTGTGCAACTGGTTGGTATATGACATGTTAACGTTAGTTTCCAGATAAAGCTGATATGGCAGCAAGCAGACAGAGAAATAAGATATTGACTTATTGAATATTTTGGGCATACAAACCTAAATCATCATAAATATGAGCTGTTGTTGGGCCTGTACTTTCATAAACACTATAAATAAAATATAATGTTACAATTAAAAAAAATGTAGCAAATAGGGTGACCTACATTATTAAACGCCTTTTCCTTAAGGAAAAATAATGATTTATGTGTAATTGGAGATCATAATAAATAGATAACAAAAATATAACATTGGTTCATTGAGGACATCTATTATATACTCACTTGCTCTGAGAATGGCTTGAATCTGAAAAAGAATTAACAATTATCAAAAAAGTTATAAGGGTTTTAAGTACAATATAATGCACATTTGGCATTTGTTAAAGGTTCAATGACAAATGTTTCAATTAGAATTTCCTTTTACGCAACAAATATTGTGTATGCAATACTTAAGTCGCTGAAACGTCTTTTAAAAACGCAATTATGACACACCATACACATGGAATGCTACGTTTGGAAATTTATGAAAAAAAAATAAGCCAGCGTGCAAAATGTTTATTATCAAAAACTGTGAAACACCTTCAATAATATTAACACGTGATTGAAAATTGTACCTTTATATTGTCTGTATTTAATGATACCAATATAGACTCCAAAGATGATCAAAACAATCGCCATGATAGTAATAACCACTGCTAAGATAATTATTGTATCTTTATCATTGTATCCTGAAATATAACACACCAACCATAAACCAAATAAACTAAGATGCACAATTCCATGGAAGTTGATTTATATTTAGAAACAGGGAATCGAAAAAGCTTTGAGACAAATAAATAAATGGATAAATGATGTAATTTGAAATGTAATTATTTTGTAATTTGTAGTTTTAAGCCATTAGGATAATCATCTCAATGTTGTGAATTAACCATACCACTAACCTGTATCTTTATCGACATCTTTAGAAGCTTCTTTTATAACAGTACAGTCAGTTCCCTGAAATCCATCTAGACAATCACATGCTCCATCTATATTATTACACTGGTCTTGTGATTGACAAAATCGTGCTAAACAATTTGATGAACAATTATATCCATAAAATCCTTCATTACATTCTAGATGAAGAAACATAAAGGAATTAATTATAAAAATGTTGAATTTGTAAAAACTAGTATAATTTGATTTCCTTCTGTCGATTTTTGTTTTCGTCTTCTGTAAATTACATAAATATATGTTATCATAATTTTGAATATTTCTCTAAAAACAATACCTCGTGTACAGTCTATGAACTGAAAACCTGGTTGACATCCATCAATACATTCTCCTGTTTTACTGTCACATTTTGAATTATCATTACATTTTCTATCTGAACATTTCTTACTACAACCTGCTCCATACAAACCAGTCTCACATTCTAAAATACAAACCAGAAAACAGAATGTTCAAAAAATCCTAAAGAGTGTATGTATATTGAAGGCACTTTCTGATTCCTCTTCACACATATAAAGGACAAATTAAGCTTTGACTTTCATCGTATCATTAAAAGTAACGTACTAATCTGATCAACGGTTTTATTCTGCTATGAACCATTGTTTTGCCTTCAGAAATTCAATCTATTGAAAGAAGCTGTTTTATATCACCAACTGTCAGTCAACCGACCTTGGATTACCCTTAATCCCATCGTCAAATTAGCTTTGCTAATATCAGATCATTTCAAATAAGGATAAACTAATGACTACCTTGATGAGTACAATCTAAAACTGTTGGAGTATAACCCACAGAACATCCACCAATACATTCTCCTGTTACATGATCACACGTTGAATTCTTCAGACATTTTCTATTATTACAATTCTTCTGACAACCAGCACCATAGAAACCACTAGGACATTCTGATATTTAACATAAAATAAACTGTGTACCGGTTTATCAATTCAATTTACATGTTTCATTTTACTTCAACAACAAAATATGTGAATAAATGTTTTGAACATTTCTATATTCAATTGATTAATTAGAATTTAAATGAGAAAATACATCATATTGATACTAGTAAATTAATTAGTTGACTACCTTGAGTACAATCTAAAACTGTTATAGTATAACCTACAGAACATCCACCAATACATTCTCCTGTTACATGATCACACTTTGAATTCTTCAGACATTTTCTATTATTACAATTCTTCTGACAACCAGCACCATAGAAACCATCAGGACATTCTAATATTTAAATAAAAAAGGAAAATTAATTAAATGCAAACCCTGTTTGTTCATATAAAAACCACCGTCAGAACAGGCTCAAACCTTAAGATGTGATAGTGTATTGTTGGTCATGCCAAGAGCTACCCACGTCTTCAGAAAGTCCTCATTCAATAGGGTCTAATTTTTCAGTTGACACCAGCAGACAACTATTCAGATCAGAGGCTGGAATAGGTTTCAGTCAAAAGAATATGCGAATTGTCCCCATGTGCATTAACAAGATGTCTACGTCAATGGCATACCTTTACTACAGTCTAATGGACTATATCCCACAGAACATCCACCAATACATTCTCCTGTTACATGATCACACCTTGAATTCTTCAGACATTTTCTATTATTACAATTCTTCTGACAACCAGCACCATAGAAACCACTAGGACATTCTGATACAATTAAAAATAAAATATAATAAACTTTCCTTAAATTGTGACATAATATTAGAACCAGTTTTGAATTTGTGTCATTTCACTTTTTCAACAACAAAGTATGTGAATTTATGTTTTGAACATTTCTATAAGAATTAGAATTTAAATGAGAAAATACATCATATTGATACTAGTAAATTAATTAGTTGACTACCTTGAGTACAATCTAAAACTGTCGGATTATATCCCACAGAACATCCACGAATACATTCTCCTGTTACATGATCACACTTTGAATTCTTCAGACATTTTCTATTATTACAATTCTTCTGACAACCAGCACCATAGAAACCATCAGGACATTCTGATATTCAAATATAAAAGGAAAAATAATTAAATGTAAACCCTGCATGTTCATATAAAACCACTGTCAAAGGCAAATGCTTAAACTTTAAGATATAATCGGGTATTGATGGCCATATGAAGAGCTACGTGAAAGTTAACCCACGTCTTAAGAAAAGCGCAAAATCCGCATTCAACAGGGACTTTATTCCCTATTTACACCAGCAGACAACTGTCCAGATAGCCATCAGAGGCTGGAATAGATACAGAAGTTCGGCCAGTCTGGAATCTGATCTTCAAAACAGCAAAAAGCAATATATACCAAAAATATTTCAGTCAAAAAAACAAGGTGCATTAACAAGATGTCTATATAAGCATGTTTATAGCATACCTTCACTACAGTCTATTGCAGTATATCCCACAGAACATCCACCAATACATTCTCCTGTTATATGATCACAAGTTGA